>BSBN01000219.1:7517500-8117500 GCA_027924645.1 Cunninghamia lanceolata | reverse complement strand
ACAGTCACCAATTCAAAGATCAAATGTGAACTTTGCCTTGGTTTCAAACTTTGGTAATACCACTAAGCTAGTTGAAAGGGCAAGGTTCCCTAGACCTTACCAAAAGATGTCAGTGTTAGGCCCATTAAATGTAGTGGAACAATTAGAAGGGGCCCCAACCAATGTTTCTGTAGACACCTAAAAATGTCTTTTACCATCAAACCGACTCCTGACATCCCTAAACATGCCAATTTCCCTTCTAACCAATTAACTAAATTTTTATTTAATTAATTATCCCTTCATCACCTAATTTTACACCATTTTATCCCCAACAATTGAATTAATTCTATTAATTCAATAGTTCAAACCTTAACCAATTGATTTAATAAATATGTAATATTTATTTGGCCAATTTCCCCCTTTTTCACTAAATCCAATTAATTAGCTAAATCATGTTTAACTAATTAATTTAGCTTATTAATTGACCTATCCCTACCCTAGGTAATTAAATAGCTATTATTTAATTGCCTACCCTAGCCTACCTCATCCTAACCCTATGATTAATTAAATACAACTGTATTTAATTAATCTTAAACCTCTCATTAATGTGCTCAAATCCAACTTAACACCCTTCCCCACATCCTCCAAATAAAAAATTGGAATATATCCACATAAGTCAATTTTTTATTTAAATAAGTCCAACATCACATTTAATTCTCTTACAACCCCTTACCCATGCCATGCCTCATTTATCTCCACTTATCCCCAAATGAATTTTTAATTCATACATATTCCATCTCACCCAACCTCATTTAATTCACCCTTTTCCCAAAAATGAATAAAAGATTCACTTTTATTCCTAGCCCTCCATTCCTCCAAGATTAAATCTGGGCCCACCACATCACTTTCATCCTCCACCATTGATCTTCCAAACCAATCTCCGCCCTTGGATCAAAATCCCTCCAAAAAAATCTATAAATAGAACCTCTCCCAAGCCATTTGGGGATCCAATCTTCAAGTAATGTTACCATGTCCAAATATCCATTGAACTAGCATTGTGAGTTGCAATTGATATAGAGCATTTCACATTATATTCATCAATTAGGGTATATCATGTCTTAGGAGCTCTTGGGTGCAAAGTTCCTCTCCCTTTGATGAGATTGGGTTTTCATGTCTAGGTATAACTCTTTGTTTTGTTATGCATTTAGTTTTCTATTTTTACCTTTGATTTGAATCACCTAATCTACATTGGCATGCCCAGTGGGACCCACAAGGTCCATATCTAATCTTTTCTTGTGAGTTTTTGTGTTTAAGACGTGATTTTGCAGGACTAGCGCTATCTACCTAGCACAGTGGTGCTATCTTTGGCGCATTTTGGCGCTATTTACCATTTTAGTGCTATCTGACAGAGCAATTCCTCTCTTAAAACTCACTCACATGTCTATTTTATCTATGATCTTCTTGCTATTTTTTTCTATCTAGTTGTTCTCTATTTTTGTAGGAATATTGGACGAAGAAGGGGAGGTTATGCCAAAATTTTCCTAAAATCCAAACATGCATTTCAATTTTTTTTTGTCTTGGCCTTTCATTTGTTGTACTAACAAGACTAATACGATCTCTGTTTTGCAGTCCAAGCCTTTGTTTTGGTCAGAAAAACCTTTGTTTTGTAGGACGGACACGTTCAGGCTTGTATCGGCGCTATTGGAACCCAGATTGGCGCTATTCACAATTGTGACTAGACCACTTGATAGTACCCGCAGTGGTACCTTATGATATCCATATTGGTGCTATTTCATGTTTCAATGCTTTCTATATCTCATTTTAGCGCTATATTCTATTCTAGCACCTTCTGTCCAATGTTGTAGCATGATATTCTAGTTTAGCGCATTCTGTATCTGATACTAGTGCTATTTGTTTAATCAGCACTATCTGTATTATATATCAGTGCCATTTGATAGGATGTCAGGTTTTTAGGGTTGTTTCTGTTAGTAGCGCCATTTGTAGTCCGCAGTGGTGCTATTAGGTCTCTGTTTTAGCGCTATTTTTAGAGATGGACTTTGCGTTCTGTACAGGGACTGACAAGCTATTTGCAGGTCATCATCATCATTTTGTGGACACTAACAAGTTTTTGTAGGGTGTTTATCTTTAGATTAGCAAACATTTCATTTGGGAATTAAAAAGAACCCTTGCATGTTAGCTTAAACAACATTTCGATTTGGTGCAATAAAAATTAATCAACAACCAACAAACAAATCTTTGAGTGTGTGTGCCTTAGTTAGAACAAACATTTGAATTTGGTGTTCTAAAATTCATAAGTGTGTGCCAACAAATCTATCAAAACATTTTGATTTTGGGCTTTAAAAAGAACCACAAAGTGCATCAATAAGCTCATTGGATTAAAAAGAACAACAATCTGTATTCTTCACTCATCTAAACATGAAAACCAATCTAAGTTGTGTGAAGTGTTTTTGTGATTTTGTTTGTAGTGTGAAAAGTGTATGCTCTTCCCTTGCACCATTGGTGACCTTGGGAATCAAAAGATTTTCACAACACTTGCATGAATCACCCCAAACATAATCCAAAGAACTAAAATGAACCTTGTTTAGTGTGAGACAATCACAAAATATACATATGCTCTCCCCTCGCATCCTTGTATGAACTTGGGGATCAAAAGTATTTTTGTGGTTGTGTTGCTTTTGTTAATCCTTAGAGTGCCTACCACCCTGCTTCGAAGGTGAGAAAGACCCAAGCGGCAACAAGCTAAAGCCAAGCTCTTTCGAGCCACTATAAAAATTAATGTGTTTGTGATGAAAATCACAAGCAACAGGTGTTGTTGTGTCATACTGACAGCCAACCTCCCCCAAAACCCTTCAAGGCGTAACCCTTGGAGGCTGGGAGACTCCATAATAGAGAGCAGCATTGCCATACGTATGGCCACCTGAACGAATGCACTTACCGAACATTTGTTTAGCAAGCCAAAAACCTTCTATTTGTTGGTGTAGAAGGGAAACTTTTGAAGCGGCCCCGATTCATGCGGTTCTTAGCCGAGGTAGCAAGGATAATCCTAAGGTTTGGTGAGGGACAAGCCTTCGTGGAGACCTAGATCTTGGTATGCATGAGAAGTGTGTGCAATTGTAAGGAGGAGCCAGTGCTACCAATATCCTGGAGCTGCCCGCTTTGAATAGGCACAGCTAGGGGATTCAACAAATACTATCATATCTTTGCCTTAGGTTGTGCAAAAGTGCTTGTTTAAAGAAAATCACATGCCTTTTCACAAACAAAATCTTGGTTATTGTGTGTTATTGTGCTTGAAGTGCTTTTAAGAAAACTTGCCAAGAGACAATAAAAGTCATTTGATCAAACTTCATATCAAAACAAATCCAAATCTATCAACAAAATCCAACTATTTTAGAACCTCAACCAACACTACCCTGTTTTAATGCCATCTCTATGTGCTTTTGGCACCATTTCACCTATGGATTGGTGCTATTTGCAGATTGACTTACCTGAAACTAAGACCAATTCCATTGTGATCTTTAGCACCTGCTTTGCCATAATCCATAGTCACCTTCCAAAAATCTGTCAGTACCCCATCCATTTTCTACTCAAATTTTCCAAATCATACCTTCATTTTGACCTTAGAGAATCAATCATTATCATTATTGGACCCTTTGCTAATACCATAATCCACTCAAAATCATATCTATTCATCCTCATTGATCTTTACATACCTTTTTGGACCAAAACAAAAAAAATCCTTGCCACAAGAAATCATTCGAAAATCCAAAAACATATCCAAAATCTTCCAAATCAAAACACCCATCAAAAAATCATCAAAATCCAAAACTTGAGCTAAGGCTAGATCTAGATTTCATCTTTTATATCATATTTTACTTGAAAAGTCATTAGTCAACCTTTCAAGTGAAATAATCATCCTTCTTTGTGTAAGGTCATTAGTCTACCCCAAACAAAGAGAAACATCCATTTGTGCGACACAAATCTAGATCTTACTTGAACTCATTCGTTGACCATCAAATCCTTTTGAAAAATATCATCCTAATCTCTCATATCGAACATCAAAATCAAAACATCAAAATTGCCTCCATCAAGCCATCCTCAAGCAAACATCATCTATCATCTACCCTTTGGTCCAAATTGGTGCAAAAAGTCAATACCGACCATTTTTATCATCCTTAGATTAACACCTATCGATCTTTCATCACACTATAATCATCCCTTCATCTTCTTCTCTACTCCATCTCACTACCACATCCATATTTGGGTCCAACAAATCAATCTGGATTCTCTAAGGTCTCCATCCCCCTTTCATCCACCTCAAAATCAAATCCATACACTTGTATGCCCATAACTAGATCACAACACAAGAAGAATCAAGTAATGGCAGATTTTTGAATGCCTAATACCAACAACAACATACCAATCAATCAAACACACAATCTACCTATAGTCTTTCAAATCCTGACATATAATCCAAATGAAAATCCCTTCCATTTCTTGCAACCACCACCACCACCACCACCACCACAAAACATCCCTACCATGTCCCAAGATGATCTAGATGTCTTGAGCTTTACATAAGACGCTGATAGCATGGACCTACTTGAAAAAATCCTAAGGTCAGATCCAAATAGATATCTTGATTATCTCCTTAAAATTGGTGCTCAACCACCCCACAACACGACATCATCCCAACCATCCACCTCTAACATCAATACTACAACATCTTCCCAACCATCTACATCAAACACCCAACCATCTACATCACACACCCAACCTATCATCTCACAAACCTCAACTCCCACCATATCTAGCACCACCACAAGCTCTAATGTCACCACATCTACAATCCCCGCAAGTGTCTCCAATCCTACCACCTCCCAACCTATCATCACATCCACTTCCACAACTACCGTAAACTCTTCCATTCCACAAATCACCTTGGGCATACAAGGGAACCTCACGTACGTAAATGCTTCCACAAGTGTGCCTCCACTTAACCCTCAAACCATACATGCGACAATTCTTTTCGCAACCACCTTTAAACATGAACAAGCCATCCAACATCAATCCATCTCATGTTAACCCATCTAATGTCAACCCATCCACTGCCAATCCTTCTCATCTCACATATCTACATAATCCCGTAACATCATCAACACATCATAATCCCAACCCTCAAATCCCCCCATATTCTCCAACAACTCCACACTTACCAATAACACCTTGCACAAACCAACCAACACACCACCCCGCAGTACCAAAACACAATTTCTCAAAACCTCCAAAATCAAACACCACCCAATCTCCAACACCTCACCCATCAACAAACCTACACACCTCAACTGCCACCAATGCCGGATCTCACAACTATTGTACAAGCCTTGATCCAAAAGGTAGACGATATGCAAACTAGGGGCAAACACAAGCATTACTCTTTTGAGGATATTTGCCCCTATCCATTTGATCAGACATTGTACATGCCCCCTTTCCCCAAGAATTTTGAAACGTCAAAATTTGAAAAATACAAGGAAAAGGGAGACCCTAGGGATCATCTTAGGGAGTTTTACCTCACTGGCTTAGGAGTCTCAAACAACGATACATATCTAATGAGACTATTCCCAAGAAGCCTTGGTGGACAAGCCGCCGAGTGGTTCACACATCTTTCCCCAGGCATTAGGTCTTTCCCTGAGCTTGTAGAAAAATTTGTGAATCATTTCTCCTATAACTTCGAGCATGAAATATCTATGATGGACCTTTGCAACATAAAATAAAAAAGTGGAGAATCCTTCATTTCCTTCTTGCAGAGGTGGGGAAGCTTAGCAAGCAAACTCCCTTGGACAATTCCTGAAAAACAACTCGTCACCATGTTTAACCTCAATCAGGAAATAGGGTTTCATTTACAAATCCTTTGTGAGTCTACCTTTGAAGAAGTCATCGACAAAGGTACAACCATAGAGTGGGCCCTCATCGCCAAGGGCTCCATCAAATTATATGACTACAAGTCCAACAACAACAACAATAAACTCCATATCAACACCCCCAATACAAACAACAACGCCAACACACAATCAAATGACAAACCATGCTATTGGAGGAAGAACAAGAACACCTTGAATGATGGTGTCACGGATGTGAAATCCATCCAACATGTATAGAATCAACCACTCGCACATACATATACCACCAATGTAAATAACCAAAGGGGGCAAATTAAACAAAACAAACCTTGAAGGCAATTCACACCCTTAGGGGAACCCATCGAGGATATCCTTGACAGATGTCTCAAGAAAGGTTTGATAATGTTCCTACCTATTAAACCCTGTCAAGAGAGTGAGCTCAAAGCTGTGTGGTACAATGAAAATGATTATTACGACTACCACCACATTGTGGGCCACAAAACTGCTGACTGCATGAAATTGAAACATTGTGTGCAAGACCTCATTGATCAAAATCAAGTCAGCCTTGACTAAAACACCCAACCATCACCAAATGCTAATCTCAGATCTTACAAGGATCCAATGCCCAATCACAACAAAGCCTCCTCATCCAATCAAACATATCTACTGGATTGTCATCTGTATGTATCTTTGCCAGCTGTAACTGTCCATCATCCAACACCGACCGAATGAAGTGATACCTCAACTGTATATGTTTGGTCTTTGAATGCAAGGCAGAATTCTTTGCAAGATGTATGGCACTCTGGCTATCCGTAAACAAATAACTGTTAACCTGTTGTGTGCCCGATTCATTCATGAAAGATTGTAGCCATATCATCTCCTTGCTTGCCTTTGTTGCAGCTACATATTCTGCCTCTATGGTGGATAAAGCAACCACCTTTTGCAACCTGGAAATCCAACTCACTGCTGTTCCACCTACAGTAAAGACATAACCTGTAGTACTCCACCTGGTATCAATATCTCCTGCCAAATCTGAGTCTACATAGACTGCTAAAATAGTATTAGAGCCCCCAAAACATAAGTGTTTATTGGATGTGCCTCTCAAATACCTGAAAATCCATTTTACTGCATTCTAATGCTCTAATCTGGGATGACTCATATACCAGCTAACGACTCCTATAGCATGTGCAATATCTAGTCGCGTGCATACCATGGCATACATTAAACTACCTACAGCTGAAGCATATGGTACCTTGGACATTTTCTCTTCCTCCTCTTGTGTCTTAGGACACATGTCCTTAGTCAATTTCAAATGACTAGGCAAAGGTGTGCTGACAGCTTGTGCATTCTCCATGTGGAATCTCTGCAACACCTTTTCAACATAAGCAGCCTGAGATAGAGTTAAATTTCTGTTCTGCCTATCTCTACAAATTTTCATCCAAGGATTTGTTTTGCTGCCCCTAAATCCTTCATATCAAATGACTGTGCCAACTGCTGTTTTAACTCTCTTATGTGATCCATGTTAGACCCAGCTACAAGCATGTCATCAACATATAAACATAAAATAATGTAGCTGTCATTATCTAACCTCTTAAAATAAACACAATGGTCAGAATTACACCTATTGTAGCCTTGCTCAGCCATAAAACTATCAAATTTCAAATACCATTGCCGAGGTGCTTGTTTCAGGCCATACAAACTCTTCTTCAATCTGCACACTAGTTTCTCCTTACCTTTGACCTCAAATCCTTGGGGCTATTCCATATAGATCTCCTCCTCCAAATCACCATGGAGAAAGGTAGTTTTAACATCTAGCTGTTCCAAATGTAAATCTTCAGCAGCCACAATACTTAAAATAGTACGAATAGAAGTCATCTTGACAACCGGAGAAAATATCTCATCAAAATCAATGCCATTTTTCTATGCAAATCCTTTTACAACTAACCTGGCCTTAAATATTTTCTTACCTCCATCTTCCTCTTTTAACCTGTAAACCCATTTATTTGGTAAAGCCTTTTTACCTGCAGGTAACATACATAATTTCCAAGTCTAATTTTTCAGCAAGGAGTCCATTTCTTCTTTCATTGCAAGCTCCCATTGAACCTGTGTATCCACCTACATAGTTTCATCATACCCTTCTGGTTCACTAGCATCTGTTAACAAAATAGAATACAAAAAGGGAGAAAACCTTTTAGGAGGTCTACTTATCCTTGTGGACTGTCTAACATTCACTGGAGTTTGTGGTATTTCTGGTTGCTGTTGCGGAGCATGAGGAACCACTAGAACATCACTATTTGGAGTATCATCCAGCACCACATAATCCTTTTCTTTCTTCTCATGCTGCTGCAACTGATCTTTGTACAACACCTTCTCATTGAATATAACATCCCTACTTCTCACAATTTTCTGATTTTTAAAATCCCAAAGCCTATAACCAAATTCATCAATGCCATATCCAACAAAGGTACACCTTTTTGATTTTGCATCCAGCTTGGTTCTATTTTCAGAATCTATATGTGCAAATGCTTCACAGTTGAAGGTTTTCAGAAAAGAATAACTCACCTTCTTGCCTATCCATGCTTCCTCTAGAATACTACAGCCCAAAGGAACTGAAGGACCTTTGTTAATTAAATATACAACAGTGTTGACAGCCTCTGCCCACATGTTTAAAGGCAGCCCAGGATGCAATCTCATGGTCCTTGCACGCTCCATTATTGTCCTATTCATACGTTTAGCCACTCCATTTTCCTATGGAGTCCCTGGAACCATTTTCTGCCTACGAATTCCATTAAAGGAACAATAATCTTCAAATTCTTTGCTGCAATACTCACTGCCATTATCAGATCTAAGACATTTTAATCTTTTACCCATCTCATTCTCAACCAAGCTTCTCCATTTCTTAAATGTTTCAAATACATCAGATTTCTATCTAAGGAAATAAATCCAGACCTTCCTAGTTGCATCATCTATGAATGTAACATAATACCGAGAACCACCGAGAGAAGATACCTAAGTTGGTCCCCATACATCTGTATGCACAAGCTCTAATTTTTTATTTTTCTTTTGCTTCCCATCCTTGAGAAAACTGACTCTCTTTTGTTTTCCATACACACAACTTTCATAGAAATCCATATTAATACATTTTAGACCTGGTAAAACTTTCTTAGAATGAAGTACCTTCATACCTTTTTCACTCATATGCCCAAGTCTATTATGCCACAGTGTTGTCTCAGAACCTGCAATAGCTTTTCCAGTCTCTTCCTGCAAACCTGCAGCAACTGTTCCTGAACCTGTTTATTTTTTCTCTGTAATAGCTAAACTAGAAGGAACAGTATGACCTGTACAAAGATATAAGGTGCCTACTTTCACACCTTTTGCTACTACTAAGGCACCTTTTGAAACCTTCCGATTTTTATCAGTAAATGTAATAGTGCAACCTTGTTCAGTTAGCTGCCCTGCTAAAATTAAATTCCTACTGAGCCTTGGAACATGCCTTACCTCTTGTAGTAGCCAATGATTCCCATTCTGCAACTTAATCTTGATTCTTCCTTTCCAACAATCTGACAGGGTTTGTTATCTCCCAAATAAACTAGCCCAAAATCCCCTTGGACATAATCAAGGAAATAACTTCTATGGGGCGTAGCATGAAATGAGGCCCCTGAATCTAAAACCCATGAATCATCAGCATTATCTAGGGAATGAATCAAAGCATCATCTTTAGACTTATTGCTTACCACATTTGCTTCCTTATTGCCTTCTTGTTTGTCTCCTTATTTGTTCTTCTGAGACCAGCAATCTTTCTTCAGATGACCTGGTTTTCCATAGTACCAGCAATCCTTCTGTCCTCTGGTTTGGGATCTTTTGTCCTTTGATTTTCCTCGTGACTTCCCATGACCACCAGAACCTTTTCCTCTCTCTTTTGATCTACCCCTGCTTTCTGCATTCAAAACACTGCCTGATTTGGATCCACCTGAGCTTTTCTTACGAATTTCCTCACTCAGAATAACACCAACAACATCATCAAATTTTAGGGTATTTGAACCAGAAACAGAGTTACTAACCACCATTACCAAACTATCCCAGCTTTCAGGCAATGAACATAATATCAAGAGAGCTCTAACTTCTTCATCAAATTTTACATTTACAGAAGTCAATTGACTGACAATCGTATTAAATTCATTTAAATGACCTGTCACAGATCCACCTTCAACCATTTTCAAATTAAACAACTGCTTCATGAGAAATACCTTATTTGAGGCTGAGGGTTTTTCATACAATTTTGCCAAAGCTTTCATCAGACCATCTATTGTCTTCTCTTCCGTTATATTGAATGCCACTGACGGTGCCAGGCACAACCAAATGGTTCCCAGTGCCTTTCTGTCAAGAAGATTCCAATCCTCATCAGACATTGTTGCCGGTTTCTTGGCTACTCCTTCCAATGGCCTCCATAAATCCTTTTGATAGAGGTAATCCTCCATCTGCATCTTCCATAACTGATAGTTCTGCCCATTGAATTTATCAACCTTCATTTTACCCTCGTCCGCCATTGCTCCCACTCAACCATGAGACTTTCCTGCAGATGATAATCAAAAACAACCCGCTCTGATACCACTTGTTAGGGTTAACCGGCAGAAGATATCAATTAAATGCAAATAAAGATTAAACAGAGAAATGGAAATACACAGAATTAATAACAGCGAGAGACAAGATTTAACGTGGTTTACCCAAACTCGGGCTACATCCACCAAACAGAGAGTCCAATATTATTATCTAGTAAATCAAAACCGATTACAATCAGCAATCCCTGCAACTCAATACCGCTACAAAATGCTACAATACAATACCAAAACTCTAACCCTTAGCCGCTTTTTATCAAGCTTTTGTCAGTTACAAAATAGGGTTTTCTTATGTCGGTCAATAAAAAAATTAACTTCCGGTGCATTATAAAATAATTAAAAACCGTGTGAGGTTTCGGGGGTGTTGCCCCCGAGCCCCCACGGGGGTGCTGCCCCTCGACCCCACCCTGTATTGTGACAAGGAACGTGCCAGGGGCACTACCCCTGGACCCCACAAGGGGTGCTACCCCTTGACCCTGTAGGAATTTGGGGGGAAACCGTGCTGATAAAAGTGGGGTAAATATAACCTCCGAGTTTGATTAGGCTCCATATAAGAACACCCACATCCTATGACTCTATCATAGGGTGGATAGAACCATCATCTAACCATGTCAACACAATCAGCATTCGGGCACAAGCACCCAATTGTATCGTCACAACTTGTCATGACTGCATATCCATCCGCACAACCCCTACCACTGATCAAACACCCGCATCCATGTCAAACTCCCTACCCCCTTGTCTAACCACGTCCATCACCCACCAATCACTACAACCTCCTAGAACACCTAGGAAAGAGCCCTACACAAATCTCCATCCTTGAGCAGCTTTGAAACACCTCTCCATAAAGACGTCCTTGACAAAGCACTCTTGGAAACCCAAGTTCCTGCCAACTTGAATGTCAATCAATTCTAAGCCATGGTAGGACATATCACCGCACCACAATATCTCACATTTTCAGAAAAGGATCTTCCCACTTTAGAACATTTACATAATGACGCCTTACACATCGAAGTCTGAATCCACAAGCATACCATCAAAAGAGTCTTAATAGATGGTGGCTCCGGCCTATACATATGTACTCTTAAATTACTAAAACACTTGGGGTACTCGGATGTGGTTGTAGACACCAATGAGTGCATCACAATCAAAGGGTATGATGACATTGAACGACTATTTGAAGGAACCATTAAGCTCTCTATTCAAGTAGGACAGAAGATAATGGAAATAAAATGTCAGGTCCTTGATCTTGACCTCCCCTACAACATTCTTCTCGACCGACCATGGATCCATGCCATGCAAGTGGTCCCCTCTACATTGCATCAATGCCTCAAGTTCCCCCACAACGGCATGGAAGTAACTATCTATGCTGATCCCCGCCCCTTCCAATATTGCAGTTTCTTGGAGGGCCATGACCACACTTTCTGTCCATACAACAAAGCCATTACCAAAGCCAATCCTACAAATTCTACCTCATACATCGACCCCACCAACATTGCCACCACTTCATCCCAAACACCACCACCGCCTGAGGTCAAGATCAAGCTCAGTGACATGGGATTTGGGGAATATGACCTACATGGTACCTTTTGTGTGGGCACATTACCCAATCCTAAAATGTTTGGCACCCCAAAGATAGAAGCAGCCAACATAGTCATCATCAAGTGTAAACCATCACCCATCTTTGAGAAGAAACATCTCCTGGATCAGGATGTGCTCGAAGACATATCATCCTGGCTGTATAAGGATGAAGAGACTGAGCAAGAATCCCCCACCATACCAACAAAAATCTATGGTAAAGGGTTAGAAATTGTCAAAAACATGGGCTATAATGGACAAGGCAGTATCATCATTCATGAGCAGGGGATCGTGGAACCAGTCCAAGCAACAAGAAATCCCTATACTCAAGGGTTAGGATATGGTCAATGACAACGTATCCTCACCACTAGTGAATGTATCTTAGCCGAGGTCACTACGGTTTCCCCTGAAGTCGATCATATCAATGAAACAGGCCATCAAGATTCCTTTAGTGACTTCTATGATTTCTTCAACTCATCCATATGTACCCTATACATGGTCACCACCCTAGCCTCTTCATCCAACGACTTACCTCTTGTATACCCAGACCTCATAGATTGGGAGCAACGGGGACCTCCTATCTTCGACGTAGAACCAAATGATGAGGCCATCGCTGAAATGATGGGAGTTAGAGATCACTTCCCCCTGGGAGATCACAGAGTAGGATACATCATGGAACTTGATACCACTGCATACTTCAGGGAGACAACCCCTACTTCCAGTCATAAAAATATAAAAATCAAACATGGATCTGATGGTGAAAACCGTTCCGCGGTAGTATCAGATCCCAACAAAGTAAAAATAAAAGATGTATCTCCTAGTGAAAACCTCCATGAGGCACTAGGAGATGGAAGCATGGGCCTTCTGGAGATAGAAAAAGTATATCCCGACAGATCACCTGTCTTGGTTGAGCTAGCTCAAGAGATGAATCTTAGGACAGAAGAAGAGCCAAAAATCACTTTCAGGGCAGAATCTCTTAGCACCACAAAGCAGGAAAACTTCTTAGCCTTCTTCAAATGTATAAATCACAATTTTGCGTGGACTTATGTAGACATGGTAGGGCTTGATCCCACTTTGGTTGTCCATCATCTTGCAGTATAGCCTGATGCAAAACCAGTAAAGCATAAGCTCCAAAAAATGAACCCTTAGGTGGCTCTCCTAGTCAAAGCAAAACTAAAGAAACTACTGGATGTCGGCTTCATTCACCCAATCCATTATCCTAAATGGGTTTCCAACCTAGTACTAGTAGCCAAACTAGATGGCTGAATCCGCTGCTGCACCGACTTCTGAGACCTTAACAAAGCTTGCCTGAAGGACAACTTCCTGCTACCTAACATTGACATGATAGTAGATCTTATGGCAGGACATGAGATGTTATCCCTCATGGATGGTTTTTTAGGATATAACCAAATCAGAATTGCTGAAGAGGATCAGCATAAGACATCCTTTATATGTCCATGGGGGACATACTGCTGGGTGGTAATGCCATTTGGCCTAAAGAATGCTGGAGCCACATATCAATGGGCTATGACTGTCATCTTCCATGACCTTTTCCACCACATCATGGAAGATTATGTGGATGAATTTCTAGGAAAATCAAAGACAAGGGAGGAACACCTAGATGTATTGGCAAATATTTTCGACCGATTGGAACAATGCAATGTTCGCCTGAATCCAAAGAAATGTGTCTTCGAGATCACCTCTGGAAAACTTTTGGGATACATAGTCTCTAGAAGAGGAATTGAGGTAGATCTCGCAAAAGTCAAGGCCATCACTGAAACGCCTCCTCCAAAAACCTTAAAATAGCTAAGAAGTCTGCAAGGCAAACTCCAGTCCATTTGTTGGTTCATTACTTAATTGGCCGATAGATGTCAACCATTCCAGCATCTACTCTGAAAGGATACAGCTTTTGTATGGAACACATAGTGTCAGATTGCCTTCGACCAGCTCAAAGATTATCTAGCTAATCCCCATATTCTAACTCCACCAAGGCAAGGAGAACCCCTCCTACTGTACATCTAAGCAACAGAGACAGCTATTGGAGCCTTACTAGTACAACATGATAAACAAGGGAAGGAAAGAGCCATCTATTACATCAGCCGCGCCCTGATCTCATATGAGCTAAACTATACACAAATTGAATGAGCATGTCTAGCCCTGGTCTTTACTTCACAAAAATTAAGACACTACATGCTCAATCACAAGACCAAGCTCATCACCAAGATCGATCCATTGAAATATCTGCTAAATAGAGCCATTCTTAGTGGGAGAATGGCAAAATGGATCATGATCCTCACTGAATTCAACATTGAATATACTGAGAGAAAAGCCGTCAAAGGATAGGTTATTGCCAATCAGCTGGCCGAAGCACCCATCCCGGTAGAATATCCTACACTGGTAGAATTCCCTGATGAAGCCATCTTGACAATAGCACTGGCCACAAAATCATGGAAAATGTACTTTGATGGATCATACCCACATAAAGGCTTAGGGGCAGGCATCCTATTTGTTACCCCTCAAGGTGACACCATTCCTAAGTCCTTCAAAATCACATTCCCATGTACCAACAACGTGGTAGAATATGAGGCCCTTATCACAAGTCTCCGAATGGCAATCAAATGGAGAATTGAGAAGCTAACTGTGTATGGAGACTCTCAACTGGTCATCCGGCATGTAAATAATGAATACAAGACCAAGGATGATAAACTTCTGCCTTATAAAAAGATGGTCGATGACTTCAAAGACTACTTTGATGACATCCACTTTGAGCAAATCCCAAGGCTCAACAACAAAGCTAAAGATTCCATGGCCACCATCGGATCCCTAGTCGACATGAAGAAAGACAGCAAGAAGTGTGAATTCCTAATCGAAGAACTCCCTATCCCAGCATATGATGTTCCTCAATCAGAACTAGTGTGCAAAGTCATTGGTCCCCTATCCTTGTGGTATCAAGAAACCTACCTATACCTCCATGATAATATCATCCCCCTAACCTATCCACCTCACAACAAAAATCTTTCATCTGTCGAGCCTCCCGTTTCATCCTTGTAGGAGATACCCTATACAAAAGGAGTCTTGATGGCATGCTTCTACAATGTTTAGACTGTAGGGAAGCTGAGATGGCCTTGTAAGAGGTACATGCAGGCATCTATGGGGAACATTTGAGTGGACCCGCTCTATCTAAAAAGATCCTGAGGACCGGATACTATTGGCCAACCATGGACCGAGACGCCTACTAGTTTATCAAAAAATGCCTACCATGTCAACAGCATGGCGATCTTATTCATGTACCAGTACAGGAATTGCAACCCATCACAATGCCATGGCCTTTCTCATAGTGGGGACTCAACTTTGTAGGAAAAATACATCCCCCATCCTTTAATGGCCATAAGTTCATAATCACTGCTACTGAGTACTTCACTAAGTGGGTGGAAGCAATCCCACTCACTTTCACCACTATAACCCAGATATCCAAATTCATCCTCCATTATATCATCTGTCGCTATGGTATCCCTCATTCCATCGTCACTAACAATAGAAAACCATTCAAGAACCAGGAAGTTTGCACTTTGTGTGAAAAATTCCAAATCCAACACCATTTCTCCACGCCATACTACCCTCAAGGAAATGGTCAAGCCGAAGCTTCAAATAAAACCATCCTATGCATCCTAAAGAAGATAGTTAATGAAGCTAGCCATGACTAGCACCTCTAACTCAACCCTGCCCTATGGGCCTATCAAACAAGCATCTGCACCCCCATAGGAGCCACTCCATTTTCCCTAGTATTCGTATCTGAAGCCATTTTACCTATTGAGGTCGAGCTCCCATCCCTAACATTATCCCTACAAAACATAATCAATGATGAGGAATACTGAGTCACATGGTTGCATCAGCTAGAATTACTAGATGAGAAATGCCTGAGTGCATTGAACCACCTGCAGGCCTATCAAAATCGCCTCAGAAGAAGCTACAACAAGAGGATCAGAAAATAAAAATTTGAAGTAGGTGACCTTGTCCTTATGGAAAATCAAAAGAACTTGTAGGAGCATCCTAAGAAAGGAAAATTTGAGCCCAATTGGCTAGGACCTTATGTCATCACAGTCGACTATGGATCAGGAGCATATCAGCATGCAACACCTAAGGGGCAGCATCTAGACGAGCCTATGAACATCTTACATTTGAAGAAATTCTACGCATAACCCATCAAGTACCCCAATCAGAAAATCAAAAAAATCAAAAAAATAAGAAAAAAAAAATCAAGAAAAACCCGAGTGTAATAAAGACTTCCAATGGTGAAAATCACTTCGGTGATGCCTTGGATTAGTACCATGGTGAAAACCTGTTTCAGGTGCCATGTGTAGTGGCTGGTTCTACCATCTAATAAGTTCTCTTTCCATCAACAACACTCCATATTGCACACATCCCATGGCTTGGAATTATGAGACATCGAATCCTATCGCCCACCCCACACTATCCCAACCAAGGCTAATCCATGGAATGAGGATCCTTGTAAGCTTCTTTTGTATAGCGGAAAATAAAAAAAATCCAAAAACAACACAATTTACCACAAATCACCCCATACATCGATCTCGCTGCAACTCACAAACATCAAACATACATCAATCCTCACCATCACACCCATCCCAAACCATTCTGACATCATCAAGTCATGCCATAACTACATATTCATCTCGTCCGCATCTTGAAAGTACCTTGATCCCATGGACACAGGGTATGTAGGTAGTCTAGAATATGAAGGAAGTTTCCAGTACTCAGGTACCTAAGATGCACCCATCCACCCTGTTTGGATGGTCCCCATACACTAAGCTTTCTACACCCTATAAAGGATACACAGGCTAAGTATACACTTGAAGCATGTCCCCTAATGCAAAAATCATCAATCAACATACCAACTATAATCCCACACATAGCCCGACTGTCCTTTTTCCCACCTTTCAAAAATTTTCCAACAAAATCCTACTGATTCACATCCTAGGATATATTGTTCCTACAATGGACAAGAATCTATCATTCTATCAACATGTATCTTGGCAATAATACAAAAAGGTTATCTGTATCTTTTTGTTGGTCTTTTTAATTATTGATTTTTATCTTTTGTCTCACCCTAGGTCATTTCCAAAGCTACCTTGATCTCATTATATCATGGAAAGTGGCAGACAACACCTAGAGTAGACATGGTCATTGTTTCTATATGTTGTGCTTGTGGGTTGGTTTCATTACTCCAAGAATAGTATTCATATCTTGAAGCCTGGGTCGGTTCTAGCATAATGTGCCTCATTTGCATATACAGGCATCAAAACCTTATATGTACTATTCGCACTCATTGCTATGAGTCCCCTTCCTAAGCTAGGCAAGGTTATACTACCTTGGGCACGCATGAAATCAACCTATTGTTTGCAGGTCTAGTCCATGCAATCGTGGGATATATATCATCACCTAGGTCATCTTATACCTTTGTGAATTGTATCCTACATTGCTATAGAAAACTAAGAAACACTCTCAATTAATGTTATGCAACTACTGTTACTATCTCAAATCATCATCCTAATCATTTATTCAACTATACCGTCTGGGCCTAGATTTTGTAATCACCTAGCCTATTCCCCCCCACCTTCCAAATCCCCTCACTAATCTCATCCCTCCAACTCACTCTCACTCAACCAAACCATACCCCCTCCTCAATGATGTGGTGTCATAACCTAACCACTCCCTCATTAACCATCCCACTCCCCACCCCAAAAAAAATCTAGCCGCAGCCAATCCTACCCATCTCCTATCCATCCGCTCTATTCCCCTATCACACAGCCCCACCACCCAGGGTCCAACAAAGAACATCATGTGTATCAAGACTTATTCATCTCACCTATCACCTAGTCTGCATCTCACCTATCACCTAGTCTACATCTTACCTATCACCTAGTTTTGCATCCCATTTACCATTTAGTTATCATAATCATTTAATTTGCATTTCATTAGGTGCATTTTAGAGTCATTTAGTATCCATATCATAATCATTTAATTTGCATTTCATTTAGGTGCATTTTTAGAGTCATTTAGTATCCATATCATAATCATTTAATTTGCATTTTATTTAGGTGCATTTTTAGAGTCACTTAGTTTTCATATCATAATCATTTAAGTTGCATATAATCTCATTTAGGTCCATTTTAGAATCATTTAGTTGCACATTATATATCATTTAACATTGCACACCATAAATCATAATCATTTAGTTTGTAATCACATAGGTGCATTGTAAAAATCATAAATCATCACATTCACATGGCATTCCATACATCATCTCATAAATCATTTACTTGCATCGAATCATCACTTAGATACATGGCATAATCATGATCAATAAACATTTAGCTGCATATCCATATTTCCATACATAACATGTATTTATTTAGATAAAACATACATTTCCATTGCATTACATTTGACATCCATAATAAATGTTTACTAATCTGAACATTTATTTGCATTTTACATCATCATCCATAAATCACACACATGCATATATCAAAATAGTAAACCATCATTACATCTATCATTATACATCAATAGGTACATCCATAAATCAACATAACACATTGCATAAACACAACACATCAATAAGCATATAATCAATAAAGCATATTGCATCTATCATAATAGAGCATCATCATAATCATATAACACCATCATAAACAAACATATAGGCCATCAAAAAGCATCATATCATATATCATCATCGCAAAAAATGTACATCGCTCATATCTATACATAAAAAAATATAATGTCCAGATACAATGCCTCTAAGGGCCAAAATGATATAACTATCACATAGAGGACCCTCTCTCTGACCCAGTCAGGGATCCTGACCCTGGTGGTCGCTGTGGTCCTACCTATGGCTAAGGCGACGACTGTGGCTATGGCTGAACCTAAACTTGTGGAACCTACTGGGGGACATGTGATGGGGGACCCATCACCTGCTGGACGCTCTGAATAGATCTAGATCTATGTGACCTGGATGCCCTTGATCCATTGACCTAGATGCCCTCGATCCACTAACACTCTGATAATACTCCATCCGCCCTCTGGCCTCTACCAACACCCCCTGTGCCTGAGAGAACTAGCCCTGTACCTGAGACAACTATCCATGTACCTGATATAACTGTGTCTATGCCTGAGACACTTGCGTCTGCATCAATGTCAAAACTGGGGCCATACCAGCACCTGAAGCCTGCAAGCTACCCACTGTAGTCTCTGCCTATTGTGCCCTCGCAAGTGTCGCATCCCACTCTCTAGTCAAAATCACTATGTTAACCTGAGCCTGGGCTAACTGTGCTTGTAATGCATCCACCTATCCATCTGGGCCATCCAATAAGGTCACTATCCTCCGCAACTAGACCAACTCCGCCTCACGACTCTCTAAAGCCTCCTATAGGCTAGCTACATGTGCCCGCAAGGTCTCCATCTCCTCCTCCTCACCCCGAGGCCGTCGACAAGGTGTGAGCCCTCGAACCTCAGCCTCTCCACCTACCCCTGAAGGGCCTGCCTCTGTCAGCTGCCATGCTACTTGCTGCCCTGCTGCGACAGCCTGCTGCTGCACTACCTGTGGTGGGGATAGACCCCCCTATCCACCCTCAGCTACCCCCCATGCTGTTGAGGCCCTCTATGCTACCGCACCACCCCAATCTGAACTTTCTCAATAGGTACCTATTGTACAGGTGCTTGCTGTTGGGGCATCTGTCCAGTTGCCGCCGCTGCCAGCACATCCATCGGCTGACCATCCCTCCCAACCTCCTCCTCCTCTCCATCCCCTCTAATCTCCATGAGGTAATCTGCAATGATCTCCTCACCCTCCTCCAAGAAATCATCCTCATCAGAATCATCATCCCTCTCATCCCTGGAATCCTCATCCCCTGACCCCACCGCCTCCTCCGCAGGGACTACCTCCTCTATCAACTCCATAAACCACGTCGGTCACCACATCTGCCACCATGTATCATATGCAGGAGTAGTTCTTGTATCCCTAACTGTGCTCTGCCAATCCCACTGTAATGGCCGCAAAGCTGCAAAATCCTCCAAAGTGACCTAGGGCTATAGGCTGCAGACCAAAAATGTGCATCTCGGCGGGTTCGTGCAAAGATAGCCATCTGTTGAGGAGTATCCTAGCACAACCCAAACTACCACATAACCCATGATGGTAGATACATGTCTATAGTGTGGTCTCCATGAGTCATCAAATAGCACTGCTAAAAAGTAAACAACATGTGCACAACATCATCTGGCCACGCCTCTACTCCGATGTAAGGTCTCCATGTCACCCGAATAACATCATCTAGCATCTGCCGCCAATACCGAACCTGACCAGTATAGGTTTACTCAGCATCCTGATATAGGAACACAAAGGCCTCAAATGGCCGGTGATAGTACCCACATCTCAGCTGAGTAACTGCAATGTGCTCCCAAATCCACACATGCAACAAAGTAACCCTAGCTGATAAGGTTGCATCATAGTGATAGACAACTGTATACATCTTGTGATACAGCTACGCTAGCATCACCGGTCCCCAGGCATACATAGTCTCATGAATGACCATCCCCTCAATCATCTCCCCCCAACCAATTGGAAATCCCCTGCCCCTCCTATTAGGCATCACTACCCCTCCAATCAACTCACATAGGAATAAGGCAAAGGGATCTGTCCCTGTCACCAATGTCCCCTCATAACTCATCTCCCTCCCATCTGCTGATAAAACAATATGATCCTAGAAAAATACTCTAGTCAAGGCCCTCTGTCCTCTCCTCATGTCATAACTCACCCGACGGCCATGAATAGGTAGCTTGAGGATGCGATAAACATCCTCAAGAGTGATAGTAATCTCACTAGTCGACAGCAAAAAGGTGCATGTCTCCGACCAATACCACTCCACTATTGCTGTCATCAGAGCTCTATGAGATCACAACACTGACATTGACACTGCTATCAAGAGCCCCAACCTAGCTAGTCAGGCCTGAGTGGCATCATCAAACTGATCAAAAAATACCATCACTGATGGAACGTGTCACTCCCGTGAGGACACTATGAACGACCTTGTATCTTGCATCCACAACATTTTGGTAAAAAAATCTACCTATCTTTTTTCCAAAACACCCCCTTTCTTCTAATGTTGAAATGCCAAAATCATTTGGTGCCAAAACACACGATGCTTCGAGCCATTTTACAAATAGCGCTACTACTTCTTCTCATAGCGCTATTACAGATAATAGCGCCACTGCGCAAAACACATTGCGCCACTTCCATACATAGTGCTACTACGCAACACACTTAGCACCATTTTAACAAATGGTGCCACCCCATCACTTGGCACTAATCTAAGGATTAGTGACAATTCTCCCAATCATGCATATTCTACATATTGCGCTGATCCTCTCAATAGTGCTAAAACACAATATGGCACCACTTCATAAAATAGCGCTATTCGAGCACATAGCGTTGTTTTAGCATCTATTTGGCACTAAAATGCTAAAACCCTAACCCCCTGCCCACATTGTGCCAATGCAGACGATGGTGCCAAAATGCTGAGTATTTGGTGCCAATATACCCCTATTCTACTCAAGCGGATAGCGCTAATCCAGAGGATTGTGCTAATCCGCATACTTTTAGCACTGCATGACCTCACGATAGTGCCACCAATTCCCAAACCCATTTCCTGAACAAAAAAATGTGACAAAAGTAAAAAACCACAAAGCCAGGGTTAGGCCCTACCTGGGGTCCAGCCTTCAGTGCCTAGCCAAATGATCAAAACCGCTTAGAAATGTGTTGAAGTCATAGGAATTGGGTGTTGCGCTCTACCATCTCTCCTTTGCTTCTTCTTCTCACCAAGTCAATGTGTGCAAATGTGGCATCCTTAGGGTCCACTAGTCCTAATATAGTATGCCATGTCATCCCCCCGCCCACTTTTTTTCCCCTCCAGGGTGCAGATCCCAACCTTTTTCCTCTATTTTGCTTCCTGTCATCTTCTTTTCCCATCCTCTATCCAATCGTCGCTTCCGTCACGTCCTTTCAAGAGCTCGCCTGAAATTTTTTTATTTTTTCGGCGACCTCTCAAGGGGGCATCCCTCACCCATCTTATTCCTTCCCGACAACTGGGGCAAATTCTTTCTTTGACCTGACACCACTTCTCTACTAGGTCCTGATGCCACATCAAAGAGGGGCAAATGTATACACCTAAAAATATCTTTTATCATCAAACCAACTCCCGGCATCTCTAAACATACCAATTTCCCTTCTAACCAATTAATTAAATTTGTATTTAATTAATTATTCCTTCATCACCTAATTTTACACCATTTTATCCCCAACAATTGAACTAATTCTATTAATTCAATAGTTTAAACCTTAGCCAATTGATTTAATAAATATGTAATATTTATTTGGCCAATTTCCCCCTTTTTCATTAAATCTAATTAATTAGCTAAATCATGTTTAACTAATTAATTCAGCCTATTAATTGACCTATCCCTACCCTAGGTAATTAAATAGCTATTATTTAATTGCCTACCCTAGCCTACCTCATCCTAACCCTAGGATTAATTAAATACAACCGTATTTAATTAATCTTAAACCTCTCATTAAGGTGGTCAAATCCAGCTTAACACCCTTCCCCATATCCTCCAAATAAAAAATTGGAATATATCCACATAAGTCAATTTTTTATTTAAATAAGTCCAACATCACATTTAATTCTCTTACAACCCCTTACCCATGCCATGCCTCATTTATCTCTACTTATCCCCAAATGAATTTTTAATTCATACATATTCCATCTCACCCAACCTCATTTAATTCACCCTTTTCCCAAAAATGAATAAAAGATTCACTTTTATTCCTAGCCCTCCATTCCTCCAAGATCAAATCTGGGCCCTCCACATCACTTTCATCCTCCACCATTGATCTTCCAAGCCAATCTCCACCCTTGGATCAAAATCCCTCCAAAAAAATCTATAACTAGAACATCTCCCAAGCCATTTGGGGATCCAATCTTTAAGTAATGTTACCATGTCCAAATGTCCATTGAGCTAGCATTGTGAGTTGCAATTGAGATAGAGCATTTCACATTATATTCATCAATTAGGGTATATCATGTCTTAGGAGCTCTTGGGTGCAAAGTTCCTCTTTGTTTGATGAGATTGGGTTTTCATGTCTAGGTATAACTCTTTGTTTTGTTATGCATTTAGCTTTCTATTTTTACCTTTGATTTGAATCACCTAATCTACAGTTTCTATTTGGGATGTACTTTCAATCCTAGAGAAAAAGACTCTACTATAGAATGTGCTAAATACATCAGAGACACCTGTGGATCCACTGGTTTCAAAAGATACTGGAGCAAAGAAGGTGACATTTGAGAAGCCTACTCAACAAGAGCCCAAGACCTCATTGGTGATTCCAAAAGAAGAAGGAGGTAAGGCAAAACCCACCCCATTCTATTTAACTTTGATAGCAAGCAAGAAGTTGTTACACAATTGTATGATAGACATAGGTGCAAGTGCCAAAGAAAATAGTTGATGCCCTTCAGCTTAAATATGAGCCTATGGAAAAAGGGGTAATGCAGCTTGATGGACAAAAGTACAAACTATGGGATTCCTTAAGGAGCTGCCTCTTATGTTGTATGCATGTTTGAATTTCACGGTAAAGAAAGATGTCTTTGTCATAGATATTGGATCCATTTTTGGTCTCTGCTTATCCAGGGACTTCACGACCAAAATCAGAGAGTATCTTTATTTAGATTGGTCTCACTTGATTCTAAGGACCAATTATGGCTCTAAGATAAAGGTTCTGTCAAAACCATTGCACAAGGAACACATTATAGAGGAAGCATTGACTAATTTTGAGGCTGCCCATACTAAAGTCACACAAGATGAAATACTTGACATGGAATGCTTGATGAAGAGGGTGTTCTAAGTAACATGAGTGAATAAGAAGAAGAAGCGCTTATGCTAGAGGCTGCTCATGATGATCCTTCTGGAAACTATGATTCCACTGGGCTAGGAACATATGTAATTATCAAAGAGGATTTTGTAGTTCTAGAAATCATTAAGAAGTCTGAGGAGGTTAAACAGAACACAAAAAATAATTACTCCCTCTAGACTTTGCACTTTGATGGTGTGAAATGTAGGAATAATTTTTGGGCAAGAATATGTCTTGAGTCACCAAAAGGAGAGAAAATCTTCAGAGCTTTTCACTTTTAGTTCAATTGCATGAACAATGATATGGAGCATGAAGCTATGGTTCATGGGCTAACCTTTGCTAAAAGGATGGGAATCAAATAGATACAAGTCTTTGAAGACTTAGAATTGGTGATAAACTAGGTTCAAGAGAGGGCAACTACAAAGAACGTAAGAATGAGATCATAGTGTCACAGGGTATGGGATCAAATAGAAAGCTTCACTACTTTCAATATCCAGGTAGTTATAGATTAGTGTGCAGTTCAACCCTATAGAGGATCTATGGCAAAATAAGGATATGGTAAAGCTGATCATTTGACCTACTATATCTGATAATGGAAATCACTGGCAGGTTTTCGAGAGTGATGATCCGATTGCTTTATTCCTGCAACAATCAGATGGTGAGTTTGTTGATCAACTCTAGCCCAAAATAGAAGAGGCCTATGGGGACCAAATATTGCAGTTAAAGACATATTGTATATGAGGAAAAATCGATTAAATCTAAACTAAATAAAATCAAAGAACCCAATAACATAAAGAAAATAAATTTAAATAAAAGCCATGACAAATAATCAATGAAATAAAGACTTTTACCGAAATCTGTATTGTTTCCTTTGGATTGAATGTGGATTGCTCAATGAAGTTGCAAAGCCATAGCTGCAACAAGAAAGTAGTGTGCTCAAGAGATCAATGTCAAAAGATCATGATAGTGCTCAATCAACGCGTTTTGTATGCTTGAAGTTCTGTTAAGTATGCCTGAGAATACGATCGAAGAGAGAGAGCTAATGAAGGAGATGAGGGGGGTTTATATAGATTTCAAGGAAGATTGATCAACGGTCCAGATAATTCAGAAGAATCAATGGAGGAGATAAGTTGAGGAATGTGCAACGAATGAGAAGAAGACATGTGTCTTGCTTGCTTTTGCATGAGAGGAGTTATCAAGAATAGAAGAATGAGTTGACTGAAGAGATAAATCAATTAAAAGAATAAAGCAATCAGTTAAGTGATTTAAAACAAGAAGAAGAGATTTGCATGAGAAAAGAAGATATTTTGCTTTATTAAATATAGAAATATTTAATTGATGAGCAAGAAAGCTTGAGTTATTTTAGAGATAACTCAAATTAGAAGAAAAAGCAATTTAAATAAATAATTGATTTATTTAAATTTAGAGAAGATATTTTGGAAGAAATAATTAAATAATTAGAATTATTTAATTTAGAAGATTTGAAATCAAATTAAATAAATAAATTTATTTAATTGTTGTGCATGATTTTGGAAGAACAATTTTGATTTAATTAAATAATTTAAGAATTATTTAATTTTTAGATAAGAGGGAATTTGTTGAATTAATTAAATAATTGGGTTTATTTAATTAATGTGGATTTGATTTTCGAAAGAGGATAATGATCTAATTAAATAATTGAAATTATTTAATTATGGAAGAATATAGAGGAATTTAATTTAATTAATTAAATAAAGAGAATTTATTTAATTAATGTTGAAAGTATGTGATTTAGAAGAATTTGGTGAATTTAATTAAATAATTAGATTATTTAATTAACGTTGAAATGCAGGTGATTAGACAGATGATGAAATGTAAGTGATTTGACGACATGGTCATTTTAGGGTGTCTACACATATAAACTCTAAAAAGTGTTGGAATTAGGCCAGACAACTGAGAGGGGGGGTGAATCAGTTGTCCCAAATCTTTAACACTTGCAACTATTTATTTATCACACAAAACTGATTAATGATGTAAACATTTAAAGCATGAATCATGAACACATGAGCAGAAAAAAATGAACACAGAACACTAAGATTTTTACGTGGAAACTAGGTTAAGGGAAAACCACAGTGGGGGTTAACCCACAAAGATTTGTACCCTGTTAAAAGTACTTTAGAAAAATAGAAGGCACGTGCCTTCGGGCGCACTACCCAGAGCTCACTACTCAAAAAGAGGCTCACTGCCTACAAGTAATTAATGTTTAACACAGAAAGAACTAACTGATAATTAGCATTTTTTCATGCTTGGTTCAGTTTCATTGAATGCTCACAAAACTTCTACTTCTATCTCCAAATTCTTCTTCACTGGCTTTTCACTCTATATTGCTCTCGCTCCTTTTCTTCTCTACTCTGCTTTTGATCCTTTATTTGGATTTAATTCATTTCACTCAAGGATAATTTTCAACAACTCTTCAACAAGTATTTCTACGCTTCATCAACCTTAGAATGAACAACAAGGTCAGCTAAACTTGACGTGGATCATTGCACTATCATCCAATCACAACTTAGACTTGAATCTTCCTCAATAAACATGCTACACTCCATAGAATTCTCTTAGATCATCCGCAACATGCTAGGATCATCCAGTCAGCCAAGACTGGGAAGAACATCATCACCAAAAAGGAAAATCTTTAATAATGAGCTCAAACTTCAATGCGGACCTCCAACACAATAGCTACATGATCCAGAGATCTCCTCAAGCACATTGAATTCAACAGAAACATCTGCACTCCTCCAAATCATCATAATCACTTGCATCTTCATTTGGTAACCTTAAGAACACTATCTGCTATAATTGTCACACTAGAAAGAGTTCTTGTGGACCTCCAAACCACAAACTGCTTGAATGGATGATGCACACTGACTTCCCAAACATGCCTCTAGATTTGTAGATCATCATTTTACATTACCGGAGCAATCTAGACCTCTTTCCTGTCACTCTGTCTCTCCTAAATAATGCAGGAACCAAATTTACTTAGTTGACTATAACTTCTTCAGATCTTAATGTGAGCCTCTCAAATCTTAACTAGAGCTTCTTTAGACAAACATCTACATAGCCATATGGTCCGTATACATTGATCTCAATTAATTTTCTTAATATCCTCAACAATTCGGTCTTCTCTATAGGCAACAAAATACAATACAGTTGACGCCAATGGCAACAAGGATATGTTGACATCAGTGACAACACCGCTTAGGCACATAATTGCAACAAAAAGGTCTAATAATATTAGAGAAATTTTTTGATCCTGATGAGGCCAAGATAGATAGAAGAAGGTTCATAGGAAACAAGGATGACTACTCATAACTGGAGGTTGGCAAAGGAAAATGAATCAAGGTAGGAAATGTTACTACCCAAGAGGAGAGGGAGAGGTTGATATCTCTGTGCAACAGATATGATAAAGTGATAGCCTAGAAGTATGAGGATCTTTGAGGATATAATAGGGAAATAGTTCAACATACCATTGAACTAATGGAAGGAGTGATACCAGTTCGCTAGAAACAAAGGCTAGTGAATCCTAGGATCAAGACCATGATGGCATAGGAGTTGAAGAAGTTGTTAGAGTCCAAAATCATTTTCCATATCAAACATTCAACTTGGGTGTCTAATTTAATCTTGGTCTGAAATAAAAATAGTGAAATTAAGTTATGTGTTCATTTTCGTGATCTAAACCAAGCCTCTCTCAAAGATCATTACCCTCTACTCTCTATGGAATAGATTTTGTAGTTAGTGGCTGGGGTAGAAAGATCTTCTCTCCTTGATGGATTCTCAGGATACAATTAGATATGTTTGAAGGAGGAGGATCAGCATAAAACAAATTTTACTACAAAGTGGGGTACCTTTTCTTATGCAAAGATGCCTTTCAGCCTATCCAATGCTGGGGCTACTTTCCAGAGAGCCATGGATATCACTTTTAGGGAATTAATGAATAAGATCATTTTGGTTTACCTAGATGATCTCACTATATTCACTAGAGTAGGCAAAGATTATTTTGACCATGTTGAGAAGGTATTTCAGAAGTGCCAAGAGTTTAAGATTTCCCTAAACCCCAAGAAATGTATTTTTTGGGTGCCTCAAGGAAAATTTCTTAGGCATATTGTGTCAAAAGAGGGAGTCTCTATAGACCCCAAAAGGGTTGAAGCTATCCTAAACCTATCATTGGTAGTTAATAAGAAAGGAGTATAGTCTTTCCTAGGGAAGATCAACTTCATAAGTTGTTTAATTGTAGATTTTGTAGGGTTGGTCAGACCTATTACTTCAATGCTATGAAAGGAGTTGAATTTCAAATGGACTCTAGAAGGTTGTCAAGATTTCGAGTGGATCAAAATAGCCATTTCTACAGTACCAGTTTAGTAAACCCATTTTTACTAAAGACTTCTTCATGTATGTATATGGCGAGGAGCATAGTGTGGTGACTATGTTAACTCAGAAAGGAGAGGAGTAGTCCAAAGAACACCAAATTTCCTTCCATTCAAAAACTCTGCAAGGATATGAGTCTAGTTACAATTTCATAGAGAAACAAGCTTATACCATAGTCAAAGGACTAAAAAAGTTTTGGCACTTGATAATCAGGAACAAGGTTACAATCCTAGTAGCTCATGCAAGTGTATGAGAGTATATCATGGAAGGGACATTACAGAAAAGAGAGCCAGCTGGATCACCAAAATTATGGAGTATGATGTAGATATTAAATCTACAAAACTGGTTAGGGGAAGAGGAATATGTGAGTACATCACTCAGAGTCTAGATACTATAGCAAATCAAGGAGAAAATTTAGAGCTAATATTGATGAATGTTAACATAGACTCATGGGTATCAGACAGAATATATTTTATGGAAACATAGATGTATCTGAATCATCTCCTACACCGTAAAAGACATTTTTATAGGATGCAAAACCCTAATTACTCTCTAGCTGATGGTTTCCTATTTAGAAGAAATTTTGATGGGATCCTGCTCAGATGTGTAGAAAAGGGTGAGGCTGATAAAATCCTACATAAATTGCATTTTGGGTTATCTGGAGGACATTTTTCAGCAAGGACTACTTTGGTAAAAATTCTGTCTTGGGTATTATTAGCCAACCTTGTTTTTTGATCATTTTGAAATGGTGAAGTGGTGCTAGCAGTGTCAATTTTTTGCAGGAAGGAGGAAGAATGTTGCAATGCCTCTTATCCCAGTCATGGTAGAAGAGCCTCTCACTTAGTGGGCCCTAGATTTCATAGGGATGATCAATCTCATTTCCAGCGCTGGTCACAAATGGATTCTCATGGAAACTGATTACTTCACCAGGTGGAGCGAGGTAGTACCTTTGAAGGAGGCTACCAAAAATGTCATCTTGAGCTTCCTTGAAGACATCATTACAAGATTTGGAGCCCCAAGCACAATTATCTTAGATAATGCAAAAGCATTCCTAGGATCCAAAGTTTATGAGTTTTCCTTGAAAAATGGTATTTTCATAAAACTTCTTCAAATTACTATCCATAAGGCAATGGCATGGCTAAGTCAACAAACAAAAATCTAATTTGGTTAATCAAAAGGATAGGAGAAGATCACCAAAAGGAATGGCATAGAAACCTCAAGAATGCCTTATGGGCCGATCGTATCACCCTAAAGCAGGTCATCAAAGCTTCCCCTTATGAGCTTATGTATGGAAAGAGAGCCGCAATGCTACTAATAGTAGAGATTCCAACATTACATCTTCTTAAGTAGCTTGATATAGAAGAGGGTGGAGCAATGCAGGTAAGGCTTGCCGAATTATTGGAGATTTAGGAAAAGAGGGAATCTTCTCATGATGCCATGTATAATCACCAATCTATAGTCAAGTGGTGGTTTCAAGATCAAGGGACTAATGACCTAGGTTTCAAACTAGGGGACTTAGTTCTAAAGTGGGAGGAAAGAGATGTGAAGCCAGGTGGGCATGCAAAGTTAGATTCTCTTTAGAGAGGCCCATTCAAGATAGTTGCTTGCAAACTAAACAATGCTTTTGACCTAGAAGATGAAATTGGTGAAGTAACTAGAATTCCTATATATGGTATTTTCTTGAAATTCCATAACTAAATGAGGATGTGACACTTGTACATAGTTAGTATAGATGTGTGTTTCCCAAGAGGTTGAGTTTCCTGCCTCTTTTCAAATAAGTGTCAGTGGCACATTTTCTATTTTAAATAAAGCTGTTGGTTTTTGCCACGTGCCCAATCTAAGTTACAACTGTAGACCTGCCCAATTGTCAAAGATATCCAATCATTGATTGACAGGCACATATTAAATAGCATGTCTTCATGGGGATTAATTAATGAATCATTGATGACAAATCTAGTACATGTGATTTTAAGGCAGTTGGGGAGTGCGCCAATCAAAGAGCTATAATCATTAATGTCGTACGTTTGGAGCAGCTACATATTAAGTTTTGGAGGCTTTTCATGATTCATTTGTTACAATTTTCTATGTGAGAAAACAAGTTATAGGGTTTATAAGTCCCTATCTCTCAAAAATTTCTGAGTTTCTGAGTGCCCTTAATTATCTGACTCTTTGAGAAAGCGTCTACAATGGAGGTAGGAAGTAGTGGAAGCACCAAGAGGAGGAGGTCTTCTTTAGCGAGGGTGACTATTGATTTACCTCTAGAGTTGATTAATAGAAAGTGTTATGCCTTTGTACCAACATAGCACCAGGCAAAGCCTCCCCAAATTGGAGAACACAAAAGAGGTAGGTGGAAAGATTCTTCCTTATTAGTGATTCAACTGATAATATCTACAATCCCTTTCTCTCGAAACATACCAAGAATCTCCAGGAGGGAGCACATGCACGTATGATAGCAAAGATGAAAAAGGGAGAAGTGGAGACTTCTGGGGTTAGGTTGTGGTCCTCTCAGTTAGCCAAATTATTAGTACCTCAATTTTTTCCTAGTTTAGAACTAGTCGAAGCCTACATTAAATGCTATGACAAGGATACCCATTTTATCACTGGCTAGAATATCAAGGTCACAATCACCCCTCAAGTGGTGAGGGAAATGTTGGGGATTTACTATGATGCTTCTATAGATTCCTATAGCATGATTAAATGGTAGAGAACATGGGATACAAGGGACAATTAGTTAGCCTTTTTAAACTAGGAGTTGCATCTAGACCCCAGTAATATAGTTATACCTCCTTTACCGATTGGGATGGCCAATTTTAACAATGATGTACAAGATGCATGATCGATGATTGCATTCATCTGTGGTATGGACAACAATGTAAATGTGTATGATTATCAGCTAGGAGCCATTTTATGGCTTAAAACAATCTCTCGACAATAGGCCTACAAGGTGGATCTCTCAAAGATCATGTCTGATATAAAGAATTACTAGCTAGGTAATTTCCATCACCAACAATATTTTAGGTATACATTCTTTTTGTTGTATTTGATTATTTTTTTAGAATCCCTAGTTCTTTACATCTCACATGTGATTAAAGGAATTTGAATACATAATAGATGGGCCAAAGATAATCCTAGTATCTACATGGACTCCCCTCTTGTCAAGAACTTCTGATTTTTATGAATACTCAGAGTGTTTCATGACTCTAGGCCTGATAGACCTTAGCCTAGATATAATATCTTTTTGGGTAAGTGAAAAGTAGAAGGCCTTGTTGTCTAGTCTACATCTTTCATGTGATTGGTTCTTCAGTGATCATTTCACCTTGCTATGTGTACACAACTTCACAGAGGAACCAGTGCGGCTACCAAAATTTCTCACCGACAGGGTAGTCTTGCTAGAAATGTTTCGTCAGTTGGATATTATTGACTTAGAGTTTGGAGAAAGAAAGAAATGAAAGGCTTTCTATGACATTCCCCTCTCTAAGGGTGGCGATATCATAATGCTCAGACGATAAGCAAGTCAACTACTCCTGATGAAACTTATTGAAATGGGTCTAGATCAGGTAATGGATAAATGACAATATGATCCTGACCATGTGGTTAAGAAGTGGTTGTCTACATCAAAGTCTCCCATGTCTTTTGAACATCAAATCTACCCTACAATTGAGTCAAGAAGGTCACCACTCACGTATACCACTAATGACTTCATCGCATTGTTATAGATTCCACAAGAATCCAGGCACCCTTGGGAAGCTTTCTATCAAGTCATCAAAGCCTATGACCCTGTCAAATCCATAGGATGTGGTATTAAAAATTCCTTACTAAAGGATGATTGGCCAATGGATAAGATAAATGCCTTTCAGAGGTACCGACAAGAAATTTTTGAGTGGGAAAAGAATTTTAGAGAAATAGAAATAGATGAAGAATGGGAGCAGATATGGGATGAATACCATGTTGAACAATCCTCTCTAGATGATATTGGCAAGATCTTAGGAGAGGAGGAAGAAGCTAAAACAAAAATAGAGACTGACTTGGAGAAGGAAGAAGAGACAGAGCAAGGGCAGCAAAGAAGAAAGAAAAGAAAGCTAGTGTTGTAGGTAGAGTCCAAAGAGGAGGAGGTCCTAATCATTGGATCAGTAACAAGCATAATCACCTCGTCTGTGGAGCAGGTAAGTATCTCTTCACCCTTTTCTTTCTCTCAGTCTATATCTCCTTATTTCCAAATTCCACTAAATGTCTGCCCTCCTCCAGTTTCATTCACTTTCCCTTTGCCTCCACTAACTACATTTTCCACACTTACTGCCACCCAAATTACAGCTCCACCTCTCATTAGTATGCCACCTTTCTCCCCCTCTATTCTATTGATGCATTCCCTAGGTCCTCTTGGCTTCGGCCCTGCCTCTACACAATAGCAAGTAAATATACCATATGCTTTACCCCAAGGTGTTCCATTTGTTGGCGAGATGATTCCATCTCCATCCACTTTCCACCAATAGGTTGAGACTACTAGAAAGGCCAGGGAGGCTTGCCTAACAAAGTAGAGAACAAAAGAAGGGAAAGCACCTACAATCCCTTACATGCACTCGTTGTATGATCATGTGAAGCAGGCCTTGATGATAGCTCAAATGACCCCAAATGTTACTAAGCCTTAGGAGCATATGCAACCTAATGATTATTCCCTCCATGTTGTGGGTCTCAATCTTGCACAAGCCATGCCAAAAGACAAGGTAGAACTAATGGAGATGCAGAAGTCTGTCACAACAGACTACATAAAAATGAACTGAAAGTCCAAGAAATAGTCTCAAGAGTTGGCTCTAGTCAAAAACACTATTGACTAGCTAAGAGTAGAATCCAATGTAAAAGACTCAGAGATCTCTAGACTCACCTCTAAAATACAAAATTTGGTTTCCAAGGAGACATTTCAAGTGGATCAAAACAAGAGTGCTAGTCTTAGCCTAGAGTTGGGGACATTGAAGATACAACTAGACACTTTACAAAAAGAGAAGAGCTAGGTTGATCAACAACTAAGTGACAAGCAGAGTGAATTGATATAAGTGCATAAGATCCTAGCAGAGGAGTGATGCAAACAAGCAGTTGACAGAGGAGGTCCAAAAGAGTGAGTAGTAGTTTTTTCAACTCAAACAAGAGCTCGCATAGCAGCCTCCCACAATGAATATCATTCCTCTCATCCAAGAGTTATATACTTCATTCTGGAGGCATGTTTTAGAGGAGAACTCCAAACTTAAGCATGTGCTTAAGTTTATTTCAGATGCCCAAAGTACCAGTATAGAGGTTGAGGCCATAGCGGAACAAACTCTATCTCTGGTAACTCCTAAGGTTGCTAAATCCTAACAGTTGGCACAAAAGTTGTACAACTCTTCGAAGGAATCTCTTGTAGTAGCTAAAGTAGACAATAGGAGAACAAAATCTATAAAAGTGAATGATTTTCTGAGTTGCAATAAGATAGCCCTCAAATGTAAATCTTATTTTGAGGCTCTAAAGAAAGTGGTTTGAGAGATGAAGGGACACATTGAACATCTAGTCCATCTAGGACTCCCCTCTCCATTTCTCAATGATACAATGGTCCTCTCTAAGGACCAAATCAAGACATTGTTGTTAAACAAACAAAATGATCAAATGACACTTGCTACTATGAGTTAGACCCCAACTATCATAGAGGTAGAAACAATTTTGTAGTCTCTCACACATTTAGAGTTCTAGATTATAGTCACCATCAATAGCTTGAAGGGTTTTTCTTACAAAGAGATATTGGATCTAGACAGGGTGTTTGAGGCAATGAAGAAGGACCAACCCTCTGAAGCCAAATGGACTTCTTTGTAGCAGGCTCTCCTGAAGCTTTGACAAAATTAATATTAATATGTTTTGTTCTTTTTCTTTTCTAATTTTCTTCGTTCTTCTATGCAGGTACATATCCCCTAGTGAGTCACCAAGAACTGTAGAGTAAAAACTCTACATTTTGTTTCAAGGTAGATTCATTTTTGTTTCTGGAGAAGAGGCACCTATAGAAAAAAAATATATCGAAGAAGATGGTGTCAGAGACACCAATATATACATATCCAAGCTTTGGGCATATACAAGTTCTTTTATTTTCAGCGAGACAGGTTGAAGAATCTACGTGTTTTATTGGCACTGCTTTAGAGTAGTATTGCTAATGGATGGTTCTTTTGGTGTGCCATTGGCTAGGAAAATCCACGTGTCATGTTCTCACACATTTTGAAGACTCTCAACTCTAATAGATTCTTCTTGGTGTGGCATTGGTTAAGATATCCATGCGGCATATTGTCTCTATTTTAAGTGGGGCCAAGGGTGATGACACTTTTCTAGAGTTGCATTATTATTAATGGGACATATTGTAGGCTACGTGTCATCCTTGTGCACTTCCTTTAGGATCTCGTCTCTAACAAGTTCCTCCTTGTGTACCATTGGCTGAGGAATCCAAGTGTCATTCCGTTGCACATTTTGAAGGCTCTTAGTTCTAACAGCTCCTTCCCATTGTGCTATCGGATGGATGATCCACATGGAATCTCCATGCTACATTTAATGTTTATTGAGGAAAAGCGGCATTTTGATGGTGGGTCCCAGGAAGATTCAGATAAAGGTGACACTTGGCAATGCCACACTTTTTGGCAAACACAAGTTTTTTGATAGATCTTTTTTGGTGCAGTATTGGATAGTGAATCTATGTGGCAGCCTATTCTTTCCATGCAATGATCATGCAATGATTTGGGTGCTTTAATAGGTAGTTTTGTATTGTAACTTAGGCTTTTCTATGTTTTTTCCTTTAGTTAGTTGTTACTTTCTCTAGGGTTTTCTCTTCTTGGTAGTCTTTATAAGAGCACGAGTCTTTGTAATAAGGGGTTAGAAATTATTAGAAATATAGTAGAGAAGAAGATTCAAGCCTTAGTGAATATTTCTCAAAAAGGATTCTGAATGGTGTATGCCTGTGCATCTATTAAGAGCCTTATATACTTTGTTCTCCTTTTGCCAATGAAGAGGAATAACATTTTGTGCTAAAAGTTGAGTCTTTTATCTATTTTATTTGTTATATTGTAATTCATTTCATCTATTATATGAGATAATAGAATATGTAGTCTTCTATCAAATCATGCATTGTTGTTGTTTTGAATGGTTGTGATTGTTTTGTTTGTTAATTAGTAAGATAGGAAGTGAGTTTGCTTTCGCAAAAAAATACTGAAATCAATCTGGTGCATCACCTTATAATAGTTTTAGTTATTCAAATTAATTATGTTATTCTATCCCTTTTCTCAAACCATAAGAAACACAAAAGAGTTAGCTTCTTTAAAACTAGAGGTCATCTCAGAATCAAGTCCCACATTTTGAGATTTCCCATTGTTGTTCGTAGGGTGTGAATTTTATCATCAACAGGATGTATGCATGGATTATTGTGGATTATGCATAGATGACATGTAATGATGATAATGATGTGATTGTTATGTTATATGATGATGTTTATGGGATGATATGTACATGTGGATTACTATGGATGTTTATGTGATGATATGTAATATGTAATGGTAAATAGATATATGCTCAGATTAATAAACATATATTATGAATAGATAATGACAATGGAAAATATATGCTTAGATTAATAAACATATATTATGAATGGATAATGATAATTGAAAATATATGCTCAAATTAATAAACATATATTATGAATAGATGATGATAATGGAAAATACATGCTCAAATTAATAAACATATATTATGAATGGATAATGAAATGCAAAGAGGTATAATGCAATGTTATGGTAATGATTATGATGTGGTTTATTTTCTAATGATGATGATATGTATGCAGGATGGAGGATGCTGGTCATGATACTTGTGTTTTCAGAGCCATGTTGAGGGATTAGGGGGAGGATTGGATGTAGGGTTAGTGGATAGGTGGGGGAGGAGATGGTTAGGTGCATCCTTGATCACTTGATGCATATTGGTATAAAGCCACTTTTATGTAACGTAGATTAGATGGAATGGTTAGGATGGTTAGGATGGGTAAGATGATTAGGATGATTATGGGATGAGATTGGTAGGGTAGGAGTAGATAGTTAGAATGATGATTAGATAGGTAGAAATGGTTAGGTCTTTTCCTTCGTTAAAGCAAAGCCACGGTGACATGATTTTGATAATAACCACATGGTTTGATAGATGGGGGACGAGGGTAGAACAAGGATGATGAGTTGGGATGAGTATTGTGTTGATATTTTGAGAGTGACAAGGGGTCATTATACCTCATCATTTAATCATATTTCAAATGTCAAAATCTAGGGCTGTGTCCTCAGCTATCTGCAATTAGGGATTCTACAATTACTAGTTTTCTCTAGCTAATTCTAATGGCTTTTACTATGTCATGCCCACATTTCCCATGTGGTCATGACACACAACACATGTGTCATGTCCACATTTGACATGTGGTCATGACTCGAATATGAAAAAAATTTCTACCTATCCCTAGGAACCCCCTCGCATGTGTCTACGTGCTTGGTGGCAATACGCATGAGGCGTAAACATGTCAAACATAATTTAGGAATGTGCATGATCCTACGCCATCCCTTGCATGATGAAAGCCATCTAGGGGGTATGCGACGCGAAGTGTGCTACTTTTAGGGTTAGACGGTTTAATCCAAACCTTAAGTTTCCTAGGTGAGAAGGCGATTTTGTTAGGTTCGAAACCTACTCCTAATTCTAATACAAAATGAAATCAAATAAATAAATATGAAAGTAAATGGCATAATGGACGCATGATAAAATGGAGTGGTAAAATGAAAGTCAATAAAATGATGTAAAAAAATCAAACCCTAAAATCTAGGAAAAATTTGACAGGATAACGCATTTTCAAATATTGAATTAAAAATTTTAAAATAAGAACTCCAACAAGAATTCAAGCAAAATTTAAAAATAATAATTAAACTTAAGGAAAGATTAAAAATTAAATACTTTGCCAAGCCCAATTAAATCAACCTTACAATAAAATATGAAAATTCAAAATTAATTAAATGACACCAAAAATAATTTCCAAAATTAAGTCTGGTAATAAATATAATCTTGACATTATATTTATTAACTAAATCGAAAATAATAGAAAAAGGGGAAAGATTAAAATACGTCTCCCCGAAAAATAATAATAAAACTGATAGAAATAAAAAAAAAGTAAAAGACTTCCCATCGCAAGGACCTAAAAGCTCTAGGGAAATAAAATAAATGTCCCAATTAAATAAAATAACTACAAAGGGAACACACTTCCCATTTTAAACAAAATTAAGAAATAATCACCCCTTTCCCACATTTAAACTTTCCCATAAGAAAATAAATTTCCACTCCAAAGAAAATAAAAAAAAACTCAAAAGCCAATGCAAGGGCAAGGAAGGGGGAATTTTAAATTCCCGTGCACAAGGCAAAATGAGGGAATAAATTAAAATGCATTTCAAATACACTTTTCCCTCATTTTCCATCCCCAACCCTACTCCATTATTAAATTAGTTTTCTAAATGGAAGCCCTAATATTATTTTATAGTTTCCTTATGGAAACCCCATTCCTTCTTTTGTTTGTCTCTCTCTCATTTGTTTCCTCCATTTTTGTTTTCTTTCCTTCTATCTTGTTTGCAGGTTGGAAGTTCCCACTCCCATGGCTGCCATGCTTACTTGTACAAAGGTATACACAGTATGTATCCTTGTTAGGGTTTCTTTTTTGTTTAAATTATATATATATATATATATATATATATATTGTTCATATATATTTATTTATTTATATATACATCTGTGTGTATATAATTATATATATAAATAAATAAATATATACACTGAATATAAATTTGGAGGTGTATATTTGTTTGAAACGTAGTGATATATATATATATATACAAATATTTACAGATCAAAAGTATGGAGTGTAGGTAGAGTAGAGCGGCATAAGAGGGTGACAGGGGGAAATGTACTATAGCCACCGCGGACTGCAGAAAGGAGGTCGGCGTGGTAAATGTATAGAGGGGGGTTTGGGGGTGTGTGGCCGCAGAGTGGAGGGACGGAGGGTATGGTGTGGGCGGCACCGCGGAGGGAAGAGGAGAGAGAGGTGTGGGGAGGAGGCCGTGCCTCCACCCACACCCAAGGGTGTGGGTGGAGGCACGACCTCCTCCCCACACCCCCACACACTACAAACAACGGTAGTGGGCGGCGATCTTTTGGCCGTCACTCACCGTGCATCCCTTTCTATTATATTTTTTGTTTCAAAAATAACATTTACTTTTCACGCTTTAGGGCATTCGGCCCTCAACACAAAAAAAATTACAGTTGCATTCAACATTAAATATATATATATATATATATATATATATATATATATATATATATATATATATATACAGTGATATACTCATACACAGATTTCCTTTGTTAACACAGTTTAATGATATATATATACATATATACATATATACATATACATATGTATATGTATACATATACATATGTATATGTATACATATACATATGTATATGTATACATATACATATGTATATGTATACATATACATATGTATATGTATACATATACATATGTATATGTATACATATACATATGTATATGTATACATATACATATGTATATGTACATATACATATGTATATGTACATATACATATGTATATGTACATATATATATATATATATATATATATATATATATATATATATGATCATTTAGTGAAATAAACTAGTATAGACTTGCATATATGATCATTTAGTGAAATAAACTAGTATAGACTTGCAACTTATAAGGATTATTCATATGCACATTTTTTTGTTTTGCAAACAAAATGGATAGTTACTAGCTCCCCCTTTTTTATAAAAAAGAAAACAAAATATAAAACTATCCCTTTTGTTGAGAAAATAATTTTCTCTAAATCCTTTTTTTTTTACAATAACTAAAATGATCAGCAATGTTATTTTTCTTTAAACAACAAGCATAAATATAATAGATCCTTTGCTTATGTTCTCTTCTTATTATGAATATGCAATAAGATTTAAACTACATTATCCCCTTTCTTTTCTCTATGTTTAAATACAACATACTACAAAATCAACTATAACATTTAATATAAAACAACAATATATTTTATTTCTGTCCAAACTTTCAACAAAACACATATGCACAAACAACCATGAAAAAGACATATTTTCTTTGAAATATATAACAACAATTTTATATGATTTTTGGCATCTTTCCATATACACAAGAGCACAACAACATAACATAATAAACCTATCTTTGAATATACAATCAAGAGTATCTCACATACAAATTTCCTTTCACACCCAACATTAAGGAGTACAAATTTTACAATTCCAACACAAGGGCCTCCAAGGCCATGGCTCACAACAGCCATCTAAAAATAATATTGCAAAAGAGGTGAAAATGAGATTCTCCAAGATTCATTTCTCTCACAACAAACCTGCAAGAAGCAAAACAACAAAAGGGGAACCAAGCCACTATGAAATGCCCTCCTCCCTACCATAGACCTACAAGTGGGTCACCCCTGAGCTAGGGAGGTATGAATCACATAGTTGTACACACAGACCACAACAAACAATACAAAATAACTCAACAATTACCCATGGATTAACACATAACAAAACTCATAAAAATGAGTTTGATGGGGGTAGGGAATGGACCCCTCTACTGAAAAGGCCACACCAAAATATCAAAACATCAAGTCTCAAGGCCTCAAGCCAAAACCTCCAAAACACAAATCTCTAAATATCTCAAAAAACTATCATGGCACTCTTGCCATCAAAATGATCTCAACACCAAGAAAAATCCCTCAAGGCTATAAGTAGCACAAAATAAGGAGATGACCTCGAGGAGGTTCACTCTCCCCTACCCCACACAAGTTGAGCCTTACCTCCAAATGGAGGTGCTCTCACCAAACTCCCAACCCACATAAAAATGAAAACATCAACAACAAAAATCCACAAACACAACATAAATGAAATATGCAAGGGTAAATGGCCATAGCCATGGAGCTTACCTTCAAAAGCCCTAAGAATGGAAGCACATTTGCTGATGAGCTCCAAGCTTCTCCAAATCTTCCAATCTCTAAATTTTCTCTAACTCCCCGAAGGAAACTCCAAGAATAGAAAGAAAATCACCAAAATGCAAGAACCCCACACTCCTCAACAAGAGGAGGTAATATAGGCCCTCTAATTTGGCCTTGAGGAATGAGAAGGTGACACTTGTCACCTTCTCCTTCCTCTTCCCATGCCACTTGCAAGAGAGAGGAAGTGTGAGGGTGACAAGTGTCACCCTCCAATTCCATCCCAATCCTCACCTTATCCACTTGTGCTCTCACACATGTGTGAGAGAACAAGTGGTGAGGTGGCAACTCCCTTCAAGCCTCCATGAGGATAAGGGATGCCATATGACACCCTCTTATTCTTCAAGAAAGCCATCTCCCTCCAAGATGCTCTCACACGTGTGTGAGAGTCTTGGAGGGAGATCCCACATGCTTGGGAGCCTTGGAGACCTCCCAAGTCTTCTTGGTGAAGGGATCCCCAAACTTTGGGAAGGGAGATGAGTCTTTCCCAAAGCATGACTCATCTCCCACCCTTAGCCATTTCAAAATTCGTCACTTTGACTAAACCTCAATTTAGAGTGACCAAAAGTGAGTTACCCCACGTTTTAGTTAGTCAAAATTGACCCTAGACCCATTGGTAACCACCTAGGGTAAGTTTTGGGACACTAAGGTTCACCTAGGGAGTCATAAATATACTTTAAATAGCTCTAAAAATAAAAACAATACCAGGTGGTGTAAAACAATAAAAATTATACAACACATGATATAAATTAATTAAACAAAGGGGTACTAGGCCAAAATAATAAAACCACAAGTAGTTAAATAATATTTGAATCAAACGTGATCCTCATCCCTCTTGGGAATGGATCAGCTTCACAGGGAATAACATATGTGTGAATACTACCTCTAATTTCCCATGGCCTGGGAATATACTCCTACACATCTAGATCAAGTGTCAATCATATCATGAATAATAATAGCCGAAGCAACTTGGAATTAAATTCATGCCATTGAATACAACATTAATCATCTACAACATAATTCAAGATTAAACTGCATTTTCTATTTAATGTCACATAATCATCATCACATAAAGAACTAGAATTCATATCAATAACATCATCTAATATATCTCGCATGTCTAATCTCAACATAGCATCAAAATATGATCAAATCAAATCACCATATGTCTAATCAATGTCAAATCAAAATCAAGAGATATAATCAAATCTGCATAATGGAACAATAGTTTCTAAAAGTATGATAATGTCATCAACTGAAATGTAAAACGATCAAAATAAGGAAGGAAAAATAATTGGCCTCACATACTAATTTAAAGAGATTGATCTATATGCTTACTAAATGAATTCAAAGAATTCTAAAAACATAATTGAACAATAAATTACTCAAAGCAAATCTATAAACTGCAACATGCATCTATCTATCAAAATCAGTAAGTATTCTATAAAGTAAACTTTGAAACAACAAAACAGTGGTACTAGCCTTCTGCCTTGGTGGTGAGAGTGGGCCCTTGCTCCACACCCTTAGGGCTAAATGCTACAGTAAGGAATTAGCACAAAAGAATAAGATCACAACTAAATTCGGTCCAATTCCATTCACTTTACATTCAGAGAAATATTGATATCCCAATTGAGATTACAGAAAATCAGGATTATAAAAGTCTCCCCCTTTTTCTGCTACTTATGTAAGTATACATAAAATGAATGATGACATATCACTTATATTATCTACCAATTCTTCTATGAGATGACGTCCATCTCTTTATTATACTAGCTATCTAACTACGAAAAATAACCATGCAATAAAAATAGATTGAGTGGAACAGAAGTCCACTCTAAATATAAGTTTGAGTTTGAATACATTTGGGCAGCGAGGCCCTGAAAATATGGATATTAAATCAGTTTCATCAGTAACTCATGCAAAAACTTAGAAAGAGATAAAAAAAACTCCCAGCAATTTAAATAAAGATGGCCCTTAATCACTCAGGTGATGATTTGAGTAATATGATGGGTATCACGATCACTGCTGAAAGTGCCTATCTGATAGTTGTGCTGGAAATCTGCTCTATTCTAAAGAGGTGCTGGAAATGCATGTCTCTATCTGCAACTCTGGAGATATGTTTGTAGCTCCAAAGATATAATTGCAGCCTTCTTGCTCAGCTCTAAAGATGCTCTAGACTTTAGTCCAGCTATGGGGAGGCTCTTCCTCTTACTTGAAAACTTCTGATGTCATGGTATTCTGGTATTGTCTCCGGAGATCATTTAGGACTACCTCCAGAGATGCACAAAATTGCCATCCTAAACATCTACACTTGTTGATTCAAAAAGAGAAGTTTTTCTCCTTATTTCCATCAATTCCATGCACATTAGTCCTTTAATCAGAAATCATGATCTTAAGTAATTTATCTTCAATTAATCATTATTTAGAACAATCTTGCTAGCCTATTCGGGTGTAGACATCAAGAAAGATGGGATCAAAAAGGAGAAAAAGAGAGGTAAAAAGATGTATTTTATGGGTGCTACTTGGCACTCATCAGAGAGAAATATTAGATTTATTATAGCAAAGAGGATATTTTCACCAAGGTATGAAGGACCAAGGTGATGATGTATATCTATCCTTTGCATGGACAAGACCCACAAACAATAGGATGATCCCATGCATGCCCAAGATAGTACAACCTTGTCTAGAGAATGAATGGGATCCATCGCATAAGCCCTTAGTACACAAAAGGTGTGATGAGCCTTAGATGCAAAAGGAAATCAATATACTAGAACCGACCCTACATTTCACAAGATATGAATACCAAATTGGAGTAATGGAAACATCCTTCAAGCACAACATACAAAAGTAATGATCATGCCCCATTCCAAGTGTTTCATCACATACCATGATATAATGAGATCAAGGTAGCTTTGAAATGTTCCTTAAATAGGACAAAACATAAAATCAATAATCAAAAAGATCAACTGACCAAACAAACAACAATTGTATTTCGTGTCAAGATAGGTGTTGATTTGATTGATTATGCCTATTATAGGAACAATATATCCATTAAGGCAGGGATCAATTGAATGATTAGGATAATGTCAAAAAATGGGCAAAAGGATATAGGCCATCAGTCGTAGTGGAAGTTGATTTGATGAATGATGATTTTTGCATGAAAAGATGATGCTTGAGTAGTATGCATAGCAAGTGTATTGAATTTGGGTCAAGTGTAAGATCAGTAGATAGGGACCATCCAAGAGGTTTGGATGGGTGTATCTTATGTATCTATATACTGGATACTTCCTTCATATTCCAAACTGCCTACATACCCTGTATCCACAGGATCAAGGCACATTAAGATGTGGGTGGTGATGATATGTAGTTCTGATTTGTGATGATGATGTGGAATAGTTCAGGATCAGTTGGATGTAAGATGAAATGTTTTGATGATGTTGGAATGATTATTTTTGGGATTTTGTATTTTCTAATGTTTTTGGGATTTTGTGGATATTTTGATTTTTTTGGGTTTTTGAGATTTTCTGATTTTTTTGGATTTTGTGATTTTGTGATGTTTTTGGATTTTTTAGTTTTCTGTTGTACAAGGAGGGAATACAAGGATCCACTTATCCAAGAATCTGCCTTGGGTGGGTGATGAAGGGTGGGATGTGTGATGCTAACTGTTTGTAATTCCAAGTTGTGGGATGGAAGTGGTATGGAGTGACATAATGTAGGCGAGGACATATTAGATGGTAGAAGTGGTCCCTACACATGGTGCCTATGAAAATTTTTCACCATGGTACTTATCCAAGGTGCCACTGAAGTGGTTTTCACCATTGAATGGCTTTATTACTCTTGATTTTTCTTGATTTTTTATTTTTTTGGATTTTGTGTTTTTTTCATTTTTTTGATTTTTTGATTTTATATTGCGATATCTGATGGATCAAACATAGAACTTTTTGAGATGGATGATGTTCATCGGATCATCCAAAGGCTAGCCCTCAGATGTTGTTAATTGATAGGCTCCTGATATGTAGTTGGCAATTACAAAAAAGGGTCCCAACCAATTGGGTTCGAACTTACATTTCTTATGTCGCTCTTGTACATTTTTCTAATTTTCCATAAGGACAAGATCACTTATCTCAAACCGTAGGGTCTTGATTTTCTTTTTATAACTTCTGCGGAGGCGATTCTGATAGGCTTGTAGATGGTTAAGAGCATTGAGGTACTTTTCATCTAGGATTTCTAGCTCATTTAGGCGTGCAACCTGATACTCCTCATCAATGAGATTTTGCAGTGAAATTCAGAGAAAGGGGATATCTACCTTAATGGGTAGGATAGCTTTGGAACTGAACATGAGTGAATATGGAGTAGCTCCTATGGGGTTATAGATGCTAGTGTTGTAAGCCCAAAGGGTGGAGTTGAGTTGTAGGTGCCAGTCATGGCCAACTTCATTTACCATCTTCTTCAGGATTCTTAGGATGGTTTTGTTTGAAGCTTTAGCTTGACCATTACCTTGAGGGTAATATGGAGTGGATAAGTGATGTTGGATGTGGAATTTCTGACAAAGGGTGTGAACTTGATTTTTAAATGGTTTCACATTATCAGTGATGATGGCAAGGGGGATTCCATAATGGCATATGATATAGTGGAGTATGGACTTGGTGATTTGGATACCAGTGGTGTAGGTAAGTGGAAAGGCTTCCACCCACTTAGTGAAGTATTTGGTGGTTATGATAATGAACTTATGTCCATTAGATGATGGTGGGTGGATTTTTCCAATGAGGTCGAGCCCCCACTGTGAAAAAGGGCCATGGAGTCATTATGGGTTGAAATTCCTATGACAAAGCATGGATGAGATCTCCATGTTGCTGACAAGGAAGACACTTCTTCACAAATTGGTGTGCATCACTATCCAATGTTGGCCAATAATACCCTATTTTGAGAATCTTCTTGGCAAGGTAGGTCCACTAGAATGTGCCACACATATACCTTCATGTACCTTTTTTAAGGATGTTTCATCTTCTTGAGAATCGAGACACCTTAGAAGGGTACCATCAAGACTTTTTTGATACAATGTGTCATTAATAAGGGTGAAATGGGAGGTTCAGTGGATAAATGATCATTGTTGGTTGGATGAGAGATTGGGTGGAAGGATGTTGTCATGGAGATATTGGTAAATATTTTTATACTATGGGGAGAGGGGACCAACAATGTTGCACACTAATTTGAATTGTGGAACATCATAAGCTGGCACCTGGAGCTTTTCAATGAGGAACTCACATCTCTAGCTATTCTTCTTCATGTCAACCAAAGATCCTATAGTGGCCATGGCATCTACTACTTTGCTGTTTAACCTCAGGACTTGCTCAAAGTGGATTTCATGGAATTATTCTTTGAAGTCATCTACCATCTGCTTGTAGGGCAGGAGCTTGTCATCTTTTGTCTTATACTCATTATTGATCTATTTGATGACTATTTGGGAATCACCATACACCATGAGCTTCTTGATTTTCCATTGGATGCCCATGTGAAGCCCTGTGATAAGTGCCTTGTATTCTGCCACATTGTTTGTACAAGGAAATGTGATTTTGTAGCATTTCAGGATGTAATCGCCTTGAGGCGTGACAGTGGATTCCTACCCACAAGCCCCAATGTGTGTAGGATCCGTCAAAATACATTTTCCATTCTATGGTAGGTGCTACTATGAGGATTAACTCATTTGGAAATTTAGAGAGAAGTGGATGCTCTGTTGGGATTGGTGCATCAGCTAGCTGATCGTTTATTACTTGTCCTTTGATGGCCTTACTTTCTATGTACTCAATATCAAACTCACAAAGGATCATCAACCACTTAGCCATGCATCTTGTAAGAATTGCTTGGGACAAGTACTTTAGTAGATCAATCTTTTCTATGAGCTTCATTTTATGGTTGAGCATGTAGTGTCTTAGTTTTTGATACGTGAAGATGACTGCAAGGCATGATCTTTTAATAAGTGTGTAATTGAGCTCATATGTCACTAAGGTATGACTGATATAGTAGATAACTCTTTCCTTTCCTTGATCATCATGTTGTGATAACAATGTCCCTATTGATGTTTCTATCATTGAAATGTAGAGTAACATGGGTTGTCCTTGCTTTGGTAAAATGAGAACCAGAGCCACATCTTTATGGAGGAGATGTTGAAATGGCTACCATTTATCAGCTAGTTGGGATATGAATCATCTTATTGATTGGAGTTTCCCTTGAAGGCTACGTAGTTTCTTGAGGTTCTTCGACGGAGGCATTTCAACTATTGCTTTTACTTTTTTTGGTCTACTTCAATGCCTCGTCTTGACATAGTGTACCTAGGAGCTTTCCTGAGGCGACTCTAAAGACACACTTCTTAGGATTGAATCACATTTTGTATTCTTCTAGTTGGTCAAATATTTAGCTAGTTCTTGTAGATATTCATCCCTTGTATTGTATTTTCCCAGAAGGTCATCGACATAGTCTTCCATGATGTCGTGGAATAGGTCATGGAATATCATGGTCATAACTCTTTTATAGGTAACTCCTACATTACTAAGGCCAAAGGGCATAATAAACCAACAATATGTTCCCCATAGACAAGTGAATGTCATCTTGTGTTGGTCTTCTTTAGCTATCCTAATTTGTTGTACTCAAAAAATCCATCCATATGTGACAACATTTCATGCCTAGGTGTTAAATTGACACTGATGTCAATGTTTGGTAGAGGAAAATCATCTGTAGGGCATGCTTTGTTGAGGTCCTAGAAGTCTGTACACACATGGATGCCCCTAGTGACTTTAGCTATAGGCACAATGTTTGACACCCACTCAGGATATTCAATAGGGCGGATGAATCCCACATCCAATCCTGAGATTTTTGAGCTTGGCTTTGACAAGTAGTGCTACTTGGGGATTCATTTTCCTCAGCTTTTGCTTTACTAGATTTGCATCAGGATGAAATGCGAGATGATGGACCACTAGTGTGGGGTCTAATCCTTGCATATTAGTATATGTCCATGCAATGTTACAACTTCTTTGTTTGAAAAATTCTAAGAAGGCCTCTTGCTCTGCTAATGTGAGGGAAGCAACCCAAAACATGATCTTTGGTGATTCTTCGATACCAAGGTTCATCTCTTGTGATTCCTCTACAAGGATTGGTGACCATTCTTGATAGACCTTGGGGACTTTGGTGAGGACTATTCTCTTATCCCCTAGTGCCTCAAAAAAGTTTGCACTAGGAGATGTGTCCTTTATTGTGATTTTTTCACCATCTAAAAATGCCATGGAGTGGTTTTGACTAGGGGATGTCATTTTTATTTTTATGTTTTTGTGACTAAGATATATGGATGTTTCCCTAAAGTAGGCAAATGTATTTAGTTCCATGGTGTAGTCAGATTTGTGATCTCCAAGGGGTAAATGGTCTCTAACCCCCATTAATTTGGCTAATGCTTCATCATTTTGTGTGACATCTAGGATCAAAGGTCCTTGTTGGTCCCAGTCAATAATTTATGGATAGACAAGTGGAATGTCATTGGATGATGATGGTGTAGTTGAGAGGCTATAAATAGTGCATATGGATGATTCAAATAATTTGGCAAAGTCAGCAAAAGAGTCTTGATAATTCTCTTCATTAGTATGTTCAATTATGGGAAAAACTCTTGCAACCTCATTTAAGATATATTCGATGGATGTTCTTTGTTGCTTGGATAAGCTCAAGAATGCCTTGTACATGCAGGACCATACTACTTTGTCCTTTGTAACCCATGTTCTTGATTATTTCTAGACCTTTGCCATATTTTTTTGACAGGTAGGATAGGAGATGTTGGTTCTTCATCTTCATATTTTTATAGCCATGATGACACGTCTTTGAGGATATCTTGTTCCGTCAAGTGTCTTCACTCAAAGATTGGAGACAGTTTACAATTGATGATCACCGTGGAGATTTCTTTTATTTTAGGTGCACCAAATGTTTTGGCAGATGGTGGAAGTTGTCCTACACAAAATGTGTCATGTAGGTCATACTCTCCACACCCTATGTCTCTAGATTTGATCTTGATCTTTGGGATAGGTGATGATGATGAGGTGGATACAATATTGGAGGGATCGATGTATGAGGTAGATGGTTTTGGTTTGGAGATAGATGATTTGATGGCGTTGTTATACAAGAAAAAGGTCTTGTCATGTCCTTCCAAGAAAGTGCAATATTGGAAAGGATGGGGATCGGCATAGATAGTAACCTCAATGCCATTGTATGGGAATTTAAGGCATTGATGAAATGTGGATGGAATGGCTTGTATGGAATGGATCCATGGACAGCTGAGGAGGATGTTGTACGGGAGATCAAGATCAAGCACTCGGCATTTGGTCTCCTAAATCTTTTGCCCAACCTGAATAGGAAGCTTGATAGTACCTTTAGATAGGCATTCAGTGTCATCATATCCTTTGATGGTTATGATTTCACTTGACATGATGGTATTCGCAATAAGAATTTTCATTAAACCAAGAAGGTTTAAATTGGTTGTGATCATATGGTCTAATGGTGGGTAATTGGATGAGGTCGGCCTTCAAAAGGTTTCTCAAGACATTTTCAATGGGTTCACCCAAAGGTGTGAATCTTTGTTTTGGTGTGTTGGATTGTCTTAGTGGACCTTTTGTAATGCTAACATTATTATTGCTTGTAGATGGGTTTGATGGTTTAGGATTTTATACATTTTGGACATTCTTAACGTTAGTGACACCTTCGTTAAGGGTGTTTTTGTTCTTACCCCAAAAGTGGGGTTTCTCATAGGTGTTGTTGTTGTTCATGTTGGTGTTGTTGTTATTATTGGTATTGACCTTGTTGTTGTTGTTTTTGTTGTCATTTTATTGGTAGATTTTGATAGCTCCCTTGGCTAAGAGATCTGTTTCGATTGTGGTTCATTTATCAATAACCTCTTCAAAGGTAGATGTGCATTAGATTTGTAGGTGGAATCCCATCTCTTAGTTAAGGTTGGTCACAAACATAGTGACCAATTGTTTTCAGGGATGGGGCATGAGAGATTGCTCGCTAAACTTCTCCACCATGGTAAGAAGGTGGAAAAAGATTCCCCTTTTCATTGTTTAGTATTACAAAGGTCTATCATGGACACTTTGTGCTCAAACTTGTATGAGAAGTGATTGACAATTTTCTCTGCAAGTTCATGGAACATTTTGATACCAGGGGAAGATGGGCAAACCATTTGGTGGCTTGTCCTCCTAAGCTTTGGGGGAAAAGTCTCATTAGGTATGTATCGTTATATGAGACTTCTAAGCAAGCAATGTAAAATTCCCTAAGGTGTTCCCTAGGGTCCCCTTTCCCTTTGTATTTTTCAAATTTTGGTGTCTCAATATTCTTAGGGAAGGGAGGCATGGGGATGGTGCGGTCAAATGGGTATGGGAAAATCTCTTCGAATGAGTATTGTTATCTTTTATGCCCATGTTGTATGTCGTCAACTTTTTGGATTAATGTTTGCACAAAGCTTGATAAATCTTAGGTGGGAGGTGGTTGTGGTACGTTTTGTTGTTGTTGAATGAGATGTTGGAGAAAGTTGGGGATTTTTTGTTGGGGTGTGGTTTGATTTTGATGGTGTTGTTGGTAGGCTACGAGTTGTTGTAAGATGTTTGTTAGAATTTGTTGTTGTTGTTGTTGGGGATTTTGGTTATGTTGAAATATTTGGGTGGTATTTTATGTAAAAGTTGATGTGGTAGGGGGTTGTGAAATAGGAGGTTTGTTGAAATGAACCAGACAATTGAGAGGGAGGGTGAATCAGTTGTCTTATTACTTAAACAACTCTACACCTTAAAACATTAAACACTAGTCCACTGTTTGTTAAGATTAAGTCTTGAAAAAATAAACTCATAAACATAAACACAATTGCAAGATCATACACAAGAGACACCATATTTTTACGTGGGAAACCCTGTTAAGAGAAAAACCATGGTGGTGGTTAACCCACAAGATATATATGTAAAGCACAATACTGAAAATTAGAGGCTCACTTCTAATAGGGCTCACTACCCAGAAAAAGGCTCACTGCCAAGACGTGGCTCACTACCAAAGGGTGGCTCATTGCCAAGGGTTTTGAACTAAGATGTTAGCATCTACTCCATGCCTGAATTAAGTTCCATTGAAGTGCAATACTCTTTTGCTTTGCTCTTCTTTTTCTCTTCCTTACTTATCTTCACATTTTTCACTCTTGGGCATTTTACCTCGACTCAATTGCAAGTACTTATACACTACATCAACCTTGGAATGTTCATCAAGGTCAGCATTACAATCATCAACCATTGGATCATTCTCCAAGGTCGGCATTACAAACATACATAAATTAGGTCTAGACCTAATATCAAATTAGCTAAGGAAATGTAGTAAAGATGTATACAGATCACTCCATGCCTTAGCTGGGACTCAAACACGATCTTCCACATCACTATATGATTCTACAATCTTCAATACATCTTTACAATCACTGAAATTAACCAAGTCAGCTAGAACTGGTTACACGCTACATTATCTGGGAACAAACTTCAAACACAATCTTAATTCCTTAATGTAGACCTATGTAAATGTAGGAACATGATCAGGAGGCATCCACAAGCACATTGTAATCACCAGAAGAAACCGCACAAAATCTGACCACTTTATCCATGAGATTCTTCACACCGGAGCACATGAACTTCACTGTCTTCAACTATCATAAAAGAAAGATAGCTTGTGGACCACCAAATCATGAACCATTGTAGTTATAGGAACTTATCATCATCCCAAACTTCCCTCTAGAACCACAGAGAAAAATACTTCAATGCAGAGAAATGCGGAGCAAAATACTTTCTCTCTATCACCAGTGAATAATCAGAAAAGGTAGGTTTTACTCTGGTGAATGTAACTCACTCAATTCTTTATAACAAAGGCTCAAACTCAAGATTTTGCATCTTCAGACATGCCTCTAAATAAATTCCAATCTGTAGACCAAGATCTTCATTCTCTAAGAAATGCGGAGCAGTCTTCTAGACTGTTCTTCAGTATGCAATTCACTGTCTTCACTGTGATTCACTATTTTCTTTCTAATTCTTTCGGAGGGGCTAATTTTCTCAATATCCTCAACATATAAAGCTTCTAACCAAATTAAAAAATAGGATACAATTGACACCAATGACATCAAATATATGTTGAAATCAATGACAACACCGATTAGGCACATACTTGCAACAATATCCCCCTTTGTCATTGATGGCAACATATGATGTGAAAAACTGCAACAACCATCAAGACAAGATTCTCCCCTATCTCTTTACACAAGATTCTCCCCCTATCTCTTTACACATCTACACTCTTTCTCTCTAAGTTTTTCACATGATTTCTCTCCCCCTTTGACATCAATAGAAAAGGGCACATACTTGCACTCTGTTGCTCTGATCCAATCTCTCTTCTAAACTCTCTTCATATGACTACTCCCCTTGAGTAGTAACCCTTACAAGCATCATTCCAAATCTAGAAATGGACTTTTAGGTACCTCTGGACTGATGCACTTCTGTACATCTTAGTTTAGAGCAAGAGGGGTGATAACCCCTAATTTTTCTATGAGATACTCAAAAGTATCCTTAGGTAGAGGCTTAGTGAAAATGTCTACAATCTGATCTTTTGTAGATCCATATTCCAACTTGACTTCATTCTCTGTCACCTTTTCTCTCAGAAAATGATATCTTATGGATATGTGCTTTGTCCTTGAATGCATTACTAGATTCTTTGATATGTTTATGGCACTTGTATTGTCACAGAAGATTGTAATTGGATCTTCATACACAACTCATATGTCCTTCAATGTCTGCTTCATCCATAACACTTGAGTGCAACTACATGCTGCTACAATGTATTCTACTTCTGCAGTAGACAGAGATATTGAGTCTTGTTTCTTGCTTAGCCAGGATAGCAACCTTTTTCTCAAGAAGAATGCACCTCCACTTGTACTTTTCCTATCATCCACATCTCCAGCCCAATCTATATCAGTGTATGCACTGAGAGTGAAATTATTATCTTTTGGATACCACAAACCATAATCCATTGTACCTTTCAAGTATCTCAGTATTCTCTTGACTACCATCACATGTGACTCTTTAGGTTCTACTTGAAATCTTGCCATAGGACAAATTGCATGCATTATGTCAGGTCTGGTTTGGGTTAGATAAAGTAAGCCTCCAATCATATATCTATATATTTTTATTTGCCATAGGTGAGTCATCATTTTTTTTCCACTTACAACTATTGGTTTAGGTCCGGACAACTAAGAGGGGGGTGAATCAGTTGTCACACATTTTCAATCTTTTTTATTTTTAATCTTCCTTTACCACTTATAATCCATTTAATGATATAAACATTTCAGCATCAATTAATAACATATGAACAAAAAACATAAATAACACATTCGACACCAAGATTTTGATGTGGAAACCCGGTTAAGGGAAAAACAACGGTGGGGGTTAACCCACACAAATTAATACCCTGTTAAAAGTATGTTTACAAATAGGAATGCACATGCATTCGGGCTCACTACCCAGAGCTCATTGCTCAAATGAAGGCTCACTACCTATGGAAATATTACAAGAGAATAATAGAGATTTGAATTGATTAATAGTATCTACCCATGCAAGAATTTCAGTTCTGGTTAAGTACAAAAACTAATCTTACACATTTCATTTTTTCTCTACTCTTCTTACTATTCTACCCTCATTCGCACTTTGGATTTCTTCTCTTCTCACATACACCTTATTCACATACACCACACACACTGAATCATCCAATTTCATCATCTATATATATCCGCAACATGATCTACAATCATTCTATCAGTCGAATTCAATAACACTTAAAACTTTTATGAATTCTCTACTCTGTCGGCTAGATCTATGCATAACTTAAGGTGTGGACCAAAAATTGCTCTTGAAAATCATCACTCATGTTGGCCACTATCACTGATCATCACCATTTGTCCAACAATCAACTTCCATACATCCAAAATCAAGACCTTCTGCAAGGTTGGCCTATTCTTCTTCTGTCTGCTCTGACAAACCAGAACTCGGTACTCAGAGGCTAATATCTTTTGAATCCTTTACCACCAAAGGACAAAAATCTAGATTTAGATTGTCTTGAAAATGACTATGACTCCCCTAGATCCGCAGTTAATCATGACTTTCCACCAGAGAGATTCGGACCAAAATATAGGACCCTGTTACTGCTCTGTTCCTAACTACCCAGACTTAGACAAATTCTGAATCTGACTTCTGATATGAAGAAATTGTTTTATGTTGATGATTGAGATTATCTTAGTTGCCATCAATGGCAACACTTATCAATGCAAAGTAGTGTCTCTTGCCAACAATCTTCCCCTTTGGCATTGATGGCAACACTTAGTAAAAAATGACTAAGTGTCTAGTGCAACTCCCCCTTTGTCTATACACTCATGTACTTCACTTATTTCGGTGCTCCCCCTTTGCTGAATACCTTATTTTGCACTACCCTTCACTCCCCCTTTGACATCAATGGAAAAGGGTGAGGTCTGCAAGCCAAAACTCTCCAAAAATTCTATATATACTACCACATATATACAAATAATCATTGACTCTTATTTACATGAACTTGAGAATGTCTACAAAGCTAGTTTTTATTTGCACAAGTTCAAAGGCCCAAGTACTCTTCATTTCATCCAAAATGGAGATATGCCCACTTAACAAAAATGAATATGCTTCTGCCTTTGACAAATCTGTTGGATCACTAGTCTGAGCTACACTCTGAGCTTCGGATAGGGCATTATACATTGTCTCTAACTTAGGAGCAATTAATCCAAGAAGCTCACACATTCTCCTCATAATGTTACCCTTTTCTTTAACAAGCCTCTTTATCTCATCTGTCGGGTTGTTTACTTGACATTCTTGACGTATAGGTGAAATTGTTAGAGGATCAAAATTTTGAGAGAGATTTGACACTTTCTGTTCTTGCTCCTTTATCTTTTTCTCAATATCCTCATTAACTTTGGGCCATGAAAGATAGAATTTGTACATATTGCTTCCATCATTTAGAGCATTTTGAATACTTTTTAAGGTAATACCAAGTATTCTTCTATCATTTCCTATCAAATTCTTTATTTCACAAAATTTCTTATCCAAGAATTCTTTTTCAACTTTTGCCTCCGCAGACTTCTCAAAGGACTCAAAATGAGTATTCATAGAACTTACAATATTTTTTAGATGTTCAGAGGGGGAATCAGATGGACTCTTCTGCTAGGTAGGCATTAACTTTTCCAAAATCCCAGATGCAAGCCCCAGTAGTTCATTGTCCTCCATGTGGAATTTTAACATCTTTTCTCTGGCCTTTACTTGGGTGAATGATGCTATTTTCATCAGTTGAATTAGAGAGAGAGCATCTAGATTGGCTAGACCTTGGAGTAGTTCAGGTTCACCAAGCTCACTCATCTCTTTTTCAAGAAGACTTTTTACTGCATCTATAGTGTCTCTTGCAACATTTTCTAAACCATCCTTTTGTTCATTAGATTTCTCAATATCTACTTTATGTGTTTCAACATTTACACCATCTTCTTCTGCTTTATCTTTCTTTGTGTTCTCTATAGAAGGACTCTTTCCTATTTGTTCATCACTTGCTACCTGATTTGGAGGGCTCTGTGAAGTAGTAATATTATCCTCTTTCCCTGATGTATCAAGTGGATTGGGAGTATCTCCTGTACCAACTACTTTATCCAACATTTATATATCCTCTTGATTTACTTGTTCTACTTCCGGAACAGAGGCTTCACCCAACTCAGATTGCTGCTCAATAATTTTCTCTTCTTCATCATTAAGAACTTATTTTGTGATTATTGGAAAATTATACTTTCTCAATGCTTTCAAAAAAATCTCTTGAGTTTCTTCAATGATTTCACTTGTTTCTCCAAGCATGAGTTTGTTCATTCTCCTTTTGCTTCTAAAGTCATCTTTGACTTCCTTGAATATCATATCTATTTGATTAGGAGAGATTTGAGGACACAAATTTATTAGCTCATGTTCCCTGATCTCCATGTCCTTGCACTTGGCATTTTCTTTTCTCAACTCCAAGATATTTGCCAGACTTTGTGGTAACTCAGAAGTTATCTCAATCAGTGCCTTGTTTTAGATGTTGAGATATCTGACCGTTGCTTCCTCCAACACCCTTTTATCCATATCATTGTAATCATCATAGAATTCAATCATGGGTTTTAGATTACCATCTAAAGTGACTGATTTTATCACATCTTCTAGGGAGAGTGTGGGGTTCTCAACATATTCCTCATAATCTTCTACCTTTTACTTTTTGCTAGTTTTTTTTGCTTCCGTAGGACTTTTCTTTGGTTAATTTTGCATCTTTTGTTCTAGTGACCTTTAGTTCCTTGATTTAAATGTCTAAGTCTATATCTTCTTCTTCTTCTTCTTCTCTTATACTTTCATAGGTCCAAGATGCTTTTATTTTCTTTCTTTTCTCCCATTTTCTAGATGATTTTGCTTTCGATTTTGTAGTTTTGGAAGGAGCAGAGGTAGTAGCAGAGCTTCTAGTAGTTCGTGAAGTGGAAGAGAGTTCCATCGGATCACCTGTTTGTTTCTTATTTTGTTTCCCTTTCTCATCTTTCTCTATTCTTTCTCTGAATTTCTTCACAACTTCCTTAGTTAGGCCCAGATTTTTAGCTAACTGCTCAACTTCTTTTCTTACTCTCCTATTGGTTTCAAGTTCTCTAAGCTCAGTATGCAACTTTAAACTTAGCTCCTTATAAGTTCCAAATCTTTCAACTGTTGTGTCTTTGGGCTTGCTTAGAAGATGTTGAGCATACATATCCAAGATCCTTTCATCTACTTCACACCCCATGGGCATGATCCAAACAGTTTTGGGTTCCACTGCTTCCATTTAATACTGAATTAGGGATTCTTACCTTTGTACTTGTCAACAATTTCATTTTTGTACTTGTCAACAATTGAATTAGGGATTCTTTCCATTAAGTGCATCGTACTCTGAAAATTCTTGAAGTAACCCCATATTGCAGTTTTCTGAGCTTTGAAATCACCAATGCTATGAAGATGATTTCTGATTTGAATGGCAACATGCTCATCCTTAGTCCAGTGCACACCTTTTACCCCAGATATTTTATTCATAAAGTAAAAGAATAGACATAGAATCAATGTACCATACTTGAAAGTGTTTTTCTTATCTTTCTTGATTTTGTTTAAATTTTCAATCAGTTGATTCTATAGTAGTTCACACAAGTCATAATCAATATTTTCTTTTAGCATCTTGTATGCAACATATATGCTTGTTCTGAAAATAGAATTTTCTCTGCTCGAGTGGTAAATCTTGTTCCCAATCACCATGGAGGGAAATTTGACATCTGATTCTATAATATCATTAATGGTCATTGCCCTTCTATCAAACTTAGCACCGGTAGCATCAGCCACTGTCTGGTTTTTCATGGCTTTTAGCATGGGCAATCCTTCGGTTGAGTTTAAACTAGTTACATTTTTTATAGCGTCCTTGGTAATCTTGAATGGCTTTAACAACCAAATGAATTCATCATGCATCTGACTCAAGACGTATCAGACTGATTCATCCTCATCAAATGTTGGAAACTCCATCATCTGAATAAAGTGTTTATCCTATAGTGCCTTATACTCGGGTTTAAGTTCATCATTTTCATCCTTGAGTTTTTTCTCAAACAAGTCTACATACCTTGAATCTCCAAACTCATCTATATTTTCATGAATATAAGCCCTAATGTCTTCTACATGCAGCACACCATACGGAACACTTAAAAAAGCACCTAACGGGTTGACTTGAATTAATTTGTGAGGATGCTTCTTAAATTTGGGTTGAGGCCTTTCAATAATGTCAACAACATGAGGAGTAGCCATCTCAATAGATTTTAGATTCAAACCTTTACAAAGAGGTACTTTTTTCTTTCGCGGGGTTAGGGTTGATCAATTGTCGGTTGAATTCACTCTTTGCCTTAGTCTCTAGATTTACTACTCAAATGTTCTTCTTCTTGTTTTCTTTGAATGCAAGGTGATTCAAATGAGTGACCAAGTGACCTTTTATCTTTTGCAAAACCTAATTTGGCATTGTAATAAATGCATTGCCCTAATTATATCCAGTTACATTGTTTTTTATAGTTCTTCATGAATCACTCCACAAGATTCATATCAACATCTTTTCTTCTAGAAATCCTTCCAAAGGTTCTGGACCAATTTAGAATGTTCTCTTTTATTGTACTAGACTCAGGCACCCACTTACTTACTGGGGGAATTTGATGTTCTATGCAACTCCCCCTAAGCTAGAGCTTCTAACTTAATTCCTGGAGGAATTGTCAATACCAGATTCCAGTGCGGACCCATCACTATTATTTATTATATCTTAATCCAAATCTTGTTCATTTCACTTCGTATCTCATTCACATCAATTTTTCTTTTGCCTCTATCTTGTTTCTGTTTATCTGGTTTTCTGTTTACTGGACCTCTACTTCCATTGTTTCTATTTCTATACAATTTTGCAATATGACTAGATTTATTGCAGTTAAAGCACACTTGATTTCCTCTTGATCTACACTAATTAGCCATGTGTCCAAATCCATTGCAAGAAAAGTAGTAGCCATTGAAAGAATTGCTATTTGAGTTATTCATTATCATACTTCTACATTTATTAGATTTGTGACCATACCTCTTGCATTTGAAGCATTGACTGGAGAAGGATGGACCATTTTGATTTGCTCTACTTCTATACTAAATAGATCTATGTCCAAATTTATTGCAATTTAAACAACTTCCATTAAATGATGGATATATTTGAGTATTAGGCTATCTTACCAGAGGTTTTCTAGTTCTATTCCTTTTATTCCTTGGTTGGAAATTTCTTTGTCTAGATCCAGAGATTTCACCTTTCTCATATTTAAGATTACGCTTGTCATTATCCTTTTTCTATTCTTCAATTAGTGCTTCAAGTTTAGCTAAGCTTATTTTGAACTTCTTATACTCATTTGCAATTTTTAGGTCATGTTTGAGAGTGATAATTTGTCTCTCAAGTTCTCTCTCATTGTTTCTGCTTTCTTGTAGATTAGATTCTAGGAGACCATCTATTCCATCCAATCTACAGCATTCTTCAGTTCTCTCTTTCAAATTTTGCTTCATCTCTTCTTCAGTTTTCTTCCTATCTTCAATTTCCTTAGTTAGTCTCATCACCCCAGTTTCCATATCATGTTTTAGGACAACAACTTCTTTAGCTAACTTTTCACATTCTTTTGTCTTTTCTTTCATGGCCTTGTCTTCCAATTGAAAAGGTTGCTCCTTTCCTTTTGCATTAGATTTGAAAAACTTTTCTTTTAAGATCTCAATGAAGTCTTTAGCCTTTTTGAGAATATCTTGCAGTTCTTGGACTTCTGCCTTAGACTACTCAAGATCATCTAGGGTTAGATTAAGTTGTCCTTGAAGAATATATTCATCCATTTTTACTGCCTTCCCATATCTTCCTTAAGCTGTTAAACTTTTCCAAAGGAACCTTGCTCTGATACCAATTGTTGGTTTAGGTCCAAGCAACTGAGAGGGGGGGGTGAATCAATTGTCACACATTTTCAATCTTTTCTATTTTTAATCTTCCTTTACCTCTTATAATCAATTTAATGATATAAACATTTCAGCATCAGTTAATAACATATGAACAAAAAACATAAATAACACATTCGACACCAAGATTTTGACATGGAAACCTGGTTAAGGGAAAAACCACGGTGGGGGTTAACCCACAAAAATTAATACCTTGTAAAAAGTATTTTTACAAATGGGAATGCTCATGCATTTGGGCTCACTACCCAGAGCTCACTGCTCAAATGGAGGCTCACTACCTGTGGAAATATTACAAGAGAATGATAGAGATTTGAACTGATTAATAGCATCTACCCATGCAAGAATTTTAGTTCCAGTTAAGTACAAAAACTGATCTTACACATTTCATCTTTGCTTTGCTCTTCTTACTGTTCTGCCTTCATTCGCACCTCGGATTGCTGCTCTTCTCACATATGCCTTATTTGCATAGACCACACACACTGAATCATCCAATCTTATTGGCTACATATATCTGCAACATGATCTACAATCATTCTATTAGTCGGCTTCAACAACACTTAGAACTTTTATGAATGCCCTGCTCTGTTGGCTAGATCTATGCATAACTTAAGGTGCGGACCAAAACTTGCTTTTAAAATCATCACTCATGTCGGCCACTATCACTAATCATCACCATTTGTCCAAAAATCAACTTCCATACATTCGAAATCAAGACCTTCTGCAAGGTTAGTCTATTCTTCTTCTGTCTGCTCTGACAAACTGGAACTTGGTACTCAGAGGCTAATATCTTTTGAATCCTTTATCACCAGAGGACAAAAATATGGATTTAGATTGTCTTGAATATGCATATGACTCCCCTAGATCCATAGCTAATCATGACTTTCCACCAGAGAGATCCAAACCAAAATATCGAACCCTGTTACTACTCTGTTCCTAACTGCCCAAACTTAGACAAATTCTGAATCTAACTTCTGGTATGAACAAATTGTGTTATGTGGATGATTGAGATGATCTTAGCTACCATCATTGACAACACTTATCAATGCAAAGCAATGTCTCTTTCCAACAACAACCAGTTACCAGGGGAGTGCTTACCAGTTTAGAGTCTTCCATCCCAAACTTCTTTAACAACTCTTTCAGATACTTAGACTGAGAAATGAAGATACCTTTATTTGATTGGTTAATTTGCAAACCTAATAAGAAATTCATCTCACCAAACATGGACATTTCAAATTTATTTTTCATTTCCCTAGCCAAAACCATGCACATACCTTCATTGCCTCCAAAGATAATAGCATCAACAAATACTGCAATAATCAGGATTTGTTCATCATTGATCTTGAAATAGAGATTGTTGTCGGTAGTACCCTTACTGAACCCTAACTATATCAGATGTTTATCCAATCTTGCATACCAGGCCTTGGGGGCCTGTTTTAGTCCATACAATACTTTCTTCAATCTGCACACCATGTCACCCTGATCTGATGATTGGAATCCTTTCAGTTGTTCAATATAGACTTCTTCTTCCAATTCTCCATTCAAGAATGTAGACTTTACATCCATTTGATACACCTTGAAGTCTTTATAGGCTACAAAAGCTAAAAACATTCTTATTGCTTCAATCCTTACCACTGGTGCAAATGTTTCCTCAAAATCTATACCTTCAACTTGAGAATATCCTTTGCATACCAAACTTGCTTTGTTTCTTACCACTTCACCATTCTCATTCATCTTGTTCTTGAAGACCTATTTGGTGCCAATTACATTTTTATCTACTGGTCTAGGAACAAGATCCCAAGTCTTATTCTTCTCTATCTGTATTAGTTCTTCTTCTATGGCCTTTACCCAATTTTCATCATTGCAAGCTACATTTACATTTTTAGGTTTCACTTGAGAAATCAAACAATAATTAACTTGTTCATCAACAACTCTTCTTTTGTTCTGAACTCTTTTACTCTTATCTCCTATGATTTGATCTTCAGAGTGATTTAACTTCACATACTTGGGTGTCTCAGTAATGATTTCTAGAGCTTGTTCTTCTTCATCTGAGTTTTCTTCTTGCTACACAACTACTTTGCTTGTAGAGACATCTAGTTCATCAGATTAATACCCACTTGATACCTTTTCCCTGCTTTCATCAACTTTGATATTTTCACTCTCAATGATCTTCTTCAACTTGTTATTGTGATACCGATAGGCCTTTCTCTTGGTAGAGTATCCAAGGAAGATGTCGTCATAACATCTTGCATCAAACTTACCTAGATCTTCATCTCTTCTTATATAACACTTGCTACCAAAGACTTTGAAATATTTCATAGTAGGAGCTTTACCATGCCACAATTCATAAGGAGTCTTAGAACTATTACCTCTTACTTGGACCCTATTAAGGATGTATACAACAATGTGAATTTCCTCTCTCCAATATACTTCCGGTAGGTCATCCTCCTTCATCATTGTTCTAGAAGCCTCTTGAACTGTCATGTTTTTCCTTTCAACTACATTTTATTGTGGAGTCGTAGGTGCAGATAATTGTCTCTTTATCCCTTGTTCTTCATAGAAGAAGTTAAACTCATTTGATGTAAGCGCTCCACCTCTATCAAACTTCAAGCACTTTGTCTTCAAGTCTAGCTCATTCTCAACCATTGCCTTGAATGCTTTGAACTTTTCTAGGCTTTTGCTTTTTCTTTTAAGAAGGTAACCCAAGTCATTCTAGAATAATCATCAATCAGTAACATGAAATACTTGTCTCCTTGTAGGCTTCTTACTCTGGTAGGTCCACATAGATCTGTCTGTACTTATTTTAGTAGTCCATCAATAGATTGATCCTTTCTCTTGAAACTTATTCTTGTCTATTTTCCAAATTGGCACTCCTTGCACAAAGTATCAGTAGGCTTCACAAGCTTGGGCAGATCTCTTACAACCTGAGTGGAACTTATCTTCACATTGTTGTAAAAATTGATATGACACAACCTTCTATACCACAACCAACTTTCATCATTTTGAGCTAGCAAACAATATTCATTAGTGCCTTTCAAATGATAAATGTTACCTCTTGTCTTCTTACCAATTGCAATCATTGTTCCAGAGATTTACAAGATCTTGCATCCATTGTCCTTGAATCTGAGATCATAACCTTTGCCACACATCTGACCAACACTTAAGAGATTGTTCTTTAATCCATTCACATATAAGACATCATCATTGTTATGCTTGCCATCAAAAGAAATGGATATTTTTCCACAAATCTTAACAACTGTATCATCACCGAACCTAACCAGTCCTCCATCATATGTTTCCAAACTTATGAACTTACTTTTGTCACTAGTCATGTGATGAGAGTATCCACTATCAATAACCCATTCATCTTTGTCTTCAACAATCTGATCAGCTAAGGCACTTTCCACTGGTTTTTCTTCCTTCACACAGCTCGCAGGATTAGTAGACATAGGTTCTTCTTTAATGTCAATAAACAAGCATTCATTTCTAGAAGTACTAGCATTATTTAGTTCACCATCTGATACTCCTTCATCATCATCAAGATCTTCAACATAATAACATTTCTTTGAAATCCTAGGTCTATCTAGTCTTGGCTTGGGAACTCTTGTGGGGTAACTAGAAGCATAATGACCAACTTTACCACAACTAAAACATTTGAAAGGTAATTTGCCTTTGAACTTACCAGTACCTCAGGGTAGACTGTTAACAAAGTTGGCTTCAAGTTCTTCAAGCTCATAATCTGGTTCCACCTTGTACTTTTTAGATCTGGGGGTTTTTCTGAATTGCTAGCCTTGAAAACAGTCTTTGTCTTTGGAAGTGAATCACCAAGTTCTCTCATTTCAAAGGTAGTCAACTTCCTTCGTAGCTGATCTTTTGTAATCTTGGTTACTACCATTATTTCTTCAATTGCGGCCACTTTATGACAATAAGATTTAGACAGTGATCTAAGAATTTTGTTCACAACTTCAATATCCTCAATCTTTCCTCCTACACTTTTAATTCTACTCACAAGTTCGTCAACCTTTTGCATGAAGGATGTTATGTTGTCATCTTCGCTCATCTTCAAACATTCATATTTTGCCTTCAAACTCTGCAACTTGGTGCTCTTCACAGATTCATCTCCTTCATATAGATTCTTCAGCTTTTCCTAGATTTCATAAGTAGTTTCCAACTCCATGATCCATGTTACTTCAATGTTGGATAAGGCACTCACTAAGGCATCTTTGGCTTTTATGTCCAACTCAAATTCATTGATCTCATCTTCAATTTGCAAACCATTCTTCGGTATTTCATACTTATTTTCAATTATTTTCCAAACACTGTAACCCAAGCAGAGGAGATGGGTTTTCATGCAGATCTTCTAGACAGAGTAATTTGTTCCATTGAACCGCAGACTTTCCTTATTATATGACATCCTAGATCAGCCTCAAGTGGTCAAGCTTTCTTCTAAGGAACTTGGCTCTGATACCAATTGTTGAAATGAATGAGACAAATGAAGGGGGGTGAATTAGTTGTCTTATTACTTAAACAATTTAGCACCTTAAAACATTAAACACTAGTCCATTGTTTGTTATGATTAAGTCATGAAAGCATAAACTCATAAACATAAACGCAATTGCAAGATCATACATAAGAGACACCAGATTTTTATGTTGAAAACCCTGTTAAGGGAAAAACCACAGTGGGGGTTAACCCACAAGATATATATGTAAAGCAAAAATACCAAAAATCAGAGGCTCATTGCCAATAAGGTTCACTGCAAAGAGGTGGCTCACTGCCAAGGGTTTTGAACTGAGATGTTAGCATCTACTCCATGCCTGAATTAAGTTCCATTGAAGTGAAATACTCTTCTGCTCTGCTCTACTTTTTCTCTTCCTTACTTATCATCACATTTTTCACTCTTGGACATATTTACCTCGACTCAATTGAAAGTATTTATACACTACATCAACCTTGGAATGTTCATCAAGGTTGGCATTACAATCATCAACCATTGGATCATTCTCCAAGGTCGGCATTACAAACATACATAAAATAGGTCTAGACCTAATATAGAATTAGCTAAGGAAATATAGTAAAAATGTATGTGGATCCATCCATGCCTTAGCTGGGACTCAAACATGATCTTCCACGCCACTATATGCTTCTACAATCTTCAATACATCTCTGCAATCACTGGAATTAACCAAGTCAGCTAGAACTAGTTACATGCTACGTTATCAGGGAACAAACTTCAAACATGATCTTAATTCCTTAACATAGACCCATGTAAATGTAGGAACATGATTAGGAAGCATCCACAAGCACATTGTAATCACCAGAAGCAACCGTACAAACTTTGACCACTTTATCCATGAGATTCTTCACACTAGAGCACATGAACTTCACTGTCTTCAATTGTCATAAAAGAAAGATAGCTTGCGGACCACCAAATCATGAACCATTGTAGCTCTAGGAACTTATCATCATCCCAAACTTCCCTCTAGAACCGTAGAGCAAAATGCTTCAATGTAGAGAAATGCGAAGCAAAATACTTTCTCTCTATCACGAGTGAAAAATCAGAAAAGGCAGGTTTTACTCTAGTGAATGTAACTCACTCAATTCTTCATACCAGAGGCTCAAACTCAAGATTTTGAATCTTCAGACATGCCTCTAAATAACTTCCAATCAGTAGACCAAGATCTTCATGCTCTAAGAAATGTGGAGCAGTCTTCTGGACTGTTCTTCAGTATGCAACTCACTGTCTTCACTGTGATTCACTGTTTTCTTTATGATTCTTCCGGAGGGGCTAATTTTCTCAATATCCTCAACATATAAAGCTTCTAACCAAATAACAAAATAGGATACAATTGACACCAATGATAACAAAGATATGTTGACATCAATGACAACTCCGATTAGGCACATACTTGCAACAAGGTTGTGTGTACGTTAAAGTTTATATTTGTGGATTGTTACATGGGTTGTTGCTAGGGATGTTGGATGTATTAAATGGTGGTTGTGAGAAAAGTTGTTTCATAAAGGCAGTGGTGTTGGCATCAAATTGTGGGACACCATAGCTTGTGGAAGCATTAGTGTATGTTGTGTTGTTGGGGATGTTGAGGGTAATTTGTGAAGTAGATGTAGATATAGTTGATGTTGGTATGGAGGTGGGGATTGATGTTGTTGTGGTGGTGTTAGATGATGAAGGTTGTGAGGTATTAGGGACATTGTTTGAAGAAGATGGTTCAAATGTGGAAGGTGGGTTAGGTACCTTAGCACCATTTTAGATCAAGAACTCTAGATATTTATTAGGATTCAACTTTACTATGCAGTCTAATAAATCCATGGAGTCGGCATCTTGCATAAAATCTATGACATCTTGATCGATATTGTTGCTATTGGATGGTTGTGGTATGTTTCCCCAAGAATTTAACATAACATTATTGTCATAGGATGTTTGTTGTTGGATTATTAGGAAATTGTTTTGATCAGTAGGGGCATCCCAATTATAAATGGTTCCATTTCATTGTTCTTCCTAGCTTGGGACCTTGTTTGTGACATGCAATGAAAAAGTGTGGATTGGGTTGATTTTGTGATGATAAGGTGAGTAGAGGTTATGACCTTGGGAATTGATTTTAAAAAAGGTTTGGACCAAAGAGGGATGAATAAATGGATGAATTGATGATATGGTATCAGAATGATTTTAGATGGGGATACTTTGGACAATTTGGATGATGATTTTGAATGGGGATACTTTGGATACTATTGATGATGATGATGAAGGGATATTTTGGATACTTTGGATAATGTTTGTGGATGAAAGATACTTTGGATGTTCTTTTGTTTGATTAAATCAAAAGAGGGCTCAAACACATCTAGATCTTATGGATTTCAAAGAGATTTTCCTCTCTTTAGTTAAGGTAGACTAAGAAACTGAAGAAAAAAGGGGAATGGGGATTGTTTTACTTGGGGTAGACAAGACCTCCAAGAAAAATAGGATCCTTAGAATTCACTAACTTAGGAGTAGTCTAGGCTCCTAAGACAATTTATCTGAAGGTTGATAGGGCTAATTCATAAAATAACTTAAGGTAGACAAATGCTTAAGATTTCTATAAATTAGAAGATGGGGGATGAGATCTAGATTTAAGTTTACACAAATTTGATTTATGGATGATTTTGGATATTGATTTGATTTCATTGGGATAGGATAATGTTGATTTGGATAATGTTGGTTGATGTTTAGATGATGATTCAATTTAGTTTGGATGAGATTTGGATAATTCAGTTAAGGTTGGGGTGATTTGGATTTGGGTTGGATTTCGTTATGGCTTGAAGGATATTGAGATTTTGATTTTGTAATGTCCCCTTCTAGACTCATGGTTAGTCCATCATAGAATTCTTGTGGACTAGCAGCTTGGTTAAGTGATGAAGAATGAAATATTTAAAAAAGTCACTTAAGTCATTTTATGGAGCGCTCACATTGGGAAATATTAAAAAGTGAAATTAAAAGAAATATTTCCCTCCAAAGTAAAACACCCTCTCTTGGAGAGTTATAAAAGAGGAAAATGTGCCTCATTTGAGATATGCTTGCTTATGTTATCTCCTCCTTTTGAGCTCTACTAGAGTCTACTATTGTGGAGCTTTGAGGATTCAAACCAGAGGCTTGTGAAGATAGAAACCTCCATAGGTAAAAGCATTCTACAGGTGTGCAATACCACCCAACAGTGCTTCTTTGGTGGATACATCTAGTATTCACAACTGTGCTTCATTGGAGTTGATTTTTGAGGGTTTGAGGAAGAACTAGGTTCATTCTCTTCATGGAGATGAGTTGCCATTTATTGGGGGTCATTACAGATCCATTTCAGAATAGTTAGAAAGGAATTTCAGAAGTATTTATTGCAGATTGGATTCCCAGCCATAGCCGTACCAACTTCAGTGAGGACGTGGGTCCTTAGAGGCTCTTTCCCTTTCATTGTATGCTTTATATTTGGTCTGGGAGTGGCGTTTCAGGCCCTTCTATGTGCTGATCACATTGTATGGACATTCTATATCATTCTATGAAGATTTAATGCATTTCCAGCCATACCCACTTGCTAGTCCATTTCGGCTATTGTACTAAGTTACATTTCTAGATATGGGTATGTCATGATAATTCATATTTGACTGTTTTACTATCTGGGTATTCATTAGTTTCCTTATATTCATTGTAAATTTTTTGGGTTTTGGTTATATGCTCTATATTGTATTCTCCAACAACACATTTGCAGGAAAATAGAAAACCCCTTCTGCATTCTTCTGTCTAGTCTGAAAGAACACAATAAAATAATAAAATAACACATAAAAATATTTAAAAAATATACAAACAGGTACGGCACATTACAGATTTGAGGAAATTATAATGAAAGGTTTGGATGATGGATGGAATAAGGATGAAGGTCCAAACTGAAAATCAAGATGTTTCTAAGGTCAAAGGGATGGATGTGGGATAATGGACTTGGACTAGGGTTTGGATGAGGTTAATTTTTTTTTATTTGGATGGAATTGAGATGAAAGGTTTAAATAATGGTTGATTTGGATTGGAGTGAATGAAATGAGTGTAAAGGTCCAAGGTGAAAATAAAGATGTTTTTCTAAGGTCAAATGGTAGGTTATGGGCTGATGAAAGCTTGAAAAAGGATGGACTTAGATTGATGGATGATTTTGGGAAGTTTTTCAAGGATTGCCATGTCACAAGGGTGATTAAATATTGCTTGGAAGATCAACTAAAGATCACTTGATGATTATTGGGCATAGAGACAAAAGGAACTAAAAGACAAGCTGAAGGCGCTAACAGAGGAACTGCATGTGCTAAAGGATAATCCTAAGGCACTAACAAAAGATACTTTAGTGCTAACAGTTAATTGAAAGGCACTAGTAGTGCACATAATGGAATCAAATAGAGGACTGAAGGTGCTATTTTTATGTTCAAAAGGTTGAAATGGATTGATTTTTGTGGAAAATGTTGGATCTTGGATTCAAAGGTTCTTGGTAAGCATTTAACCAAGCAAGAAGAAACAATGGCTTGAATCCAAAGGGTGGACTTGGATTTTTGTCTTATACAGGCTTCAACAAAGAAGACACACCATTCACATGAATATCCTAGAAATTATTCAAGCAAGAGTGTCACATCCAACGGACCTGTTGACACTCATTTTGACCAGGGGTTGATTTGTCATGATCAGGAGGTTTCTTCATTTGAAGCCTTTATCTTCTTGCCCATTTTTTCTAAGTGTTGGACCTCCTCAGCATTTTTCAACTGCAGCATCATATTTTCCTGAGGAGGAGGTCATCATCATCATCTTGTCTTCGATGATGATCTGCATCATCATGTTCCTCGTCGACTTGTTTTTCAACGTCATCATCATATTTCAACTGTCGGGTGATGTTTGCTTATTATCCTGATGATACTGATGAGCTACAGTGCGCCCTCATCTGCTTGCGAGGGTGATTTTTCAAAGTATCCGGTGATCTTTCATTTATCACCTTGCTCAAACATGATGATGTTGCCCCGGTATCCTGAAGGGGTTATTCTCTAAGTGCTCGACACAACTTGTTTTTTCTTAAGGGTCGTCATCATCATGATATTTCCAGTTTTCATCCTGCTGCTTGCGGAGGGTGATATCTTTTTCTCTGCCTATCTGCATCATGATATTCCGAAGGAGGGGGTGATATTTTCATATCACCCGGATATATGTTTGTTTGTTCGAGCATCATGATGATGCTAATATTAAGGAGATATCCGCCTGCTAGCTTCGCGCATTATCTACTGGGGGTGATCTTTTCAAGCAGCATCATCATATTCAGTTATCGCCCCGATCTTATAGAGGAGCTACAGTGCAACCTGATATTTGAACATCAGGAGGATATTTCCAAATATCCGATTGTCTTCCGAATATCATGATGATGTTAATATGATGATGACGTCATCAAGGTCCCGCGGGGGTCATATTTCTAACACTGATCATCTTGAAGAGACCTCCTGATATTTGCAAACATGATGATGACGTCATCCGGATATGAGGAGGTGTGCAGTAGGCAGATATGATGATGACGTCAGCAGGATATGATGATGACGTCATCAGGATGATCATCGGCCAGACGTTTGGTATAAGCTCAGCAGGAGGATGTTCCTCCGATGGATCAGGTCGTGCCGATTATCATGCAGGTTATATTTCAAATATCATGATGACGTCAGGGTGATATTTCAAACAACTGGATATCATGCTGCTGAGGGATGATGATGATGAGGTTATATACTAATGTCGTCAGGAGCAAAAGCACCGACATGATATATGCTCATGACCTAGTATATAAAGTGTTATTGAGGTCATCGCGGGATGCATGTGGGATATTGTTATCCTGCATATTCAAAACATCATGATGATGAGTCTCGGCGGGAAAAGCTTGCGATAGTCTGTTTGATGATCTTCCCAAGGCCGCGGGTTGGTGCGCCATTAATGGCGATTGTTGCAGAGGTATGGGCGATGGCGTGGGCCGATCTTGTACCCGACTGGAGGTGTCAATCAGCGGACAGGGGCGCAGGGCTCGAGAAATCTTCCTGTCTCCTCCCCTACCTGCTGCATTCAAGTTTGGGCACCAATCCGGTTGTGTTTGAGCGCCATTTTCATGATACTGTGTATCTGGCGAAATTTTAGTCAACCATGTAATTAATTGCTGAGCACCTACCTGGCTGTTATAAGCAGTGTGTGTTGCTCATTTCAGAGGTTGTTGAAAGTTGATGATTTTTGGCTCTGTAATCCAAAACCAGCTGATCTGGTTGCTCTGTACAGCTTGATCTTGTGAGTTTATGTATCTCCTGTTGTAGGACTTGGCATGAATCCACTGATTTCATGGTTGATCTTGTATGAGTAATGCTATCTTAGCATGTGTTGTGTTAATTCTATCTCCAGTATTGCATGTATCCTTCTTCTGGATCTGGATGTTTGCTTATGTTTAGATTCTAGAGCATAGAATTCCTATGTTGAATGTCTGATCTTTTAACCTCTGCTCAAGGGGCAGATTAAACTGTTTTCAGGTTGAACATTGGGAAGGGTATACTGCAGTAGGGATGCCATAAGTAGAGATAGCTCAACACTCTATATTGGGAGATATCTGTAGGGCAGATATCATGTGTATCCCCCTGAAATCCAGTTTTAGCTATTCATGCTGATCATTCACAGGTGTATGTCTACCGACTCCAAGCCCTGGATAGGCACCAATCATGCTGTGTTTTTGTGTTATACACCATGTCCAGCTTTGCATCCAAATTCATATCAAACCATTTCATACTTCCACCTGTTAGTTGTAGGAGTAGGATTAGGAACCCCCTGCATGCTCTCATACCCAACCAGACATCATGTCCAAGAATGTTGCCAGCCTTGTGATCTATCATACAGATCTTGGTCCATACATGAGAGTATTCTGCCTGTTGTTGTCAAGTTAGATCCTTCTATCTTTGAGCTAGTCAAGGTTACATCTTGAGTTATAGGGATACCCCCCTTGGTGCGGCAGAACCAGAAGTGAAGGGGAGGAGCTCACGCAACCTCCTGTATTCAGTTGGCCTGAATCTGCCTGTGCATTAGAAGTGGCAAACCCTAATGCTGATTCAGAAGAAATGTCAACAAAATGGCGACTCTGCTGGGGATGGACTAAAAAATGATATACTTGTGGCCCATCCGAGTCACTAACAAAATGATGCTCTGCTGGTGGAATGAACCTGGAAAAGTAGCTTTCAGCTATTGAAAATTTTGTCCTCTCTGGAGAGGTGGCGACTCTGCAAAAAAGATCTAAATGCACATGAAAGATAGATGTATGTTATTGGTTGAAAGATGTACATATTTCTGCATCTGTATGAGAAAAGGTACCTTGTTACTTCCCCTTTATTTGCTGTTTTACTGCATAGGTTAGATGCCAGGGGAAGCCTTAGGTCTTAGACAGACAAACAATGTCTAAGAGTAAGATTTTTGTGAATCCAAGTATGAGTTATCCCACACTCAGTGGTGAAATGTTGGATAAAGGAATAGAGGAGATAAGAAATAGGTTGATATTCTTAGAGGCTGAGCAGGCCCAGTTAAAAAGCAGTAACCCTGTTGTGTCTGCCTGTCAGAAAGCTAAACCTCCTGTCAGCCCTTTTGATCCTTTGTATGACCAACTGGATTTGTCATGGGTGGATTATGAAGTAGAAATTATGCCTGCTAGGATATACTGTCAGATGCCTAGATTTAGTGGTCACAATGTATGTGATGGGAATGCACATATCCAAAATTTTCACAGTTTTATGGGAAAATATTCATTCAGAGATGAGGATATGTGGATGAGGTTTTTTGTTAGGTCCTTTGATGCAAAAGCAAAAGACTGGTATTTGAGCTTTCCAAAGAAATCCTTTGCCTGTTGGGATGAACTTGCTGACTGTTTCAAAGAAGAATTTGCAAAAGAACCGGCTGATCTTGTTGCAGAATTGATGAGAATCAGAAAACAAAATGAAGAGCCATGTGTTGATTTCAGTCATAGGTTTGCAGTAGCCCTTTCACATGTCCCTGAAAGTTTCAGACCTGATATTTCAGCTTGTGTTGGCATATTCTTTGAAGCTTTTGAGGAAGGCTCTAGTGCATTACTGAAGGATTTCAAGGTGACAAGTATGCAGATGGCATACAAATTTTTAGAAAATGTAGAAGAAATGAGAAATGTGCACCTGCTAAAACCCCTGTCCCCAGGCCTTGGTGTGAATAATGGTTATGAAGCTGCAAATGACCAAATGATTATGGCATCATGTGCAGATAAAAATGAAAATAAAAGCATAGAGGTTGAGATTGCTGTATTTGAACACAATGCTAACAATACTGCTCAACTGGATTGTTCACCAGCTGAGGATGCCAGTGAAAGGACTAGTGAGGATTCCCATTGCAATGATGAGGCAGCTGACCATGAAAACAATAACGAGGTTGTGGACAGTAATGAGCAATTTATAGAATGGACCTGTGGAGACAATTGTGAGTATTGTACTCAAGACAGAGAAGATATAAGCAAACAGAGAAGCAGTCCTATGTGTGACCCATTGCCTACCTTTCAAACACATGGAGATCATGAAGAGCAGTCAGAAATTGAAATAAGTGCTAGTTTAGAGCATGATTGTTTTTCATTTGATGGCTGTTTTGCTTATGACACACAGGCTGATACTCCTCAACAGAGTGAATCCATTGATGATGAAGAGGTGTGCTCTGCTGCCCATGAACAAATGGCATACTATGATGAAACTGATGCACCTGGGTCACCCATTTATGACACATATGGTGATGAGGATCTGTCTGAGTATGGTGGGGATCTAGACACTATTTTTGGCTTGGATTCTGTTTCTCATCATGATGAAAGAGGAAACAACATACATCAGGTAAGTGACTGTGAAGATGTGCCTGATTTGAAAGAGATGCCAGAGCCTGATCTTTTCCAGCCTGGTGTACCAGATGGTTGTGTACATGATGTACACAATTGTGATTTTGAAAGCTTTTCTTTTGATGAGCCAGCATATAATACAATGAGCGCTGATCTTCCTAGTTTTGTGATGGACTCTGAGTGTTTCCTATTTGCAGTCCAGCTAGGAGATCATGTTGCAATGCATGATGATGATATAGGTGATGAGTGCTATATGCCATATGAACATGCATTGTTTGATATATTCTGCACCCACATGTCACACGATGCTGAGGGTTATCTGCACAAGGGTGATAATGACAAACCAAATCAGAGGGTTGAATATGCAGATGACAAGATTTGTTTGTGGGTGGATCTTTGTAGTATCTCCAAGCTTGACCCAGTGCATGCAGATGAAAACAAGATATTTGACAAAGGGAGATACATGTTTTTCTTTTCTTGGTGGCCTTAGGCCATCAAGTGTGTTTGGTGATGCAGGTCAGTGCAGTATTTGACTCTGTGCCCAATGGATAAGGGACTGGTCTGCATCCCAGAGATCTGGGGTTCTCGCTGCAGGTTTTCACCTGCACGTCCCCAGACAGAGCCACTGTTGACACTCATTTTGACCAGGGGTTGATTTGTCATGATCAGGAGGTTTCTTCATTTGAAGCCTTTATCTTCTTGCCCATTTTTTCTAAGTGTTGGACCTCCTCAGCATTTTTCAACTGCAGCATCATATTTTCCTGAGGAGGAGGTCATCATCATCATCTTGTCTTCAATGATGATCTGCATCATCATGTTCCTCGTCGACTTGTTTTTCAACGTCATCATCATATTTCAACTGTCGGGTGATGTTTGCTTATTATCCTGATGATACTAATGAGCTACAGTGCGCCCTCATCTGCTTGCGAGGGTGATTTTTCAAAGTATCCGGTGATCTTTCATTTATCACCTTGCTCAAACATGATGATGTTGCCCCGGTATCCTGAAGGGGTTATTCTCTAAGTGCTCGACACAACTTGTTTTTTCTTAAGGGTCGTCATCATCATGATATTTCCAGTTTTCATCCTGCTGCTTGCGGAGGGTGATATCTTTTTCTCTGCCTATCTGCATCATGATATTCCGAAGGAGGGGGTGATATTTTCATATCACCCGGATATATGTTTGTTTGTTCGAGCATCATGATGATGCTAATATTAAGGAGATATCCGCCTGCTAGCTTCGCGCATTATCTACTGGGGGTGATCTTTTCAAGCAGCATCATCATATTCAGTTATCGCCCCGATCTTATAGAGGAGCTACAGTGCAACCTGATATTTGAACATCAGGAGGATATTTCCAAATATCCGGTTGTCTTCCGAATATCATGATGATGTTAATATGATGATGACGTCATCAAGGTCCCGCGGGGGTCATATTTCTAACACTGATCATCTTGAAGAGACCTCCTGATATTTGCAAACATGATGATGACGTCATCCGGATATGAGGAGGTGTGCAGTAGGCAGATATGATGATGACGTCAGCAGGATATGATGATGACGTCATCAGGATGATCATCGGCCAGACTTTTGGTATAAGCTCAGCAGGAGGATGTTCCTCCGATGGATCAGGTCGTGCCGATTATCATGCAGGTTATATTTCAAATATCATGATGACGTCAGGGTGATATTTCGAACAACTGGATATCATGCTGCTGAGGGATGATGATGATGAGGTTATATACTAATGTCGTCAGAAGCAAAAGCACCGACATGATATATGCTCATGACCTAGTATATAAAGTGTTATTGAGGTCATCGCGGGATGCATGTGGGATATTGTTATCCTGCATATTCAAAACATCATGATGATGAGTCTCGGCGGGAAAAGCTTGCGATAGTCTGTTTGATGATCTTCCCAAGGCCGCGGGTTGGTGCGCCATTAATGGCGATTGTTGCAGAGGTATGGGCGATGGCGTGGGCCGATCTTGTACCCGACTGGAGGTGTCAATCAGCGGACAGGGGCGCAGGGCTCGAGAAATCTTCCTGTCTCCTCCCCTACCTGCTGCATTCAAGTTTGGGCGCCAATCCGGTTGTGTTTGAGCGCCATTTTCATGATACTGTGTATCTGGCAAAATTTTAGTCAACCATGTAATTAATTGCTGAGCACCTACCTGGCTGTTATAAGCAGTGTGTGTTGCTCATTTCAGAGGTTGTTGAAAGTTGATGATTTTTGGCTCTGTAATCCAAAACCAGCTGATCTGGTTGCTTTGTACAGCTTGATCTTGTGAGTTTATGTATCTCCTGTTGTAGGACTTGGCATGAATCCACTGATTTCATGGTTGATCTTGTATGAGTAATGCTATCTTAGCATGTGTTGTGTTAATTCTGTCTCCAGTATTGCATGTATCCTTCTTCTGGATCTGGATGTTTGCTTATGTTTAGATTCTAGAGCATAGAATTCCTATGTTGAATGTCTGATCTTTTAACGTCTGCTCAAGGGGCAGATTAAACTATTTTCAGGTTGAACATTGGGAAGGGTATACTGCAGTAGGGATGCCATAAGTAGAGATAGCTCAACACTCTATATTGGGAGATATCTGTAGGGCAGATATCATGTGTATCCCCCTGAAATCCAGTTTTAGCTATTCATGCTGATCATTCACAGGTGTATGTCTACCAACTCCAAGCCCTGGATAGGCACCAATCATGCTGTGTTTTTGTGTTATACACCATGTCCAGCTTTGCATCCAAATTCATATCAAACCATTTCATACTTCCACCTGTTAGTTGTAGGAGTAGGATTAGGAACCCCCTGCATGCTCTCATACCCAACCAGACATCATGTCCAAGAATGTTGCCAGCCTTGTGATCTATCATACAGATCTTGGTCCATACATGAGAGTATTCTGCCTGTTGTTGTCAAGTTAGATCCTTCTATCTTTGAGCTAGTCAAGGTTACATCTTGAGTTATAGGGATACCCCCCTTGGTGCGGCAGAACCAGAAGTGAAGGGGAGGAGCTCACGCAACCTCCTGTATTCAGTTGGCCTGAATCTGCCTGTGCATTAGAAGTGGCAAACCCTAATGCTGATTCAGAAGAAATGTCAACAGGACCCACTCAGGTATGATTTCAATCTCCACTTTTAGAAAATGGTGATTTCCACCCCCTTGATACCATCTACCATTTCTTGGTTGGATAGAGAATGCAAGTTCATGGACCGCCTTAACCTCTTACCTTAGAGATGAATGTCTTGCTATCCCAACTCAACACAATAGAGGTAATAGCATGGGCTCTTCTCCTCCTACTACAACGATGCACTGTGGATGTGATGGCTGAAAGGTCTTATGGTAGGTTTGAACAAGCTTTTAAGGAGTCCTCAATATATTCAAGATATGTGAGGAAAAAACTTTGAACACTAGTCCATTAAAGGGATGTGGCATAAGTGATTAAGAAAACACCACTTCACCTTGTGTCTGGAATCACCCGGGGTCCTAAGGCTATCCCCATGACAATGCAACTAGATTGGGGTACAATTTTCCTTATCTACCCTTTGATATACCTCACTGATACATGTGGTTGAGGTCATTCCTTGGGGTGATGAAATCCCAAAGTAGGCCTCCTAAGAAAAAATTACCTCTTTCTTTTGATCACTCAAGATCACACTAGGTGCGAGGGGAGAACATACACAAAAAGAGTAACCCTTCGAGATACACTTATAAACAAAGAAAGTTTACAAGTAGATTTTTGATCCCCAAGATCACCCTAAGGTGTGAGGGGAGATCATACGTCTACAAGAAAACAAGACAAGGCAAACAAGGTTAATTCACCACTACTCTAACTTGAGTGCAACTAAAAACTAGTGATAAAAGTGAATTTTGACAATGAATCTGCACCAAATAAGTCATTAGTTTGGAAAATAAGTCTTGGACAAATGTTATGGATACCTACAAGAATATGTTAGACCCCTGCACAAACTTGCAAACTATGTCAGACAAAAGGCATTGAAATAGAAGCTAAATGCTAAATGCGTAGATAGACAAACAAGTTGCACTAAAGCAGTGAGTAAAGGAACTAGAACAGAGCACAACTGCATTAAACCAGAGACAAAAAATGCTAAAGCAGAAAAGCACTAAAAGAAAAATGTGTTAAACCAAAGGATAATTGCACTAAAATAGAAGCTAGAAGTGCTAAAACAAACTCTAAATGCGCTAAAACAGTAATAAAAGCATATTTATACCTATCTTTTGTCTATCATAGAACCTATCTGTGCAGTTCTGGTTGTTGAAGATGCTAAATCGATAGAATGTGAAAGACCTACACAAAAATGAAGATATCTTGCACCAAATGATCAAACAAAATGTTAAAAGGCATGCAGGGTTAGCTTCACAAGATTACATAGCAATTTTTAACTTAAAACAGTGTAAATTATGCAAGATATAAAAAGCCAAGTTAGCCTTAAATGTTTGCTCAAAAGTATGATAGGTTAAATAACTTGTTAGCAAACTCTAAGGCCTAAGAACCCTACAAATCAGAAACCAGAAGTCATGCTGGCACAAAGTTAGTCCAAAAACCAAATATTTCAAATGTTTAAAGACATTAATTTTTTTTGTTGCATGAAAAGGCATTGAAACAAGCTCTATAGGCGCTAAAACAGAGAATATATGCACTGGAATAGTGATGGATAGCATTGATACATGATAAAATGGCACTAAAACAGTCGTAGAAGACGTTGAACCACAAGTAGAAGGTGCGACTGCGAAGACAAATTGCATTAATATGACCTGTAGCATCAAAATCTTCCAACAAAAACTCACTAAAAGGATTAGTACAAGACCAGGGGTCCCACTAGGGGTACCAAATGAAGATGAAAAAGATTAGCAAGACAAGAAAACATGAAAGGAACTCAAATAAACAAGTATTATACCTTCAAATGTCCTACAATCTCCTTCACTCCTTGATAAGGTTGAGGAGAAGTGCACCCAAGCTCTCCTAGCTATACTCAAATGGAGATTAAAATGTTGATTGCTCTCAAATTCTCAACACAATAACGAATTGGCCTAGCTAATGGGGAGATATTTTGGCATAATAATGTTGCTTGAAACTTGGATGTGAAAATGGCTTGGGAGAGCTTGTATTTATAGGCAAATTGGAGAGGAAATGGGATCAATGGCTAGGATTCAAAGATAAGATCTAATGGTGGAGATGAGAGGATGAGATGGAGGGTTTAGATTTCATCAACAAGATTGAAGGGTTGTGATTATTTTGCAATTTTTTATTCACCTTGGGAAGGCTTAGCATTAATGAGGATTAAGACACATGAGGAAATAAATAATTAATTTCCTTAGGAGGTGGTGGAATTAAAAATTCAATTTTACTGGTTAATGGGATGACATGTGACCACATGTGTTTATTTGGCATACACATATGTGGGTTCTTTCCATTAAAAAGAGTGCTAACATGAAAGAGGAAAGGTGAGGTGGAAGGGACATGTGACCCCTTTGAATAAAAAAAATCTTTTTATTCAAAGGGTGTGGGAGAAGCTATTAATGAAGATTTGACCAAATTAATTAAGTGTTTAACTTAATTAATCTAGTTGTTGGAAATTAGTGGGAGGATTAATTAGTGGTAAAAAAAATTAAATAAGGGTTTATTTAATTTTTTGGGTCTAGGGGCTAGGTAGGCTAGGGTAGCTAATTAAATAATGGGTATTTATTCAACTAGGCTAGTTTTAGGCTATAGGCTAGGGGAGATTAATTAAATAAGCATGTTTTATTTAATTAATCTATATTAGGAGATGGAGAAATTAACCAAATAAATATTAGGAATATTTATTTAATTAATGATGAATGAAGTTGTAATGTTTAGTAATAAATTAAATGTTAAATTAATTCAAATGTTACTATGGAATAATTAGTGATGAATGGCTAAGGGTGAGTGGTTAGGGATGGCTTAGGGTTAATTAATTAAATAATGTTGATATTATTTAATTAATTGGTGAAAGGGGTAATTGGTAGTGTAAGTGATGTGGGGAAATGGCTTGTAGGGTCAGAACAGTTTTCAGGTGTCTACAATAGCTTTGTGGTCAAAAGATACCTCAAAGTCATGATAAAATAGCCATCAAAATGGTTACTAAAGAATATAGAGAAGGGAGAGTTGTAATAGCAATATCATAAGAGAAGTTTAAAAAATTTGGTGCTGACCTAATTTGAGTTCAAGGAGCACCTAAATGGGCCATGTTAGTATGGTGCAAACTTCTGTGAATGATATAATCCGAATGAGATGATTGGGTCATGAAGCTTGTAAAACAAGTTTTGGCCTCACAACACAACCAACTATGATGATAAAAAGTTTGTTGTTTGAAGTGTTGAAGAAAATGTTTTAAATTTTAAAGCATGTCAGGTTCATTGAAATGTAGAGTAGAAAAAATTACACCTTGATTAAAATGTATTGACCAAGGGAACTTTTCACAACAACTATACTAGGATCCTATTTAGTTTTTTGCTATCTACTTGTCTAGATAGACTTTAACATATAAAGGTCCACTTTGCACTAAAAGATATGAAGGGAAACTAAACTAACTACTTGAATAATAGAGAAAGATTGATAAAATATTGTAAATGAAATGTTGTGAACAAAATTTATAAATTTTAAGCTCAAAATAGAAAATGATAAGTACGAAGGACCCTAGTGTCAGAAGATGGAGGCCACTACTACGGATGTCAGCGCGTCATGAGGACAATTGTGTGTTGTGCTATAGTCTTGAAAGCATAAAAAAATAAAAAGTTCCAACTCTGGTATACTTTAGTCGTATGTATAGTCCAACATAAAAACCAACCTAGTAATCTCTAGGTGACAAAAATAAACCAAAACCAGAAAGAAATATATGATAAACTTGAAATGAACAAGATAAATGACAAGGAAATAGAAGGGTTTGAACAAGAGATCACAAAACCAGAAATGAAGGATGGATCTCTCCACTCAAACTTTTAATCTTGCAAGAAAAAGAATGGTTTGGGTTGCTTATGGGAGTACCTTCAAGTCAATCCCCTATTTTGGTATTTTGACCTCCACGGCTAGCCAAGATGAAAAATTCTGAAGAGAAGTCTGTGCTTCTACTTTCTATGTACAATTAGAATGTAATAACAATAGTGACAATAAATATTTTACAAATGAAATGCATAAATACTAATCTACTCAAAACCCAAATGAGCAAACTAGTGTAATAGCTTTAAAGAGAGAAAGGAAGATGAGGTAACCACACAATGCAACTATGGATTACACTACAAAAAGAGAAAAAAGAGAGTAATATGAAATTCAAGCACCTATTAATGGAGGTACAAATTAGCCAGTTGAAGTAGATTGATCCTGCAAGAAATGGTCTCACAAAACCCCATGAAGGAATTCACAAAATCCCAAAGATCTCACATGAATATGTACAAAATATCATAGCTAGAAGAGGTCCTTGAAAAAATACAATAAGATGATACAAAATATCACAATGAGAGCCAAGCTTCACAGAGTTGCAAAGACAAAGGTAGAGTTCACAATATATTTTTGCTTGAGAATGGAAGAAGATTCAAAATTGTATTAAGAGAGGGAAAGTGAGAGAATAGGGTCAATAAAACATGTTCTAGGAGGCACAGAGACATTGCAATATTCTTGAATCATCGTCAAAGGTGGCCATTAACTCCTAAAAATGGTCACTTGGTGCCACATAGGCATGGGACTTTAGCATGATGCACAAACATCTGTGCTACGTACTAGTGTCCAAGTGACTCTAGCTCCTGGTCCAATGAAACACCATAGGACAATGAGATAAACAATGCACTAAAATAGAATTTCACAAAAATACACATAATAGGATAATCACAACACAATAACATATGTGTGGTTATAGGAAATGGATAAGGCAAGGCTAAAATGAACCTAGAAATATACTAGGGGAGTGGACACCAAAGTGAGTGTAAAATGTAGCATGAAATTGCAAGGGTATGCAATTTTTGATGTTACAATATTTTATGACAACCATATTTAACAATTTACTAAAAAAAATTAGACAACCAAGGATTACAAAACATAAAATTTTCACTAGAAACTATGGGGCATGGGTACTGTTGTGATGCTCACAACACGCCCCATTTTACTCCTTGGCAAAATGAGGACCCCTGTTGTGGCTTTGCTTTTGGCTTTTTGTGTGTGTGGCTCTGTTTGGTGGTAAAGGGAAAAAAAAGAAGTGAATGTTACAAACCTTGTTAAAACTAGAGAAAAATTGCATTTAAGTATCAGGGCAGAATATGGGTGAATTCCTTATCAAAAATGAACACGGGTTGCCTTTTGAACCATCTTAAAATTCTAAGTATTTTGCAAGTTATGAGTGTTTTGGTAAAATGTACAAGGGGAGGGTTTGCATGTTGCATATACAATGCCTTTTGTATATCGGGTTGCATATACAAGGTCCTTTGTATGTCGCTTTCCATATACAAAGTCGTTTGTATATCCAAAATCATTCTTTATACATAGTCGAATGTACAATCAGGTATGCTTTTTTACTTGTATGCATTTTCTAATGTTCTATTTGTACATACAGGTTGGACTCGACACAGTTAAAAGTTGAAGTGAATGTTTGGTTAAAATTTGCGGGATGCATCTTAAGTTTGTATGTATCTTACATAAATTTGTTATATACATTGCCAATGTGCAGGCCACGGACCCGAAAGGATCATGAAATAGAGTTAAATTGTTGTATGTATGCGGGCTTGTATGTTTGTGTGACATACAATGTGAAATATACATTGCACTTCATACAAAGAATTATGCATGCTGCGAAACTGAAATGGTAATAAAATAAGGTTAAATCAATGTATGCTTCGATATATACAAAGGTGATTTGCATTAGATTTTATGCATGCTATAGAACCGAAGTGACTTTGAAATAAGGTTTAATCATTGTATAATTCGTGCTTTGTATACATGTGTTAAAGACATACATTGCAGGATGCATTGCACATATGCAAGTGTCAGAACCGAAGTGATTAGGTCCTTGTATGTTCGGGCTTTGTATATATATGCTTCGAAGATATACATTGTGAATAACATACAAGGCAGAACTAAAAAAGATTAAAATCGGGTTAATTCGTTGTATGTATGCCCGAATGTATATCCAAGGATACAAGCACAATATGCATCAAGGATACAAAGGAAAAAGAAGTATGTGGACCCCCACCACTTGTATGTTCAGTTTGTATAATTACAATGTATATGCTCGATGTGCAAACCAATATACAAGCGAAAGATAAAAAGTTTGAGATACAAAGAGCAGACGCAAAAAGAGATTAAAATATAGTAGATTATTTGTATGTTTAAGTGTTTGTATGGTTTCTGATGTATAAAGTGAAATATACAAAAGGCTCGAACCTGAATAGAAAGTCAAAATAGAAAAGGTCTTTGTATGATTAGAATGCTTGTATGTTTTATAACATACACTGCCTGATATACAAAGAGTTGCATCAGCCAAAAATAGGCAATTAGATTGAAATTGCAAACTCACCCTGACCAAAGTAAGTTATGTCAATGGAAATGGAAATACATGCCGATAAGGGCATCAGCCAGATAAAAGTGGTCGGAGTGAAATTTTTGGCTCGCTCGAACTATAGAAAGTTATGGTGATAACAAAATAAAAGGAATACGAATGAAAGGATATATATACAGAATTGGACCGACTGTAAAAGGGAAGTTTAGCGTTAAAATTACTACAACTAGTGCCCATCCAACATTCTGACCGGGTAATAAATTGACGAAGCAACTTGATATATTTTTAATCCTTTTTCTTTGTCTGTTGGCACATTTGTAGATGTATAGGAGGTGAAACTTAATGGCAATGACATCACATAAGAGGAGATCAGATCACAAGGAGTGCGAGAAGTCAAGGCCTTTAATGAGAGGGAAATGCAGTTGGAGAGAAAACATTATTAAACAAACAACAGAAGATATTTTGAGTTGTTAGGGTTTTCAAAGGGGGGCATCTTACGCCCAGGATGAGTATGCTGCTCAGAGATATTTCTAGATTGGATTTGTTTTCCACCATCTGATGCTGCAACTTGAAGATATGGACCATTGATAGACTAGGGTTTTGGAACTGTATTGGGGACAATCAAACCTATATATTAAGCCCCTTTACTCTATAATAGGTGTCACATGGATTTTTAGAAGATAGCCAGCAATTGTAATTTGTTCAGAAGCATTTTGAATAGAGGGACCTTTTAGTTTAGAATAGAAGGAGGTCACCTGTGTCTACAATAAGGAATGTGTGGAACATCCTGCTTCCTTACTATATCTGTAAAGCTTTGTAAGTTTTTGTGAAGTTGATTAATGAAGCTAAGAGTCATTCATACATTGTAAATCATATATGATTGTGTATTTGGAATACAAATGAATATGGGATTGTGCATCTATTTTCTGAGTGTCTTCTGGCTCTTCTTTGTATTTGAAATAAATATCTCTTAAAGCTTGCAATCTTGAATGTGTGTTTGTGAAAATACTTAGGGCTTACATTAAAAGGTTTAATCTGTGGATTTAATCAATTTGCTGTATTATTTACAAAGTGCATAATAGAGCATTTAGATCCTGTAGTAGAATGAAGTTTAGTTTAGATTTTCTCTAACTTTTCCCAACCCATCTGAAATACTTAGCTTAAAACACAGAAATTTAAAGGAGACTGTCTCATATTTGAAAGAAACATGAACAACTGAGTTGATAGTAGATAGTTTTCATAATATTTAAGAGAAAAGCTTGCAATAAATCATTTAAAGCTTTTGAAATATAGTAACAAGTCTGTACAAAAAGAATGAATAAAATGATGATATTTGTGATATTTTGCATAGTTTGATTCCAGTAAATCATAGGAAACCCTAAATCACGTAAGGCCCCTTGCATATTACAGCTTCACATTTACCTACTAAATTGTCCAATAGGTCAAGACCTGACCATACAAAAACTTGGGATTAAGCAGATCTTAATTGATTTCTTTATATCTTTCAAGACAGTTAGGTTCATTTTTATGAATTTTAACTTTTGTTATGAATGTGTAAAAACAATCATCAACATTTTTTAGCGCTAGAAGGAGGGCCTGATGGGATTTAAGGTAGAATTTGTGTAGGCTGGTGAAAGGGATCATTTTAGTTCTTGGAAATTTGAGTCTTTTGTTTGCAAATGTCTTCTGTTTGAAAGAATTTGAATGTTTTTTGGAAAAGTACTACTCAAACTTCAGGGACTATTCTAATTTTCTAAACTTTTAAGTTTTATTCTGAGATATGTTAGATCTCATTAAAATTTCAAAAAATCTAAAAAATTTGAGAACAGAGTCTCATTTTGATGGATGCATATGTGGACAATTTCCAGGTTAATATTCCTATTTTTCAGGAAACTTTAAATAGGAGGCTCTATCCTGAAAATTTGTCTAACTTTGGTTTATCCAGTTGTTGCAGGATACACTAGTCTGTGGAACACAGTGAAATTAATTGTTTAACTTTCCTCATCAGGATAGATTCATATTTAAAAGGACTAATTCTTTTCTCAGATGTCTTCAGGGCTAAGGTCTGGCAGGAAAATGAAGAAATTCTAGAGCAACAGGCATATACAACACTAGAAAATATTAGTTGGTTAGAAGATACAAAAGCTAGAGTAGTTCTGGAAGGAAATGATAGTAAAGCATCTTTCCTTGAGTCAATTTATGGTAGGATTTGTAGGAGTGCTCTACTTCCTAATACGGGTAAAGGGGATTGCCGGTATAAATCATTCAAAATTTGTAGAGAGGAAACCACTTGTCAGAATAAAATCTTTGATTATGATCCTAATACTTTTGATAAGGATAGTGAAACATCTTTCCTTGAGTCATTTTATGGTAAAAAGAAATGTAGACAGGTGGAAAAATTCAAATGCATTACTACTGAGGAAGTTCCTATGATAGAAACCAATGGAATCATAGAAAAGAAAGTAAATCCTAATTTCATAACTGACTTCTTTGAATTTAATGATCAAATGCAAGAATGTTGCAGGTCAATGGAACCATATACTCTACTGGATGAAAAATGTGAAATATTTGATGAACAATTCATGAAAGTTCAAGATACAGAAAGCATTGGAGTTGTTGTGCCTGATCAGATGCCAGTCCAATGTCATTTTGAAAATGAAATAGGGGAGTATTCCTATCAGTTGAAAGTTGTTTCACCTTTACAGTCAAATGATTTAGAAATGATAAATTTCTGTATATTAGATTATGATTATAAAGATACTCATTTAGATGCTGATGTGTAGAGAATAGAAGAGAACATTGAGACGTTTCCTGAACTTGAGGATAAACTAAACATCCAGAATGAAGGAACAAAGATGGATAAAGATGAAGAAATAATCCACCAAGAGCCATACATCCTTCAATTTGAAGTGAGACCAGACAGTGAGCCAAGCAATGAAAGTACAAAGTCAAATGGAGGACCAGCTGTCAACAAACAAGCATGTCCAACAGAACTAGAGATGCACCAGGTTGTATCTTTCCTTTCCACAGTGAATAATGTTGATTATTATTTTGATTATAGAAATTTGAGAGATAGGACATGCATATGGATTAATCATGAGCATGATGAGCTTCCTCAGTTGCTAATCATTAAGAGTTATTCTGTTAAACATAGTGAATTTAGAATACAAAAATATTTTTCAGAATATAAAGATAAATTTACTAGGATCAGAACCATAACTAATGCCCTAATGCAACTATACAATCTAAGGAAATATGCAAATGCAGGTGTCTTTGGGTCTTTTCCTAGGTTTTATTTTCCTTGTAGTGTCTTTTGTGTATAGTTTGGTAGAGTAGTTGTTTTGTTTCTTTTCTTTGCTTTCTTGTCTTGCTTTCTGTTGTTTCCTTTCGTAGGTTAGTTGTTTGTATAGTTTTCTTGTTTTGTTTGATTTGTTTTTTTCCTCAGCAGCTATGTTTATTTTGATTTAGAGTATATAGGACTAGACTAACAATGACTGAAAAGAATAGAAAATTTAGAACATTCAGGTTAATTATTTGAAATTTATGCATAATTTGTTGTGACTGTCATGAATGTAGAAAGTTGTTTGACTTGTGAAATTTTGTATTCAATAACTGTGGGTTGAGTATTCAAGGAAGGTTTCTCACAATGACACACCTAAAATCTTTGGGTTTGTTGAACATACCAATGTAGATATTAGGTGAAAAATCAGAGGTCACCCTTGCTACCATTACAATTCTCGACTTAATTTCAGCAAGTGATCATTCTTTACATCATGAAGTTACAACTGTAATATCTTATGAAATCTCTATCAAATACCAAAAAAATAATAATAAATAAACAAAATGGATTTTACTAAAAATCTAGATTAAGTCATTTAAGTAACTCTACCAGGGCTATAGACGCTCGCTGGCAGTGGGGCTCTACTTAGGAGAATTGTAATGATAACCTTATCGGGGCTATGGACGCCTGCTGGCAGCAAGGCTCTATCCAGTTGGCTATGAGGGAATGACATCAACAATGTAGTCTAATGTCAGTCACTGGTTTGTTCAACTGATCTTCAAGATGAGGATTATTAATCATGTGCACCCACCTAAACTAAAATGAAGATTCATGCACATTATTGAATACATTAAGTCTCAAGTTGGATAATGATTTGCAAAAAAAGATAGTTGGAAGTTATGAATTTATTTCATTTAGTTTTATTTGATAGTTTTTAAATTTAATTGTTTTGTTTGGTTGCTAGTTGTGATGCTCACAACACGCTCCATTTTACTCCTTAGCAAAATGAGGACCCCTGCTGTGGCTTTGCTTTTGGCTTTTTGTGTGTGTGGGTCTATTTGGTGGTAAAGGGAAAAAAAGAAGTGAATGTTACAAACCTTGTTAAAACTAGAGAAAAATTGCATTTAAGTATTAGGGCAGAATATGGGTGAATTCCTTGTCAAAAATGAACAGGGGTTGCCTTTTGAACCATCTTAAAATTCTAAGTATTTTGCAAGTTATGACTATTTTGGTAAAATGTACAAGGGGAGGGTTTGCATGTTGCATATACAATGCCTTTTGTATATCGGGTTGCATATACAAGGTCCTTTGTATACATGTTCACTTGTATACAAAGTCCTTTGTATGTTGCTTTCCATATACAAAGTCATTTGTATATGCAAAGTCGTTCTTTATACATAGTCGAATGTACAATCAGGTTTACATACAAAGTTGTTTGTATGCTTTTTTACTTATATGCATTTGCTAATGTTCTATTTGTACATATAGGTTGGACCCGACGTAGTTAAAAGTTGAAGTTAATGTTTGGTTAAAATCCACGGGATGCATCTTATGTTTGTATGTATCTTACATACATTTGTTATATACATTGCCAATGTGCAGGCCGCGGACCCGAAAGGATCATGAAACAGAGTTAAATTGTTGTATGTATGCGGGCTTGTATGTTTGTGTGACATACAATGCGAAACATACATTGCACTTCATACAAAGAATTATGCATGCTGCGGAACCGAAATGGTCATAAAATAAGGTTAAATCAATGTATGCTTCGATATATACAAAGGTGATATGCATTACACTTTATGCATGCTGCGGAACTGAAGTGACTTTGAAATAAGGTTTAATCGTTGTATAATTTGTGCTTTGTATACATGTGTTAAAGACATACATTGCAGGATGCATTACACATATGTAAGTGCCGGAACCGAAAGGTTTATAAAATTGGGTTAGGTCCTTGTATGTTCGGGCTTTACAGTATATATATGCTTCAAAGACATACATTGTGAATAACATACAAGGCGGAACTAAAAAATATTAAAATCGGGTTAATTCGTTGTATTTATGCCCAAATGTATATCCAAGGATACAAGCACAATATGCATCGAGGATACAAAGGAAAAAGAAGTATGTGGACCCCCACCGCTTGTATGTTTGGATTGTATAATTACAATGCATATGCTCGATGTGCAAACCAATATACAAGTGAAAGATACAAAGTTTGAGATACAAAGAGCGGACGCAAAAAGAGATTAAAATATAGTAGATTCTTTGTATGTTTAAGTGTTTATATGGTTTCCGATGTACAAAACGAAATATACAAAAGGCTCGGACCCAAATAGAAAGTCAAAATAGAAAAGGTCTTTGTATGATTAGAATTCTTGTATGTTTTATAACATACATTGCCCGATATACAAAGAGTTGCATCGGCCAGAAATAGGCGATCGGAATGAAATTGCAAACTCACCCCGACCGAAGTAAGTTATGCCAATGGAAAGGGAAATACATGCCAATAAGGGCATCGGCCAGATAAAAGCGGTCGAAGTAAAATTTTTGGCTCGCTCTGACTATAGAAAGTTATGGCGATAACAAAACAGAAGGAATACGAATGCAAGGGTATATATGCAGAATTGGACTGACTGTAAAAGGGAAGTTTAAAGGCGTGAAAATTGTTGCAACTAGTGCCCATCCAACATTCTGATCGGGTAATAAATTGATGAAGCAACTTGATATATTTTTAATCCTTTTTCTTTGTCTGTTGGTAGGTTTGCAGATGTATAGGAGGTGAAACTTAATGGTGATGACATCACAGAAGAGGAGATCAAATCACAAGGAGCACGAGAAGTCAAGGCCTTCAATGAGAGGGAAATGCAGTTGGAGAGAAAACATTATTTAACAAACAATAGAAGATATTTCAAGCTGTTAGGGTTTTCAAAGGGGGGCATCTTACGCCTAGGATGAGTATGCTGCTCAGAGATATTTCTGGATTCGATTTGTTTTCCACCGTCTGATGCTATAACTTGAAGATATGGACTATTGATAGACTAGGGTTTTGGAACTGTATTGGGGATAATCAAACCTATATATTGAGCCCCTTTACTCTGTAATAGGTGACACAGGGATTTTTAGAAGATAGCCAGCAATTGTAATTTGTTCAGAAGCATTTTGAATAGAGGGACCTTTTAGTTTAGAATAGAAGGTGGTCGCCTCTGTCTGCAATAAGGAACGTGTGGAACATCCTACTTCCTTATTGTATCTATAAAGCTTTGTAAGTTTTTGTGAAGTTGATTAATGAAGCTAAGAGTCATTCATACATTGTAAATCATATATGACTGTGTGTTTTGAATACAAATGAATCTGGGATTCTGCATATATTTTCTAAGTGTCTTCTGGCTCTTCTTTGTATTTGAAATAAATGTCTCTTAAAGCTTGCAATCTTGAATGTGTGTTTGTGAAAATACTTAGGGCTTACATTCAAAGGTTTAATCTGTGGATTTAATCAATTTGCTATATTATTTACAAAGTACATAACAAAGAATTTAGATCCTATAGTAGAATGAAGTTTAGTTTAGATTTTCTCTAACTTTTCCCAACCCATTTGAAATACTTAGCTTAAAATACAGAAATTTAAAGGAGACTATCTCATATTTGAAAGAAACATGAACAACTGAGTTGATAGTAGATAGTTTTCATAATATTTAAGAGAAAAGCTTGCAATAAATCATTTAAAGCTTTTGAAATACAGTAACAAGTCTGTGCAAAAAGAATGAATAGAACGATGATATTTGTGATATTTTGCATAGTTTGAGTCCAGTAAATCACAAGAAACCCTAAATCATGTAAGGCCCCTTGCATATTATAGCTTCACATTTACCTACTGAATTGTCCAACAGGTCAAGACATGACCATACAAAAACTTGGGATTAAGCAAATCTTAATTGATTTCTTCATATCTTTCAAGACAGTTAGGTTCATTTTTGTGAATTTTAACTTTTATTATGAATGTGTAAAAACAATCATCAACAGGTACGACCCTTTGGATCTTAGTTTTGACCCTAACCTATGGATGTTTCCCTTGCCTAGATAGCCTTGATCGGGGCACAAAGAATAGTTTATTATTTTTTCATAGAACAATTTAGATAGATTTCTTCTACGTTCTGATATAATTAGGGTTTGAAATCTAGATTTCAATAAGAAGAAAATAGAAAATCAAAGACTTATGATCCTACAAAGCATGCTTATTAAGAATAATTTAGACTGAAATTTATCTTAAACCCTTATCCCTCTTTATGAAGACTTGACAATCCTAAAATGCACAAATCATTGAGTAGAAATGATTCAATTGGTCACAATTCCAAAGCTAGTTATCTTTTTTCCAAAAAACACAATTCCCAAGTAAATTCATCAAATTGAAACCATGACATGTGGTCTAATTAATTAAATAAATATTTTATGTTTTTAATACAATCATATAGATTTATTCATGCAATTAGTTAGATGTAATTCTTAATTCTAGGGTTTCAATTTTGATATCTAAGTTTTAATTTTCTCTTTCCTAGTTTCATCAAGCCTAGGGTTTCATGTATAAGTTTCAATTTCTAATCTAATCAAATTCAAAATCAATATAATAAATCCTAAAACCCTTATATTCAATTTGCACATAGATTCCCTAAATCACTAGCTTCCATGGATGCTCTTTCCTAGTTTTCATTCTCTAGAAATCTATTATTCACATAGTTTCAACCATTCCAATTTAAATATAGATAAAATACATTTTAAACCCAAACTAGAAACAAGTTCATATGTTAAATTAATGACCAAGATCCAAAATTTCAATGCTAAATTAAATTCCTTGTTGAATTTGACACTAAACCCTTGAATATTTCTCAAGAAATGCTCTTTAAAATTCACAAACAAATCTCCTTCAATTCTCCTCTATTGGGGAAAGTTGTATTGTACACCTTGCATAATAATAATAATGCTAATATGTAAAATAAATATTTAATTGTGATGTCTCTTAGAGATTTGGATACTACATGGACTAGACATTCTTCGAGACACTTCTATGTTGTATGTAACATAGAGAAATATTTAACTTTGGGGTCATGGTTTAGTGAGCTCATGACTTTGAGGCACAAGGTTTATGTGATACCACTTAGTTTTTTTGTGCAATCTTTGTCTATAAAATCAAACATCTAACTAGTTCTTGAGGTTGTTTTGTGTAACCCTTGGCTTGTTGGCTAAGGTTGGATTGAGCATCTCTTGTAGGTTGCATATTTGATTGGAGGAAGTATAGATTGGGATGTGCGGCTACATGGTTCTCATTTACCTGTTCCCAAGGAGGAATCCAACTAGGATTCTTGATGCTTTATAAGACTTGCATCTAGATAGTGTAAGTGTATTAAAATCTGTTCATGGATATAATACACTAAGTTTTGTGGGTCTCTTGGAGGCTAAGTTTTTCCCTTGAGAGAGTTTTCCCAGGATACATCTACCATTATCTTGTGGTATGTTTATTATTCTTTTTCATGGTGGATTCTAAATACTTTTTTTTGCATATTTTACTCTCATTAGGGTTATGTGGAATGATTCATATTGCTACATTTTTTTTGTATATGAGTCTGGTTGTCAAGTTGTAAGAGGAAACATATTACTGGTTGTTAAGCCTTGGTATGAGTAGATTCTTGTGCATAGTTGAATCCATGGTCTTACCAAAAACAAGAAAATGTATCTTTAAGTTTTTCATGTGTTGTACATCTAGGTTGTTGTATAACTAGGGTTTTGAGTTGATTTGGTAAATGGATTTTTCATTAGGCTCATTTTTGTGAGGGGTTTAGAGGTAAAGTATGTAAATGACATCCTAGAAAAAAAAAGCCTCACTATTGGATCCAAAAGGCCAAAACATCTATGTATCCATATATAACTCGACCTATTTTAAAGGAGAAACTCAAGTTTTTTTTAGGGGAAAGGAGAAAATTGGGCATGGAAAATTTTGTGTAGCTTGTATAGATCCATACAACTATATGATTGTACCATCAATGCTATTCATGTTATAGTCAACATATTCCATAAGAATGTTTCTACACAAATCCTACACCACTAGGGTATGGTTGGTAGAATTAAAAAAATATAAAAAATGTTTTCTAGTAGAGGAAGGTCACATTGGTTGATGTCACTAGGTGGGTGTAGAGATTGTTTCAAGGGGGATAGTCTCTAGTCATGTGGGGGGCTGCCATCTAGGTTTAAGAACCTGATTTCATGGGGGGCCTAACTAGGTTGGTTGAAACCAACCACGAGGGGCTAAATCTCTAGTGGGTCAAACTCCACCCATCCACCACTTCTTGGCCACCCACCAACCACCTCTGCCAATTCTAACCACTCAATAACTACCTAACTTTGCCCCACTAAACTACCACCACTTTTAATGGTGTAGCTAGCCAAAACTACTGATGCACCACCACCACTACCCAACCACCAATTACATTGACCACTTGCCACCATGCAACCACTACGACTATTTATGAATGCACATAATAGAGAAAAAAGTTTTTGGGAGGCATAAGTTTCACCTAGTAAGTCAAATTTTCAACTTCTTATAGTGAATGGAAAGCTCTTTCTAAGTACTACATCGAAATATCATTAGTTTTTCTAGAATTTCTATTTGTGATAGAAAATGTTAGCTAGAAGATTGTTTCATTCTCACTAATTTGATAGTCATATCATGTACCCACAATTTCCACTTTTGGACTTCTTAGAGATGATGAAGAGAATTTTCTAAGTATTTCATAATGGATTAGGTTTGGGAGTGTTTATTTGTGATTTGTTCACTTATATTTCTATAGATTTATTTTATATTCCTTGGTTGTGTTTGATTCATGGATAACCTACATGTTTATCTCTAGTTGCCTATGTTTGACAAGGTTGTCTATATATTGTTGAACTTGTGTATTGCATTATGAGATCTATGAGTTGTGCAGTTTTATAGGCTATTGATACTTACTAGTTGCATAGATAACTTAGATGTGGGCCATCTATACCCATAGATCTTTTAGTGTTGATGGATATTATATTGGTTGGCCTTGCTTGGTCACTTAGTGCATTGGTATGTACATTATTATGAGGTAGAGAGATGGTGTTACTGAGATAATTATCTTGTGGGACCTATTGTTGTTGACTATTGTATAGGCATGTGAGATTTAGTGCAAGTTTGATGAAAGTACACTAGATGGTGATCATGGTGTCTTGGAGGTTCTTATATGCCTAGGTATTTGGCGTGTCATGGTTGTTTATGTAGATACAATGTTGTTGGTGGTTTATATTTTGGGTTTGGAGACCATGGTTCTAATTTATCCTCTAAAGCTATTGGTGTTGCAATTAATTTTTTGATTGTGTGAGGGTCATGGATCATCTTTAGTTAGGAGATGTTTATCTCAATGCCATGTGTAAGTCAATATCATAATTCAATGGGAGATTTGGTAGTGATATTGATCATGGCTTGGTGATGGATGGCCTTTTGTAGTGGTTGTTGTTATCATGGAGAAGCTCTTAGATTTTGTTTCCATTATGTATTGAGAGTTCTTTGAAATCTTTAGTTTTATTGACACGGGACACTTATATTAATGTGGTTTGTAGATGTTGACATCTTGTTACCATGGGCACCTCTTAGAGTCTTTGGTTGAGGTGTCAGCTATGATTTTTTAGTTTGATAGATGATCCTTGGTTTAGAGGATGGATGTTATTGTGCCATGGTGGACTCTTGAGTACACATTAGAGTTTTGGCATGATATAGGTGCTCTTGGGAACAAATATGTTTGTTAGAGATATATGATCTTCTTTTGAGGATATATAGATCATGATGTCATGACAAGTTCTTGATTATGCATTTGGAGCTTTGACAGTGATTGGTTACAATCTTCTAGTATCAAGTGCAATGACCATTTTGTCTTGGAGATTCTATATTTTGTGGTGTTACAATTGGAGTTTAGGTGGCATGGAATGATCTATTGGGTGCCCATGGATATTGCATAGACTTGGGTGAGGCTAGAGATCTCTTGTTTCTTAGAGATCATGTGATGATATGGTTAGTCTTTGATGAGGTTCAGTAGGAAGATTGAGGAGCTCACTCCTAGAGTTGGAGGTGAGCTCAACATGGACTTATTAAGGAGATTGTTCATGAAGAGATTCATTATGGATTGGTCTATCCTCAAAGGATAAATTTCATTCTCCACTCTTGGTCCTCTCAATGATGAATCATATTATAGGTATTCCCAACCTTGCTTTTAAATGCATTATTTTTTGCTTTGTCTTCTCATGGAATAAGTCTTGAGCTATGCATGTTATTTCTAGAGGGATTATTTGAAGAATGAATAACATCCTTTATTTTCCTCTTGTATCCTTATGCATATGAGATTATTATGAAGACAATTTTAACAAGTGTAGAGGATGGTTTTAGGATTATTCCCTAGTTTTTGGGGGTGGATGTTGGTTGGTTTGATCTTCCTTTGGTTTGGGAGAATTAAATCATAGTTTTTTAATAATATATGTTATTTTTGACATTGGGGTTGAATGGTTGGATGTTGAGGAGGATTTTCTATTTAAGGTTTTTGGGAGGGAGATCACACTTGTCACAACTAGACAACTTATAGGTGAGCTGGTAGAAGGACATGCTACATGGTTATGATTTACAAGTTTTCTCTCTATGATATATCGTTTCTTCCTAAAGATCCATGTTCACATGAAATTAGAGTTGAGGTTTACATGAAGCTATTGTGGTCATTGAGTGAAATTTCAAAGTTGTGTCATACTTTTATAAAGGAAATGACCAACACTGATCTAACTTTTTAACTTGAATCACTACAAAGTGATGTATATGTTTTGAATTTTAAAATGATGTAAACTAATAAAATGTAGATTTTTTAGGGCATTTTATGTTTGTATTTTTAAAAAATAAAAATTATTTGAATGTAGTATTTATGAAATTGACACTATAATTTAGTTGCTGATAAAATGTTGAAAAATAAGGTTGAATGGGATGTCACACTTTATATAGTAAATTTCATTTATTTTCCTTCTATATTTTTGTGTATTGATAACTCAAAACTTTAGTTCATGGATTAATTTTTCCCCAATTTGATAAATATATATTTTTAAATAAATCTTGGAAGTTGCATGTAATGAAAACGCAACTGTTTCAATGGGAGATCAACTTTTGTCTTCATTATTTATCCAAAATATGAAAAAAAATATATCATCTTGACAATGAATCTCTCCTCTAGTGCATCATTTTTTTTCAAAATTTTTTGATAAACTTTACTATTTTTTCTTGAGAGGACAATCAACACCATATTTTGGTGTTGATGACCTACTTTTAGTAGAAATAAAAAATAAAATATAAACACTAATTGAAATGTTTAAAAATATATATTTTTGCAAAGTAAATGTATAGATCTACAAAAGGGTATTTTTAGGTTCTTCTAAAAAGGTTATTTACACGAGTAGGATTTGTTAGAATATCAAGTTTTTCAAATAATTTCATTTTTTTGGTAAATGAGACCCAAAGTGATGCTACATATATTTTTAGTGGATGGTTCCAATTGGAAAAGTTGTGGCCTAGATCTATTTTAGCTAAAATGAATCTAGATAGAACATAAGTTTCACCAAAATTGACTTTTAATTAGAAATACTTAAATTTGTTTATGCTGATAAGTTGGCCCAAAGTGTGACACAACTTTGAACTTTTACCCCACTATGCTTATGGTCATTTATTGTTATTGTACTTCATTATTTTTAGTAACACTATGAAAGCTCTTTAATATTTTTCTTCTATGTTGTGGAGAACTTGGTAGAGTTATGGAGACTAGTGGTGAGAGAGTTATGTTGTAACATTTTAGTTTGTAGGTTTGTAGATCATTGCTTATGTTTTTTGGTACTAGATGATATTGATGATATTAGCCACACCATTCTGTGTGAGAGTGATATTGGTGGACTTTTGGATGCTTTGCACTCATTTTTAGATTTGACATTACTTGGTGTAAATAGTGTATATATAGGGACTTGTGATCATGGATTGGGTTTGATATGTTGATGACATAAAGTCTACTTGTTATGATCTAAGTATACCTTGTTGTTTGAGGTATGGCTAGTTGGATGTGTTAGCAACTATTTGTGGCTACTATTCCAACCATTGATGAGTTCTTGGTAGCTACTCAGGTGGATTTTTTGATGCTACATGTTGCCTATAAGGATTGGTCCCTTGATGATTGAGTTTACTTTTTACTCCTTATGCAAGGTATATGACAAGTGGGAGAATGTTGGGAAAAGATGTGTTGTACACCTTGCATAATAATGCTAATAATATGAAATAAATATTTAATTGTGGTGCATCTTAGAGATGTGGATACCAAATGAGTTATAAATTCTTGAGGAGACTTGTATGTTGTATGTGACATTGGAGAAATATTTAATTTTGGGGTCATGGTTTTGAGGCACATGGTTTATGTGATACCACTTAATAGTTTTATATAAACTTGTTCTATAAAAGCAAGCACATGAGTAGTTGTTGAGGTTGGTCGGTGTAACCTTTGTCTTGTTGGCTAAGGTTGGAATGATCATGTCTTGTAGGTTGCATATGTGATTGGAGGAAGCATGGATTGGGGTGTGTGGCTACATCCAGTTCTCATTTACTTGTTCACATGTGGAGGAATGCAACTAGGGTACTTGATGCTAGAGAAGACTTTCATGGAGACTCTTTAAGTGTATTATAATCTTGTTCATGAAGATAATACATTAAGTTTTGTGGGTCTCTTAGAGGCTGATTTTTTCCCTTGAGGGGATTTTCGTAGGGGTACATCTAGTGTTATCTTGTGGTATGTTTGTTATTCTTGTGCATGGTGGATTTTAAATACTTGTTTTGCATATTTTTCTTTCAAGAGGTTATGTGGAAATAATTTACATTGCTGCAATTTTCCTTTCATCCTCAAATCTATTTGATGAAAATCAATGCCTTCCATTCTCTAAGGTTCTCTATGCTTTTATAATAATTCAAACCCAAAGCTCATGTGCTTTCTTCTTAAGAAACCCTAGTTATAGAAAATTAAATTACTTTAACTAATCATTCAAGAATATCTAATAAATCAATTCTTAAATAAGCTCTAAATATCATAAATATAATATTTAATTAATATCTATTTCTAATCAATAATTATCCTCAATCTAACTTTAAACTGGATTTTACTTTTACTCTAATATTAAACGAATATGTACTCTTTATTTAATTAATTCACTTATTCATAAATAAAGTTTGTTCACAATGTATAAAGAAATCTTTGCACTTTTCAAGTGAACTCTATTTGACTAATTATATTTTATTGAAAATAAAACAATTCTAATTAATATTTATTCTATTTAATTTTAATTATCTTTGGTAATCATTGATACATGTTTATTGCTTCATAATTAATGTTAGACATTTACATACATCATGATCCAAATCTAATTTCATCTTATCCCAATTATTAAAAATATCACAAACTCTACATATCTTAGTAGCATTTGATTAGATAATAGTAATCCAATTTAGAACAACTAAATCATACATACACACATTCACTCAACCAATATATACACTACAGGCTTATACAATTTTCTAACATGACATTCAATAATCTCAAATACAAATACTTAAAAATCACTAAAAGACAATATCTATCATAACATAACAAAAGACTAATATATGAAAATATCATCAATGAAAGATATTACATAGATAATAACAATATCTATCTTATAACATATAAAAGAATAATATGTGAAAAAAAGTCATCAATGAGAGATATTACATAGGTAGATGCGTTCCTTTGGGAGCTTGAATTTGTAATTTTGATCATATTGATTACTCGGTAGGTGTTGGGAAGTGCTGGGTGGAAGAATAATCTAGATAGAAAATTGTAGTGATGAGTGACGTAGACATTGACAAGGAAATATGTGCTGGTTAATTACAACGGTACCAATAATCTCCCTATCTCTTGCATACAATTTGAGGGAGGGTGAAGAAGTGTTGTTAATTTGCAAACTCTTTCTCTTGCTAGATACAGATCATCTGGAAGCCATTAAAGAAATAAGACAAAAGGTTCGCTATCTCAAAGAAGTAAGAATTAAAACAAACACATTAATTGGTTTTCATAGAGGTTAGGAGGGTGTACAATAACCTTCACTGGATGATGCAAAGCCATTGGTAAATGTTAAATCTCTAAAAATGGGTTATAAAAAAAAAACACAAGAATTATGCATGGCTCTAGATAGTGATGTGAGATCTATGGCCCTAGATACATTAATTACGTTGCCTCTGTAGTTATACGGAAAGATATATTTATAGGTAAGATAAATACATGCCTTGGTTGTCTGTAATGATACTATTGCTCCACATTTAAAAGGCCTAAATGTCTCTGTTCATTCTTTACACTTATTGAATAGAACACGTACAGAAGCTCTTTGCCTAGAAATCGGCAGCATTGATGCCCCAGCAATGGCCTTGAATTGGGCTATAGTTAATATTGTTGGACCACTCCACCCTGTTTGGAGAGGAAAATGTCACGTCAAGCCTTGCTGGTTAATATATGTCACTTCATCTTTCAAAGAATGCCAACTTTTAAGGTGATTTTTGATTGCCTGAAATCCCTGCCTTGTTCAGACTAAGTTATTCTGCTGCTGCAAGAAAGAAACAAAACAATAATGGGTAGAGCCCCTTGTTGTGAGAAAAAGGGTCTGAAAAAGGAGCCCTGGCCAGCCGACGAAGATAAAGCTCTTGTTGAGTATATTCGGAAAAATGGCCATGGAAACTGGCGGGCTCTTCCCGAACAAGCTGGTCTGTATATAATATGTAATATTGCGTTGATTTCATTATGCAATTATCCACATAAAAAATCATTTGCATTTGATGATTACTCATTGGGTGATGAAGTGTATATATATATATATATATATATATATATATATACAGATTTTGTTTACTTCAATAAGTAAAGGTCAGTTTTGTCCTATTTTTTAGTGCTCACAACATAAATACGGTCTCTCCATATACTCGTAACATATACGTAGATTTATGTTTTTCTACATCTTTGTGCATATCAAGCTTAGGGGTTTCCTCAACTAAACCCCTATGTATGTATGTTGTGAATATATGCAATGTGTATGTGCACAGGGCTTCTTCGGTGTGGGAAGAGTTGCCGCCTGCGTTGGTGTAATTACCTGCGACCTGACATTAAGCGAGGCCCATTTTCACCAGAAGAAGAAAGAAGTATCATCCAGCTGCATGCAATTCTAGGCAACAGGTGGTAAAAACACTAATAAACCACGGATGTAGTGTTGTCTATTGACCTCACAATTGTAGTAGAGATACTGTTGCTTGTCTTGCGTAATTACTGCACTAAAAGGTGTGGTTGCTACTTTTGGCTAGGGGTATTAACTGTAGTCTGTTGTAAAAGTTGTTCTCCAGTTTCCGCTATTTTGTGTCATACTAAATTTAAATGTGTTCTAGTTTTGCCTATGGGTGTAAGTTTAATTCGTTTAGAAGTGTTGTTTGAGTTTTGCCTATTGGTTTAACTACCTCGTTTAAAGGTGTTGTTAGTTTTGCCTATTGGAATGACAAGGTGGTGTTGCTAATTTTAATATATTTGATTTTCTGCAGGTGGTCTGCAATAACTTCACAGCTGCCAGGGAGAACTGACAATGAGATCAAGAATTTCTGGAACACTCACCTGAAGAAAAAGCTGTTGCGAATGGGACTGGATCCTTCCACCCATGCACCCAAATCTGACATACCCAGTGCAAATGGGTTACCGGGATTTCAGTCCTCAGCCCTGATGAGGCACGTCTCAGTGGGAAGCTGCAAGGCTTGAAGCTGAAGCAAGGCTGTCCAGAGATTCAATCATGTCATCTTCCTCTTCTAACAATAAGTTGATGGGAAATGATAATGCAGTGGCCAATTCCAAGGCACCCACTGATATTTTCTTGAAGCTTTGGAACTCAGAAGCAGGCAAGGCCTTCAGAAAGGAGACCATTATTAGTAACACTAGAAATAACAATAAAAATAGTGAGAACCCCCATGGATTAGATCATAATCTAGGGAATGCCTTTTCTTTGACTGATACAAGTTCCCAGTTAACCTTAAGCCCAGTTTCATCTTTTTGCTTTGGTTGCAACTCTGATCAGCTTAATAGTGATCACCCAGCTGGATTTATTCACAAGGAAGACAATTCAGCTGATTGGATTGGGATTGCCAGATCCCATGATTCTTCCTCTAATGATATGATCAGAAACCAAACAGAAAGCAAGAAACCCACCCATGAGGACTCCTCTAGCTCTGCAGACCTACAGGGCTTGGCAGGCCTGCTTCTGGACTTCCCCGATAACAGTACTGCTAATAATACCAGTAACAATAACTCCAACAACATCAGCTGCATGATGACAGAGTTAAGCACAAATTATCAGCAGCAGTCAGCTTGGGCATGGCAAGAATTACGCCTAGACGAGGACAACGATTACTGGGACGGCGTCTTGTAATTCATGCTCAGACATGTACAAACTTGATAAAACGCCTTCCTAAACGACCATTTTTGTTAACAATCATCTTCCCAAGTCATGTTTCTATCAAACATAGTGTAGTGCAACTTGATAGATACTCAAAAGTAATGCTTATCTGTTGGGCTATTCTTTTGTTTGTTCTTTTGAAAGAGATTTGTTTCAATAAGCTGTATTCATAGCATGACCGAGAGACATGGCCTATATATAACAACCATATGTGTGATCTTAGTCTTCTTGTGTACACTTTCTATTTTCAGAGTTCACGGTGGTACTGGCAAATGGCCAAACATCTTATCAATGTAATTTGTTTATTTTGTGTAATTTATAGCTAATTTGTATCTCTTGGGAACATATGTATATGTATATGTATATATGTATATGTATATGTATACGTATATGTAGGGGTTCATTTTCCCATGGTAAATAAAAAAAAGAAAATAATAAGTTTAATCTTTTTTAATTTGGAACTTTTTTAATATTTTAATTTCTAGAGGGAGAAATGGTTCCTATTTAAAGGTTGTTCATAAAATTGACATGAGAAAATATGGTTTAAAAGGTTCACTCATTATCTAAAGGGTGTTTGTTTGCTTGCCACAATTTGTGTATGATGTTGAATCTGAATTTTATTTGATCTTTGGATCTTCTACTTGACTTATATACAAAAGAATATTCGACTACATGTGGTAGTGTCTTGTTTTGCATGGTAGTGGTTTTTATAACTCTACACTCTATGACCTATCTTTGACTAATTTTGATGGTTGATAGAGATATGTTTATTATTTTGTTCTCAACCTTTTAATCATAGATTAGATTAGCTTAAAATTAGATGTATTGGAAGCGGACCAACAAAATTTGAACTGGGATGTCCATAGAATTTTATGTATGCATGTGATTGCACATGGTTCTATCCCTTTTGGTGTGGCAGTGGTTGCATAACCACAATGGTGGCCTTCAATTATGAGTTGGTCCTATGCAATTTTACAGTCTTCACCACTTACAATAAATCTTTGATATCTAGATAGGAAGGTGTTGCAGGCACCTTTGGGGTATTATCTTGAGAAAGGGTGAATTTTGAGATTATTTTAGTAGCAATCAAGCCCCATAAAGGATTTGAAAGATTTGGATTGGATCCTTGAAAAATGTGTAGAATGCCTAGGTGATTAGGTTCCAGTATCTACGTGAGTGTGTGTGAGTGTGTGTGTATAGTTAGGGAGGTATAGTATTGAAGTTATAAGAGTTTCTCAGAACTATGGCTCCTACTATATTGTTATCTAAATTTGTAGGTTGTGTTTGGTTATGCAATTTTCCTTGTCTTTTATATAAACAATTACATGACCATTTTTACTATTTGGACGCACATAAAGGATCAAGATATAAATTGGAGTGAAAAAAGGCAAGTTTCACAATTAGAAAAATTGGTTTAAATGAATGTTGGGGATGCAATTATGGGTAGTGTAATGTTCAAGGAGATCAAATGATGGGTATTTTAAATAGAACTAAGGTGTTCATGGTCTAAAAAGTTGATTGTGAAGAGGGTTGTGAGGTTAGGAACAATTTGAGTGCCAAATAATCATAAAAAGGTTAATTGCAGTGTTTATTGAAACAAAGGGGCTAAGAGTAAGTGCTAAACAAGAGGAAAAATGTCCAAGTAGGGACTTTTCATCTCCGCATATATTTCTTAGTCTTCTTGTATATATTTTCTACTTTTAGAGTACATGGTGGTATTGGCGAATGACCAATTTTTTTATCAATGTAATTCATTTCTTTTGGATTTGGAAAAAGGAAAACAAATAACTTAACATTTTCCAACTAATCTAGGGTAAATAAATAATTGAAACAACGATCAATAAATACACTTAGAATTAATTAGCTAAGATTAATAATGTTATTGAAGTAAATGCTCAACTTAATAAATAAAAACAATGATACTTAGCTCTAAACTTGATGAAGATGTTTTATTGCAGATGTCACAAATTTGCTAGTGATCTAACATGCCTGTCGGCTTATCCCTTAAGTACACACGTGACCAGTTCATCTGTCACATCATAACTTCTAATGCGGACCATATGAGATTCTAAAAATCATATCCAATATCCATTATATCTCTCTTGTCATACCTTTAGAATTGCAGAATATAGTATTCAACTATAGACAAATGCGGATCTTTGAATTGTCACTCAGTCACTGTGAAACATTGTCAAACTATAAGTCAATGAAGAACAACTTGTAGAAAGTGATCAAAGGAACTTCAGAAGTTATAACTCTGGAATTAGGTAGTCATAATAAGTATCTTTGTTGCCTCAGAACTGGAAGACAAAATATGTAACAACGGAGGAATGCGAACCCTTTTACTTTGGTACTGTGCATTGTTCTTGTCTTAACTCCGTTCACCCGGACTTAGGCATTTCACCATATGGCTTCCAGAGGAAGTCAGGACTTGAACACTAGAACTTATCATCACCAAATAGCTATGATTAACATATCTAAACTGCATGTAATGATCTTCAACTTCGAAGGCATACTAACCCAATCTCTGTCACTTACTCTATATACTTCCCATAGTCATTTTAGACTTCCAAACTAGAATCCTTTGATGCCTTGTTGTCAAACTAAATTGATCTACCGAAGTAAAGTCTCTTTGCCCTGTTGGTGGAATCTCTTTGCCTTGTTGTCATCAATGACAACATTCAATAATTTATCAGAGCAGTGTCTCTTGCCAACAATCTCCCCCTTTGGCATTGATGGCAACACTTAGTGAAAAAAACTTATCTACTTCCCCTTTCTATATACACTTTGTTTTTCTTCTCCCTCTTAGGTGTTTGCCCATTTTTCACTGGTTCTCTTCTCCCCCTTTGACATCAATGGCAAAGGTGTATGTACAAGAGTCAAAATTTTGTCAAGATAGCAAAAACTACAAAAACTATTATATTCTGCCGCATATGTACAGGTACAATCTTCAACTTAATTTGTTGTGGGTTGCAGGATGCAGTTGAAAATGGTCTTGATTTGACTAACTCTTCATCCCAACTCTTCTTTGCATTTTCTAAAATTTGAATATGGCCATTTATTAAGAAGACTAATTTCTCTACCTTTTTTACATCAGAGAGTGTGTCAATTATTGTACTTACATTCAGTGCTTATGTTGGAAGATTTCAGATTAAGTCTACCTTGGGACTTATTAGCCCTCTTAATTGACACATTATGTTTTTCATTTGATCCCTTTTATTTATTAGGCTACTTATGTTATTATGAATACTAATAACTTATATATCTTTGCTACTTGTTGACTCAGCTGTCGGGTCAAATGACTTAGAAATATTTGCCAACTGCAGTTCCTGATCCTTGATCTTTTCTTCTAACTCCTTTGTGGCTTCCAGCCATGATAAATAAAGTTTGTACAAATCACATTCTTCTTTAATGGAACTCTATATTCCTTTTATTCCATTGTCTAACATAACTTTATCATTCACTAACATGGTCTTCAACTTAGCTAATCTCATCTCATCAAACTCTTTTCTAACTTTTGTTTCTACAGATTTTTCAAAAGATTCAAAATGTGAACCTACAGATTTGATTAGGATTTTGAGTTGATCTATTGGCAGTAGTGATATGTCCTTTTGGTATGAGGGCATTAAGTTTTCTAGGATGCTGGATGCTTCACTAATGAGTTTATTGTCCTGCATGTGTGACTTTAGCATCTCTTCATGTGCATTTGGTTGAAGAATTGATACTAGTTTGAATTTGTGCATAGGAGATATTGAGGCCAAATTAATTGGTCCTTGTAGAAGCTCTGACTCATCCAAATCTTGTCGTAGCTTCAAAACTCCCTGACAGAATCACTTGGGGCAGCAGCAGTGTCTCTTGTCATTTCTTCAGACACTTCAACTCCTTTGTTCTGTTTAGGAGGTTCTGGGTCCATATTCTCTTGTTGATTAGTATTTTGTTTTAGAGCAGGGATATCCTCAGCTTGATTAAGTTCTTGATTATCAACTTTGATCTGCTCATCAATCTTTCCCTTTTTTACCTGATCAAATACAGGGGATTGTCCTTCTCTCTTGGTCTTCTCTGTGCTTTTCTCTACCTCTTGTTCATTCTTTTCTTTGATTTTACTAGAGCTTACCAAAGGATTTGCATCATTTTTCTCCAAGTCTTGATCCATACCATCTTCAAGAAAAAAGGTGTCAACATCAACATTTGTATTCTCTTTGTCAGAAATAGTTGGGATGTTAAGATCCTTTAGGATCTCAAAAATTGTTAGCTCTATATTTTCACAAATTCCTCAGTGTTCCCTGCCATTAGAGCGTTGACTCTTCTTTTTATCTCAATTTTGTCTCCAAATAGCTTAAAAACTTTTGCTCTTTCCTCAAGGGTCACATCTGGACAAAACTTGAGCAATGAACTTTCTGTTACTTCCCAATCCTTAGTCATTGCTTCCTCCTTCTTAGTAGTCATTATGCTTCCCAAGCTACCAGAAAGGTAAGAGACTATGTCAATCAGGGCTCTGTTATAAATCTCCAGATATCTAATGAGAATAGCTTCTATGATATCTTTATCTGCATCATCATAGTCGTCATATAGTTGTACTATAGGTTTGAGATTTCCATCAACTGTAATGGCCTTTAAAACATCTTTAAGATTTATTGTGGCCTCCATTTCTTTAGATTCTACTTTCTTCTCCTTCTTTCTTCTTTTGCTATTGGAGGCTTCAGTTGTCTTTACTTTCATTTTCTTGATCTCCTCATCTGATTCAATTTCCTCCTCATCAACCTTTATGCTGACATGCTTCCTTTTGGCTTTTGTTTTCTTTATCTTGTGTCTTATTGCAGGGGCTTTCACACTTGCAGAAGCTGTGGGACCAAAGGATATAGATGCAACTTCTGTAGAGGTAGATCCTCTGGTTCTTCTTTTTGTCACTTCAAGCTTTTCTGATTTCCTTTTAGGTTCTTCTAGAGCCTTGACCGGTTCACTTTCTTTCTTCTCTTTTGCTTCCCTTTCAACTTGTACCTTTTCTCTAGTCTCTCTGACTTGTTCTTTGGTTAAACCCTTTTTCTGGGCATAATCTTCTGCTATCTTCTGGGCCTTCTTGAAAATCTCAGGTTTTCTTACCTCGACATGGATTTGTAGACAACTCCTCATATGTCCCAAATCTTTCTTCTTTGGGATCTCTGGGTTTACTTAGCATATGTTGTCCATAGTTGTCTAGTATTTTTCCATCAACTTCATATCCCATTGGTAAGATCCAGACAGTTTTGGGCTCCACAGCCTCCATCATACATTGATCCTTATTTACAATAAAGCATATATCATCTTTGTATTTCTCCACAATGGTCTTAGGGATCCTTTCCCTATATTGCATTACCTTTTGGAAATGGTAACCCCATAGGGCTGATTTTTGTGCATATATATTTCCTATGTTGCTCAACTGGTTTCTAATTTGTACTGCAACAAGTTTGTCTCCAGTCCAAAATTGATTTGTCATGCCTAGTAACTCTTGCATAAAGTAGAAAAATAAGCACAAAATCAACGTACCAAATTTGAAAAGGTATTTCCTTTCTTTTGTTTTCTTCAAGTTATCCATTAATAATTGTCGAAGCAATTCACACAAGTCATACTCTGCATTTTCCTTAACCATTTGGTATGCAATGTATATGGTAGTACCGGAGACAGAGTTCTCCTAGTTTGTGAAATAGACCTTATAGTCGATCACCATGGATGCAAATCTAGCTACATGATCTTCAATGTCACTGATTGGCAATGTCCTTTTATCAAAATTTGCTCTAGTGGCTTTCATCACTGTATCATTTTTCACATCCTTCAATATAGGCACTATACCAGTAGGGTTTAATCCTGTGACCGCCCTTATGGCATCTTAGGTGATCTTGAATGTGGAATTAAGCCACATAAACTCATCATGAATTTGGCTTAAGACATATCGGACCCATTCATCTTTTGCAAAAACTGGGAAATCTATATACTGAATAAGTTTCTTCTCTTCCAATACCTTGTATTCTTCCTTCAGCTCAAGTTTATTGTCACTTAGAGGGTTTAGATATAGATCTATGAGTTGACTATCTCCATGTTCTTCTAGGGAAACATGAATATATGCCCTAATGTCTTCTGCATGCATAACACCAGATAAAATTTTTGAAAATGCACCATTTGGATCGACCTCTTTTTCTGTTGAGCTAGGGTTTTCTTCGCTTGAGATTGATTTGGCTTGCTTTGAATCACTTTGGAAAACTCTGTAGTTTCTTGGAATTTTTCTTGAGTTCTTCTTAGACACTTGATACTTCAAATGTAAAGTGATTAACCTTTTGCATCTAAGTCTTTTAACCTTTGATTGCTTTAACCTAATCATTGTAAATGCAGTGCTTAAAAAAGTTGTCAAACACTTCTCTATTAAGCCCAGTTAATCAAGATTTCTCTGCAATGCTCCGCATTTGATCCCTTTATAGCAGAATTTCTTTTAAAAGATCTACCATATAAATCTTTTCATCATATCTTAATGCCAAATCCTAGCACTGAATATCTAGCTAGGGGATTTGGATTTTCAATACAGCTCCCCCTAAGCCAGAGCTCCCAAATTACTTCTTGAAGAAAGTGTCTACACCAGAGACTAGTGCAGATCCATTCCTAACATCTTAACATCCTTCTTCATCCATACCATGCTCATTTCCTTCTTGATTTCCACTGGATCAATCTTGTTCTTACCTTTATCCTCTCTCTACTATGTTTTCCTCTTCTCTGTAGGATAGTCTCTTTTCTCATTCTTGGATCTGCAAAATTTTGCAACATGTCCAAACTTATTGCAATTGTAGCATACCACATTTCTCTATCCATTATTGCTTCTATTGATTGGATTCATTCTTGTTCTGCATTGGTTAGCCATATGCCCAAATCTATTGCATGCAAAACACTTTCCATTGAAGGATTGAGTATTCCTTGCATTGTTAAAACCATTTCTTACCAGACTTCTGCATTCATTTGATCTATGACTAGTTTTCTTAAAATTGTAACATTGACCAGAGAATGATGGAACATTCTAATTTATTCTACTCCTACACTAAGTAACCTTGTGACCAAACTTATTACAATTAAAACAATAGCCATTGTAAGATGGGTACCTTTGAGCACTTGGTTGCCTAGCTGGAGGTCTTCTAGGTCTTCTTCTTTGATTCTGGAATTGGTTGCCTTTGTTTTTCTTCATTGTAATGTTTTCTTGACCCAATCTAGAAATTTCTCCTTTTTCAAATCCCAAGCCTTTCTTGTCATCTAAACTCTTCTGACTTTCAATCAACTCCTCAAGCTTTACAGAGATTATTTTGAATTTTTCTTTATAGCTATTAGTTGCTTCCAGATCATATTTCAAAGGTAACACATCTTTTCCAATTTTTCACATTCCTCAAACTTAACTTTCAACATTTGATTCAAATGTTCCTCAGCTTTTTCTTTCTCTTCAACCAACCTTGATAAATTACTTAGAGTTTCATTTTCTTCAATCAACTATTCACTTATCTCTCTATTCCTATCCTTTGATCTATTAACTTGCTCTCTTAGCTTCAGGATGCATTCATCTACTTCTTTGACATTTTCCTTCAAATCCTAGATTTCTGCTTCATACTCATCAAGATATTCAAGAGTTTTTTTAATTCTTGATCAATTGTGACACTGCTTGGAGCAAGATACCTTCTCGACACCATGAGTATTCTTTCCCAGATCTTCCTCAAGCTGTTAGACTTCTTCCAAGGAACCTTGATCTGATACCAATTGTTGAATACAAGGAATACTGAGACGAGGGGGGTGAATCAATATTCCCCAAAACCACTTCTTTACATGTCCATTAATCCAATTACCAATTCAATAACATAAAAGTAGAATAAATATAAGAGCAACAACCATAAAGACATAACACATAGACACCAGGATTTTTGCGTGGAAACCCCAAAAAGGGAAAATCCACGGTGAGTGTTAGCTCAAAATATATTATGATAACAATACCAAATTACATGAAGGCTCATTGCCCTAGGGCTCACTGCCCAAGGACTCACTATCCAAAAGAAGTGCTCACTGCAATAGGCTCACTACCAAATAGAAGAGAAGAGAATATAGAAAGAAATGGCTCATTGCTAGGAGAGGACTACTATAGGTGCATCTACAGAATGCTATGGTACAGTACCAATTAGCCTAGTATACAGATTCAAAGGTCTTCATAGTGTCTGCCCTTCTTTTCTACTCTACTTCATATATACTATGTTCTTCTGTCTTTACTTTCCTTTTGCTAATCACAAAACTACCTTAGGTTGCACAATCATGAATTCGCAATCTATTCACACTTATTCCTTTCTTTAACACCAAAATCCATCAAGTATATATATCCGCAACCAGATTCATTTCATAATCAGGTCAGCAAGCCAAACATGAAACATGTATACAAGTGTTATACCTTGTTGGCTTGATCTTGTGCACAAACAATAATTTATAGGTCAGGATTAATCATTCATCCACTTAGATTGATTGTTCAAATAATTTATCTTCACCGCATATAGATCTAACATGCATGTCAGCTTATCCCTTAAGTACACACTTGACCAGTTCATCTGTCACATCATAACTTCCAATGTGGACCATATTAGATTCTAAAAATCACTTCCAATATCCATTATAGCTCTCTTGTCATACCTTTAGAATTGTATAACATAGTATTCAACTATAGACAAATGTAGATCTCTGAACTATCACTCAGTCACTGTGAACCACTGTCAGATTGTAAGCTGATGAAGAACAACTTGTATTAAGTGATCAAAGGAACTTCAGAAGATATAACTCTAGAATTAGGTAGTCATTATAAGTATCATAGTTGCCTCAGAATTACAAGACAAAATATGTAATAGTGGAGGAATGCAAACCCTTTTACTTTGGCACTGTGCACTATTCCTATCTTAACTCTGTTCACCCAGACTTAGGCATTTCGCCATATGACTTCCAGAGGAAGTCAGGACTTGAACACTGGAAGATATCATCACCAAATATCTATGATTAACATATCTGAACCGCATGTAATGATCTTCAACTGCGGAGGCATACTGACCCAATCTCTATCACTTACTCTATATACTACCCATACTTAGTCATTTTAGGCTTCCAGACCAGAATCCTTTTATACCTTGTTGTCAAACCAAATTGATCTACCAAAGTAAAGTCTCTATGCCCTGTTGGTGGAATCTCTTTGTCTTGTTGCCATCAATGACAATATTCAATCATTCATCAGAGTAGTGTCTCTTGCCAACACTTACAGAACTAGTTTCCACACCTATGGAAGTGGGACTGAACTCTACTCACAAATTTGAACCCTACTTGATTTGTTGTTTAGAACTTGTTTGCCTTGATGTATAGAATTGGAGCTACTTGAAAAGAGCACTATTGATAGACATTGTTTGGGAGTTTTGTAGGCAAGAAATGTTCTCCTTTGATCAAGCCCAAGTATTGGTGATTCAATAATTTAGTACAAATGATTAGAGACAACAAGCATAAATGTAGTGATTTCTAGGATACTGATGTAAGATTATGATGCAATACCGATGCTCTAGTGAATAATCTCCATGTTATGGGTGGATCTTTGATGTTCCTTAGGTTGTATGTAAATGAGTTAGGGTTTTCCCTTAAATATAACACCATAGCACACGAGTTAATAAATTAGATCCCTACTTTTAAAGTCCAGATAAGAAGGCTACTAAATGTCTTGATAGAGGCTCTTAGTGAGTCAATCACACAATGACCTTTAAATGGAACTCTTAAAATTCTTTAAAGACGAGAATTTTGTTTCATTATTCAATGGAAGACCTCTTTAACCATTGACTTATCAAATCATTCTAGAAATTCATAGATTTATAAGAAATAATGATGAACGTTAGTGACAAACATAGTACTTGAATACACATTTAATATATTCATGTAAAATGAAAGGTATGTATTTATATGGTTTAATTCATGGTCATCCAAGTAAAATAACAAACCTATCAGATGGTGGTATGACATGACATAAAATTGACAGTTCTTTATATCCAACTTTTAATTGCAAGATAATGCATCCACGCATGGATCAAGATTCTATTAGTCATCTTCATTGAAATCTTAGACTATACATACTATTGGGAAATTTCAATATCTAATTTGATGGTTTAGCATCAAAGATTCATTATCAAGCTATGATATCAATTGGTGAGATACAAGGTTTAGACTACTACAATATGGAAATCTAAAATTTGTATGCTAATCTAAAATTAAGTGTTCTTAATCTTGGAATTAGCATGTAGAGATTTAGTGGAATTAAATTAGCAAATAGAAAAATAAGAAAACACCATTATTGCATCACATAACATGGGATTTATGTGGAGAAACCCTTGCAAGAAAAAAAAATCCACCAAGAAGAGAGGCCAAACACATGTATTAACTTTGAAATCAAGATTACAATACAATCATTCTTCTCATTCTCCTCTTTGCCTCCATTCTGGCAGCACCTATGTACCTGTGAATAATCTCAACACATCCAACTCTTTATCCCATTCCTACAACCTCTTCAACCTATTTATTATATTCCCTTCTATTCCTCACCTTTTACAACATTCCAAGGCACCAATTTGTAGACCTATTTAAATATAAGAGAAAATAAAACCATCAAAGATGGAACCCAAAATGCCTCTTTCCATTTCTAATGCCCCCAACCTTTAGATTGACTCCTAGAATGTGAAAGGTCATCACAAATACATCCCAATAGTCATTTTACTCACTCCTCCAAGCACTCAACTTTGGGGATGCCAAAGACACATCAGAGGATGTCCAAAAAGTCATTGACCTCACTCTCCCAAGTGCCCAACTTGGTGAATGCCAAAAGATACAAGTTCATAACTCAAGATTCATCCATTCTTTTCCAAGCACTCCCTTATAGGTAGAACTTTATTTTAAATATTTTTGTGTCCACAAGTCGTCCTTACCACTATTGATGGGCCCCTCCTTCCTTATGAGTTTATTACTAATAATAGGTTGGATTAAATATTACAAATTAATTTCTAGTAATAACCTAAGTGCCTAGAAACACTTTCAAAGGATGTTGGAACCATGTAAACTGATAGGATTTACAACTTGTAGATGGCACATAAATCCTAACACATATGATTGATGTCTAGTATGTCTAGGGAATAAAAACTCTTTGGTGTAGGGGTAAGTGCACAAAGATGAGGGACCAAAAGGGGGTCTTAAGATGCCACTTTTTTTCTGAAATCAGGAAAGACTGATGTTGGATGAGAAATTGAAGATAGTTACACTCAAAATTTGAAGATACATCAAAAACAAGAGTCATAGTGCTCCAAATCTAGTTTCTAAACTACTATTTTTTTTCAAAAATGGTTGATATTAAGGAGTTCAAAAAGGAGGAGCACACAAATTGGTCCTATTTTTCTCAAAAAAACATAACATGGCATCTGGTGTGCTCCCCTTTAAATGTTAACTTTTTGTATTATTTCAAAAATCGCTTCAGTGAGAAATTAACTAACACCATGTAGTTTATCCCTTATTTTTGTAATAATTTTTTCATGAATAATTGTTTTTTTATTAATTTTCAAAGTGGATACATCCTAAAAAATAGAAAATTGAGCATGCTCCCCCCTAAATTTTTTGAAAACTAATCAAAAATTTATTTTTTTTGAATACGTGTAGAATGGAGTCTAGTTTATAAAAATGTAACTTATTTGAAATTTTGATGAACGGTTAAAAAAGTCAAAAATACCAGATACTAGTTTTTGACAAAAAATAGATACACTAACAAAATAAATTAAAGATGAAATCCTTAACATACTCAAAATGTGAAAATTTTTATATGGTTAGATAACTAACAAAGTGCTTAAGATTATGGTGGTATTTTTTTTACTTTTCATTGAAAAATTTGCAATACTGATGGGGAGCACACTCCAGATTATATGAATTTTGTTAGAAGCTAGATAAACACATCCTTGGATGACCTAAACATAGTCCAAGCCTTTGGGTTGGAAGCCCAAGGAAAATCAAATCCTAAATCTTGGAAATTTCCAAGGTAGATCATAACGAGAGTACATTATAACATGCTTGCATTATGCTAAACTAAAACATCTCACTCCCTCTCCTCCTCTCTCCCTCCCTTCCTCTCTCTTTCTCACCTCTACTTCCCTCCTCTCTCTCTCACTCTACTTCTCTCCCCTCTCTACATCCTACCCTCTCTCTCACTCTCTACTTCCCTTCCCTCTCTACCTCCTACCCTCTCTCTCACTCTCTACTTCCCTCCCCTCTCTACCTCCTACCCTCTCTCTCTCAGTCTCTATTTCCCTTCCCTCTCTACCTCCTACCCTCTCTCTCATTCTCTACTTACCTCCCCTTTCTACCTCCTACCCTCTCTCTCTCTCTCTCTCTCTCTCTCTCTCTCTCTCTCTCTCTCTCTCTCTGACCTATCTACCTCATAATTTTCCTTTTTCTAGCTTTCCTAGTTTTCCTTTTATTTTCCAATTTCCCTTTAGATCCCACCAATGTTTCCATATTTTAATATTTTCCACCTCTCCTCATCATTCTTCCCATCCAATGAACTTTCATTTTATCTTGTTTCCATTTCATCCTCCCACTTTATATTCTCATCCCTCTTTGCATGTCCTAGTTTTGTTGTTTCCATGTTCTTTGTCAATAAGGGAGAGGGAGAGTGAGGAAGAGGGAGAGAGGGTGGGAGAGATAGGGGAGAGATAGGGCAATAGTGAGAGAGAGAGAGAGAGTGTGTGTGTGTGTGTCCTAGTTTACTTTTTTTCATTTCCTTCATCAATAAGGGTGAGGGAGAGATAGAGGGGAGAGATAGGGAGATAGAGGAATGATATGGGAGATAGAGGTAAGAGATAGGGAGATAAGGAGAGATAGATAGGTAGATTGATCTAGAGGAGTCAGATAGGGAGAGATAGAGGAGACAAAGGTGAGAGATAGGGAGATAGAGAGTGAACGAGATGTCTAGAGAGATAGGGAGAGAGATTGAGAGGTAGAGGGACGATAGAGATATAGGGAGACAATGGAGAGATAGGGAGATAGAGGTTTAGGGTTGCTTAGGTTTAGGGGTTAGGGTTTAGGGGCATTATTTAGGGGTTAGGGGTTTTGGGAGAGAGAGAGGGTTGGTAGAGTTTATGGGTTTAGGGTTTCTTAAGTTTAGGGTTTAGGGGTTAGGGTTTAGGGTTGTTTGGGTTTATGGTTTATGGTTTAGGGGTTAGGGTTTAGGGGCATTATTTAGGGTTTAGGGGTTTTGAGAGAGTGAGAGAGAGAGAGGTTTAGGGTTGCTCAGGTTTAGGGGCATTATTTAGGGTTGTTCAGGTTTAGGGGCATTATTTATAGTTTATGAGTTTAGGGTTACTCAAGTTTAGGGTTTAGGGGTTAGGGTTAAAGGGGAATTATTTATGGTTTAGGGGTTTAGCCTGGTTTCTTGAGTTTAGGGTTTAGGGGTCAGGGGCATTATTTGAAGTTTATGACTTTAGGGTTGCTCAAGTTTAGGGTTTAGGGTTTAGGAGAATTATTTAGGGTTTAGGGGTTTAGGGATTAGGGATTAGGGATTAGGGATTAGGGATTAGGGTTTAGGGTTTAGGGGTTAGGGTTTAGAGGTTAGGGATTAGGGGTTTAGGGTTTAGAGAGAGATAGAGAGAGGGGACCGATAGAGATTGGGAGAGATAAGGAGATAGACGTTTAGGGTTTCTTATAGGGTTTAAGGTTTAGGGTTGCTCGATATTAGGGTTTAGGGGTTAGGGTTTAGGGGTATTATTTAGGGTTTAGGGTTTGTGATTTAGGGATTAGGGGTTAAGGTTTAGAGGTTTAGGTTAGGGTTTAGAGAGAGAGGACTGATAGGGATATATAAAGGAGACCGAGGGGAGAGATAGGGAGATAGAGGGTGAGGGACATGACCAGATACATAGACAGAGAGATTGAGAGGTAGAGGGATGATAGAGATAGGGAGATAGGGGTTTAGGGTTGATCAGGTTTAGGGGTTAGGAGTTTAGAGAGGGAGAAATAGGGAAATAAATGTTTAGCGTTTAGGGGTTTAGAGAGAGAGGGGGAGATAGAGAGATAGAGAGGTAGAGGGAGGATACAGATATGGAGATTAGGTAGAGATAGTGAGATAGGGAGATAGGGGTTTAGGGTTGATCGAGTTTAGGGTTTTGGGTTGCATGTCAAAAGCAGTCTCTCTATCTTGATCTCTCTCCCTCCAAGCTCTTTAAAAACTTAAAACACTAAAAACACTTAAAACACTTATACTTGTTTGCATGCATGAAAGCACAAAGGTTTCATGCTTCCCAAAATGTGCTCACATTATAACACGAGCACGTTATAATGGTAGCGCATTTTGGGAAGCAAAAAAATAGTTAAAAAACATGTGGGATCCATGATTCAGACCCCACATGTCTCTTATTCCCTACTTTTCATCCATGCTATCAGACAAGAAAACACTTTTTCATGGTGTTTGACATTTTAAAAATCATTGTTTGATTAATCCGCCACCTTTTTTGTTTTTTCAACATAGAAGAACTGGTTTTGCATGTTTTTGGACAAAATTTAATTATTTAAATTGAAATATCCATGTTTCATATTGTTTTAAAGCCTATTTTCATGTATTTAGATTGAATTTGATGATATATGTTTGTTTGTTTTCATAAATTTCACTAATCCTATTCTAGAGTTATATAGAATTCAATATTGAATATGAAGGAACTTGCCAAAAAGGTCAAATTTTTTAGGATTTTGAAGTGGAAATTTTGGAGGATTGGTCAACTTGAATTTCAAATTCTATGGTATGTTCTTTATGTATTCATTTACTTCACTTTATGTTCTTTAAAACACTCACAATCACTAAAAGTGGAACTATCTAAGTTTAAAAAGTCATCATTATGTGCATTAATAGAATTAGAATCATTACAATATGATATATACATGAATTTGTTGTATCTTGAATTTGAACAATGTCATTGATACCTCCCTATAACAAAGTATTATCATCATTCTCTCTAATGTAACCAATTGTATCAACATTTAAAACATAGTTCTATTAATGCTACAAATATGATATATTTGGTTCTCATATAGTAATGATTTGTCACTATCATTCTCTTGGCCATTTACCTCTAAAAAATTAGTTTGAGTTTCATTTATTGGACCTATACTAGATAATTTCTTTGTTGTTTTCAAGTACCCTAAATTTTTTGGATTTCCATCTCTAGGTTTCTCCAAGAAACTGAAGCAATTTTCCCTCATACCATACATATCCATTGAGATTCTCAGATCTTCCTCAAGCTGTTAGGCTCTATTTGGAGGAACTTGGCTTTGATACCAATTGTTGGAAACAAGGCAGATAACTGAGAGGGGGGATGAATCAGTTATCTTAAATATCTTAACTATCTCTTCTTCTTTAATCTTAGTGCAGCATCAAAACATAAGAGCATACATGATCATGAGAGAAGAAATAAAATCAACACACATAACACAAGGATTTTTATGTGGAAAACCCTGTTAAGGGAAAAACCACAGGGTGACTAACCCAAGATTGTATTCTCTGTTAAAAGATTAAGAATTACAAAATGGCACTTGCCAATTAGGGCTCACTGCCCGAGCACACTGCTCACAAGAGGCACACTGCCTACAAGAGACTCACTATCTAAAATGTTTATGGAAGGTAACCAAGGCTTTGAATTGATGAGAGGCATCCACATATGCTGAGGTTCAGTTCCGGTTAGGCTCAATATATTGATCTACTGCACTTCATTCTTCCTCTGCTTTAGTGTTGCTATTCTGTCACATACCGGACTTGTATTCCTGCTTCCACTCTGCTTTCTACCTTTCCTCACACACTTTTTCAATTCACACATACCTTCATACCAAAATCAATTTGGTATATATATCCGCATCAAAGATTTCAACTTTTTTCTAGTCGGCAACCGGAATATTCAAGATATTTACAAGGCACTGATATGTCGGCTAGATCCATGCTTAATATGTGATGCGTATTCAATACATAGAGTTAGAAGTCATCAATCAAGTGGGCTAACCATGTATGATCTCTTAATTAGCTTGACCATCATCAATTTCTCATCCGAATTAAAGTATGATGCTCTGGCGGTCAATTCTTCCTCAGTCTGCTCTGCCTGTTAGGAACCCAATGTAGGAATACACACAACACTGAGAGGGGGGGTGAATCAGTGTTGTTTACAATTTTAACACTTTTTACTCCTTTTCTTAATTTAATTTCACAATTATAGAATTCTTCAGATAGAACAAAGAAAATATGCAGAGTATCAACACAAAACTTGACACAAGAAATTTCTCGAGTGGAAAACCCTCCTAGGGTATAAAAACCACTCAACTGCCTCACTGGCTTAACACAAATTTTAGATTACAACTGTCTCACTGACATTACAATTCTGCCTCACTGGCATATTGTACTTCTCTGCATATCTCACTGACATTACAACATCAACAATTTCAATGAAAAATATAACTCAGGGGATTTCCCTGTTTCAATAAGAACAAAACCTTATTTCTCCCTATTAAAACAAACAAAAATATATTCTTTGCAATCAACCTTCAACTATCATCATCATTTACAATCAATCAATTTTGATCTTCAAAATACTTCATACCTCTGCAAAACAATCTTAAAATTTAATTCACCACTTCATGAACTTTCTCACTGTACAATTCTGAACAATTGACCCTCTTTGAGAAATTATTGTCTTTTAACATTTCCACCTTCTCTGTGTAAATATTGATCCATCTTGATCATTGAATAAACTTCATCCATTTATTGCACCAACATTGTTTCAGAACCTCAACATAATTCCCTATCAAAAATATGTTTCTTCATACCTGCAAAAATACGTTTCATAACAAAATACCACTCTCAAAACTTCTTACAACCTTCAAGATTATCTCTTTTCTACAACAACAACACCTGCCATACAAAATCTCACTTTATACAAGATGAAATTCCATCATACAATCTCTTCAAAATCTGTTCAACTTCCAACCTCATATATTTTATCTCAATCATATCATATTCTCTTAAAAATAAAACAACAAAACAAGAAAAAATAAAACCCTTCGAAGAACTCAACCTTTTCGTATTCTTCTCATTTAGAAACATTCTAAATGTTACTCTTTCTTTCACAAAAAAAAAACAACTTCAAAGCCCCTTCAACTTCAGTGAGAGATGTAAGGAGTAACATGATTTATTGCCCTTTTTAACAATAGTGAACGTCAAGTTTAATGGGATAAACTGACCATTTGAAAAACTTTCTAATTAAAACACATCCCTCCAATGTGTGGTGCCCGCCAATCTCAAATTAAATTGGAGTCATTGGATGCGATGGCTTTAAACACAACTTATGTCCACCGTTTGTGCTAGGGGATCGGGGTCCATATGACTTACCCCATCATGACTAAAGCAACCTTCAACCGGTCACCATTCAAATGGAACCTGCTATCAACGGTCAATTCAAAATTATAACATAAAGTGCAAACAAAGGTGACGGGCAGACTATGATTACTTGAAATGAGTGGTGAGCACATTGTTTAAAGTTCGTTAGGTATTAAGCACTAACCATAATTGCCACTCCAAGGAATCTAAACATCATAATACCTTTAACACAGCAAAATGAACCATATTGTATCAGATTTATAAAATGTGATGCCACTGTCATGATGTCAATTAGGTGGAGTTAGAATGATGCATATTAACCTTTAACATGTGATACAACTCCAAAATGTAGATCAAAACTGAGAGATCTGAAAACCATGTCACTAATGTAGATCAAAACTGAGTGATCTGAAAACCATGTCACTGATGTAGATCAAAACTGAGAGATCTGAAAACCATGTCACTGATGTCACTATCATTTTGGCATCAATGAAAAGACAATATGTTCAATTGTACTACAAAACTCCCCCTTTGTCTTTGACATTGATGGCAAAATCATTTCTTATTTCTCCCCCTTTTTTACATAGAATGTCAAAGGCAATCATGTTCTCAAAAAAAATCCTCTGTCATAAAATTCTGTCAATAACACACTTCACCATTCACTGATCAAAAAACAAAAAAATTCATACAAATATGTACAAAACTATACACAAACTATGTATAAATGTAATGAGATTCAGGACATCATAATGATATAGAAAACAACTCCCCCTAAATTCAATATCTCTGTAACTTATTGAAGAGAGACAAGAGACAGAACTCCTAATCTCTGTCTCAGAGTTTCAAATGTCTCCTTTGGCAAAGGCTTTGTGAAGATGTCAGCCAATTGATCACTTGTATGCACATATTCCAAAGCAACTTCATTTTCAATCACCTTTTCCCTTAGAAAATGATATCTAATAGCAATGTGCTTAGTTCTTGAATGTATTATAGGATTCTTTGACATATTGATAGAACTTGTGTTATCACAAAGAATAGACACATGCTTTTTAACCTCAACCTTAATATCAAGAAGTGATTGTACCATCCAAAGTACCTGTGTACAACATGAAGAAGCAGCAATGTACTCAGCTTCAGCTGTGGATAGAGAAACACAATCTTGTTTCCTACTATGCCATGCAACCAATCTGCTTCCCAGAAAGAAAGCTGCCCCACTTGTACTTTTTCTGTCATCAAGACACCCAGCCCAATCTGCATCTGCATAGGCAAGAAATGTAAAATCATTGTGTCTAGGATACCATAAACCAAAATCAAGTGTACCCTTAATATATCTAAAGATTCTCTTAACAACATTCAAATGTGATTGTTTAGGACAAGCTTGAAATCTTGCAACCAAACAAACAGCCTGCATAATATCGGGCCTAGAAGCAGTGAGATATAAAAGACTCCCAATCATAGATCTATATAGAGACTGTTCTACTTTAGGTGATTCATCATTTTTACTTAGCTTATGCCCTGTCTCCATAGGAGTACCCAAAGGTTTGCAATCATCCATTTGAAATCTCTTTAACATCTCTTTGGCATATTTATTTTGTGAGATAAATATTCCCTTTTCAAGCTGAGATACCTGAAGACCAAGAAAGAAAGACAATTCTCCCAACATAGACATTTCAAATTATGATTTCATGATGTTAGGAAATGAATGACTCATATCATCATTGTTACTACCAAAAATGATATCATCTACATAAATTTCAACAACCAGAATATCCTCACCTTTGATTAGATAGTACAGATTACTATCCACACCTCCTTTTGTAAACCCCTGTTCTTGCAGAAACTTATCTAGTCTATAATACCAAGCCCTTGGAGCTTGCTTTAATCCATATAAAGCCTTTTTCAACCTATAAACATAATCTGAATTATCTTTATTTAGAAAACCTTCTGGTTGTTCCATGTAAACTTCTTCTTCAAGATCTCCATTTAGAAATGCTGATTTTACATCCATTTGGTAAACTTTGAAATTTTTATAAACTGAAAAAGCTAAAAACATTCTTATAGCTTCTAATCTAGCAACAGGAGCAAATGTTTCTTCAAAGTCAATACCTTTAATTTGTGAATACCCTTTGCAAACCAATCTAGCTTTGTTTCTAACAACTTTACCTTTATCATCAAGCTTATTCCTAAAAACCCATTTTGATCCAATGACATTCTTACCTTCTGGTCTTGGAACAAGTTCCCAAGTTTTGTTCTTTTCTATTTGGCTTAACTCCTCTTCCATGGCTTTAATCCAGGCTTCATCTTTGCTGGCCTCAACATAACTTTTAGGTTCCATTTTAGATATCAAGCACACATGTGCTTGATTATGTGCAGTGGCAAGCTTTCTTCTAGTTACCACACCACTGTCCTTGTCCCCAATGATCAACTCATGAGGATGATCTCTTTGATATGCCTTTGAAGGAGTCTTTGTCTTAACATCAACAGATTTTTTAGGATCTTCTTCCTCTACCTGAATTTCTTCTTCCTTTTGTGAATGATGATCAACTTCCTTGTCAGGAATCAACTGCATACAGGGCTGCAAATCCTCATCCACCTTAACATTAGTACTTTCAATTATTCTTTTGAGCCTATTATTAAAACACTTATATGCCTTGCTATGTGTAGAATAACCAAGAAATATGCCTTCATCACATCTAGACTCAAAACCACATAAGCTATCATTATCTTTCTTGATGTAACACTTACTTCCAAAAATTTTAAAATACCCAACATTAGCTGACTTACCATACCAAAGTTCATAAGGAGTATAATTTGACTTTACCCTTAATTGAACTCTGTTCAAAGTATATACAGCTGTATGAACAGCTTCTCTCCAATAGACATTAGGCAGATTTGCATCATGTAGTAAGGTTCTTGCCATTTCTTTTACAGTCCTATTTTTCCTTTCAGCTACTCCATTTTGCTGTGGAGTTCTAGGAGTGGAGAATTGCCTTCTTATCCCATGTTTTTCACAATACTCCTCAAATTCCTTTGAAGTGTACTCTCCTCCATTGTCTGACCTTAAACATTTTAGCTTGAAATCAGATTCCTTTTCAACCATCTTCTTGAAGATTTTGAATCTATCAAATGCCTCTGATTTATGCCTTAAGAATGTTACCCATGTCATTCTTGAAAAATCATCAATGAAAAGCATAAAATATTTTTCTCCTCCCAGAGCTTTAGTCCTTGTAGGACCACACAAATCTGAATGTACCAGCTGTAGAGGTTTTGAAGTAAAATACTCCTTAGGTCTGAAACTAACTTTGGTTTGCTTACCCAGCTGACACTCTTTGCATATAGTATTACTTGGTTTTGAAATATGAGGCATATTTCTGACATTGTGATTCTTGCTGATTCTCACAAGATTGTCAAAATTCACATGACCAAGTCTTCCATGCCACAACCAGCTTTCCTCAATTTGACCCATGAAACAGATATGGCTATCAACACTTTTAGTTTTTGAGTTATGAAGATTGTAGATGTTACCACTAGTCCTTAGACCTGCTGCAATAATTTTACCTGATTTCTTTTTGATCTCACATCCATGTGCATCAAAAACTACATTAAAACCATTGTCACATATTTGACTGACACTTAACAGGTTGTGCTTCAGTCCTTCTACAAAATACACATCATGTAGTGGTGTTTCATCATCAAGAAGAATTGTACCTTTGCCTCTGATCATAATGCAATCATTATTTCCAAACATAATAGAACCTTCATTAATTTGTCTTCAAATTTAACAAACTTATCTTTGTCCCCTGTCATGTGGCTGGAGCAACCACTGTCAATCACCCACTGTTCCTTCTTTTTGGCATGAAAAGCAGCTTGTGCAATCATAACATCAAAGCTCTTATTGATTACCTTAGGTTTCCAAACAAGAAACTTCTTTTTAGAACTCAAAGAAGACAAACCTGAAATACTATTCCTTGTTGTTTGCTGCATTTGCAAAGAAGGTCTACAGAATTTGGCAATATGCCCAAAATTTTTACAATTGTGACACTTCAAACTTCTTAAAAACATGAATGGATTCCTTGGAAATAAATGCATTTCTCTTTTGACTCCAAATCTGCATTCACTGGCTTTATGTCCAAACCTGTTGCAACAAAAACAATATCCAGTAAAGTGAGCATTATACCTGAAAGTATCACTTCTGTTGTAGTTTGTTGTCCTTATGATTGATTTGCCTTTTGTACTAGCCTTTTGAGAACATTGTCCCTCTTCAAATCCAAGACCTGATTTATCTTTGAATCCTTTTTGTCTATCAAAAAGATCATCAAGTTTATCACTACTTCTGCACATATCAAGTCTTCTTCTCAGATCAACAATTTCAGCTTCAAGTGTATGACATTCCTTGTCCTTGTTATTCAACTCTTTGTCTTTATCATCAATAATTTTCTTACTTTCTTCAAGAGAAAGAATTAGATCAGTAATTTGTTTCTCATAACAAGTTAACTTATTATTCATGATATCATTTTCTTTTTGAAACTAACTTCTTTGTGCAATGATTTCCTTTTTAAGTTTCTTGACTTGACTTAATGCACACATCAATTCTCCTTCAAAGTCAATAACAGCTTCACAACTATTTGATTGTTCTTCACATTTTTCATTTTGAACTTCATTTAGAATAGCCATAAATAAAGTCTGTGCATTTTCATCAAGAAAATCATCTGAATCACTTTCAGTCATATCAACATTTTTGATGAACAAACTTCTTTTCTTTCTGAAATTATTTTTCCTTCTAGAAACAAACTTTTTCTTTTTAAATTGCTTCTTGTTTTCATCTTCATCACTGTCTAGGTCTTTGTAAGGACACTGAGCTGCATAGTGTCCAATCTTTCCACACTCAAAACATTTGAATGGAAGCTTACCTTTGTACTTACCAACAGATCCCTTCTTCAACTTGCTTGCAAGAGATATTTCTTGATCATCATCCAATTCTTCTGAATCAGAAATCTCCTTTTCTTTTCTGACTGATTTGAAAGTAGCTTCTTTGCTTGAAGGTATGTCATTACTAATTCTCATCTCATAAGCTGTGAAAGTGCCATGAAGTTCATCAAAGGTAACTTTGCTTAAGTCTCTTTCTTCAACTACAGACACTTTGGATTCATATTTTGGATTTAAAGTCCTTAAGACTTTTGTAACAACTGTCTTCTCTTTCAGTGTATCACCAAGTCCTCTGATAGCATTTACAATTTCTTGGACCCTTAGAAGATATTCTGCCACTTTCTCATCATTACTCATTCTGAGACTTTCAAATTTAGCTCTATAGGATTGCAGTTTTGCTTCTTTGATTTTATCATCTCCTTGATAAATATTAGACAGTTTGTCCCATATTTCCTTGGCTGTTTTACACTCTATGATTTTGACAAGTATGTCATTGGTAAGACCACAACATAATGCATTTTTAGCCTTAGCATTATTTTCATATGCCCTTTTCTCATCAGCTGTGCTAGGAGGATTTGTAGCAGTATATGCAGTAACAATGGCAGCATACACATCATACCCCAGAGATGACAAATATGACTCCATCCTAAATTTCCAAAAAGCATAGTTAGAACCATCAAACACAGGTGCTTTATAATTTGAGTAACCTTCTTGACTTGCCATGATAAGTATTCCAAAAATATGATCTACCCAAGCTGATTAAGCTTTGACAGGGTACCAGGCTTTGATACCAATTGTAGGAATACACACAACACTGAGAGGGGGGGTGAATCAGTGTTGTTTACAATTTTAACACTTTTTACTCCTTTTCTTAATTTAATTTCACAATTATAGAATTCTTCAGATAGAACAAAGAAAATATGCAGAGTATCAACACAAAACTTGACACAAGAAATTTCCCGAGTGGAAAACCCTCCTGGGGTATAAAAACCACTCAACTGCCTCACTGGCTTAACACAAATTTTAGATTACAACTGTCTCACTGACATTACAATTCTGCCTCACTGGGATATTGTACTTCTCTGCATGTCTCACTGACATTACAACATCAACAATTTCAATGAAAAATATAACTCAGGGGATTTCCCTGTTTCAATAAGAACAAAACCTTATTTCTCCCTGTTAAAACAAACAAAAATATATTCTTTGCAATCAACCTTCAACTGTCATCATCATTTACAATCAATCAATTTTGATCTTCAAAATACTTCATACCTCTGCAAAACAATCTCAAAGTTTAATTCACCACTTCATGAACTTTCTCACTGTACAATTCTGAACAATTGACCCTCTCTGAGAAATTATTGTCTTTTAACATTTCCACCTTCTCTGTGCAAATATTGATCCATCTTGATCATTGAATAAACTTCATCCATTTATTGCACCAACATTGTTTCAGAACCTCAACATAATTCCCTATCAAAAATATGTTTCTTCATACCTGCAAAAATACGTTTCATAACAAAATACCACTCTCAAAACTTCTTACAACCTTCAAGATTATCTCTTTTCTACAACAACAACACCTGCCATACAAAATATCACTTTATACAAGATGAAATTCCATCATACAATCTCTTCAAAATCTATTCAACTTCCAACCTCATATATTTTATCTCAATCATATCATATTCTCTTAAAAATCAAACAACAAAACAAGAAAAAATAAAACCCTTCGAAGAACTCAACCTTTTCATATTCTTCTCATTTAGAAACATTCTAAATGTTACTCTTTCTTTCACAAAAAAACAACTTCAAAGCCCCTTCAACTTTGGTGAGAGATGTAAGGAGCAACATGATTTATTGCCCTTTTTAACAATAGTGAACGTCAAGTTTAATGGGATAAACTGACCGTTTGAAAAACTTTCTAATTAAAACACATCCCTCTGATGTGCGGTGCCCGCCAATCTCAAATTAAATTGGAGTCGTTGGATGCGATGGCTTTAAACACAACTTATGTTCACCGTTTGTGCTAGGGGATTGGGGTCCATATGACTTACCCCATCACGACTAAAGCAACCTTTGACCAGTCACCATTCGAATGGAACCTGCTATCAATGGTCAATTCAAAATTATAACATAAAGTGCAAACAAAGGTGACGAGCAGACTATGATTACTTGAAATGAGTGGTCAGCACATTGTTTAAAGTTTGTTAGGTATTAAGCACTAACCACAATTGCCACTCCAACGAATTATGTTGCCCAACTCTACTTCATCATGTCCAAAATTGAGATATGACCACTCAACAAAAATGCAAAAGCTTCTGCCCTCTTTAAGTCTGCCGGATCACTGGTTCGGGCAATGGTCTGAGCATCAGTTAAGGCCTCATGCATTGCCTCTAACTTAGGGATAATTATCTGTCTTAGCTCACTAATCCTACTTATCTTATTCTTCTTTTCCTTTTCAAGCCTCTTTATTTCATTTATAGTGGCAATAGCCTAGCACTCTTGATTCATTATGGATGAGGTGAGAGGATCAAAATTCTGAGATAAACTTGATAGTTTACCCTCTTATTCTTCCACCTTCTTTGCAATGTCATCTGTCACTGTGGACCAAGATAGACAAAATTTGTATAATTCTCTGCCATCTTTAAGAGCATTTTCTAGGCTCTTTATCCCAATATCCAGATTTCTCCTATCATTTGCTATGAGTCCCTATACTTCAGAGAATCTCTTTCCCAAAAACTCTTTCCAGACTTTCTCTTCTGCCGATTTCTTTAAAGAATCAAAATGTGTGCTAACAGAATTAACAAGAGATTTCAAGTTACCAGATGGAGAGGCCAAAGGATCCTTTTGGAAGGATCACATGATCTTCTCCAACATTCCTAATGCAATTTCTATTAGCTCACAATCTTCCATGTGAGACTTCAAAAGCTTCTCTTTTGCTTTGGCTTGGGCAAAGGATGCAATCTTCATTGTCTAAACCAGAGAGAGAATCAAAATTGAGTGGTACTTGGAACAGTTCTGGTTCATCTATCTCCATCATTTCCTTGGTCAAGAAATCCTTCACTGCTTCTGTAGTGTCTCTTGCTGGAGACTTCATTCCTTTTGCAGCCTCAAAGCTGTCATCAGAGATCTTCTCTGTTTGTTCTTCTTCTCTTCCCTTTTCCTTCTCTACTTGACTCAATTTCTTCTCTTTTCTTCCTACTCCTTTAGTTCCGGAGTCTACTAGGGGATCCAAAAGAGAGATGTTAACTTCTTCATGGACTTCCTCTTCCAAAATAGAGGAATCCAAGTTCTTAGTCCTCTCCTCACCTGTCTCCTTTGGCTCTTCTGCATTTTTCTCAGTATATTCTTCTCTTGATGTACTTAGTCCTTCTTCATCCATGGCAGAAGGTTCATCATCTATGTCCTCTATAACAAGAAGATTGAATCTCTTGTAGGCATTCTGGAGGATGTCTTCTGTCTCTTTTGCTACCTAATTTGTCTCTCCAAGCATAAGTTTGTTCATTCTGGCTTTGCTCCTGAACTCATCCTTGCAGTCCTTGAAGATCATATTCATTTGTTTTGGAGTAATGGAAGGATAGAGCTGAATAGCTATCTATTCCTAGATCTCCAAATCCTTTTCCTTGGCATTGTCTTTTCTGAGTTCAAGTACCTTCTCTAAACTTTTGGGAATTAGAGAGATGATTTCGATGAATACTTTATTATAAATGTTTATGTACTTAACTATAGCTTTTTCCAAGATCCTTTTGTTTATGTCACTATACTCATCATAAAATTCTATCATTGGTTGCAGATTCCCATCCACAGTGATCGCCTTGATGATATCATCAATGGAGAGAGTAGGACTTTCAACAAATTCTTCTGCCTCTTCTTCCTTGTTTTGACTGGTAGAGGATTCCCCAGATGATTTCTTCCTTTTCTTTATTTTCTTAACTTCCTCATCTAACTCTATTTCTTCATCATCTTTCCGTCTTGTGTATGACCTTGTGGCCTTTGTCTTTGTTCTCTTCTCTCCCTTTCTAGATGTCTGGGCTTCCAATTTTGAGGCTTTTGGGCTCTTAGAGGTGGTAGGTACAGAGCTCTTTGAGGATCTAGTTCAGGGGGGACTTGCACCGGAGCACTTTCTTTTTTTGCTTCTTGTCTCTCTTTCTCTGCTCTTTCTACTTTCTCTCTGTTGGCATCAACTGCCTCCTTTGATATGCCATATTTATTGGCAATTTCCTCCACTTCCCTTCTCACTTTCCTTTTTATCTCTAGTTGTCTCAATTCAACATGTATTTTCACACTTAATTCTTGAAAGGTTCCAAACCTTTCTGCCTCAGGGTCCTTTGGCTGACTTAGTAGGTGTTGAACATGTAGCTCTAGAATTTTTTCATCTACCTCATAGCCCATTGGCATAATCCAGACTGTTCTAGGTTCCACTGCCTCCATTAGGCATTGATTAGTGTCTACCATGAAGCACACTATATCCTTGTATTTTTCAACTATAGATTGGGGAATTCTCTCTCTAGCCTGCATCATGCCTTGGAATTTTTTGAAGTATCCCTAGAGTGTTGTACTTTGACCCTTGGCATCACCAGGCCCATATATGTAATCTCTGATTTGTATGGCAACCGGTCTGTCATTTTGCCATACCCAACCACTGGATCCGGGTAGCTCATTCATATAGTAAAAGAAGAGACATAGTATTAGGCCACCATACTTGAATGAGTTCTTCTTGTCCTTCTTGATCTTTGGCAAGTTTTCTAATAGTTGGCTCAGAAGAAGTTCACATAGATCATAGTTTGCATTTTCCCTTAGCATCTGATATGCAATATAGATTGCAGTTCTAGATATAGAGTTTTCCCTGCTGGAATGATATATTTTGTAGCCAATTATCATAGAGGCAAATTTGATATTTGGATCATTGATATCTTCTATTGTCATTGCTCTCTTGTTAAACTTTGATTCGGCAGCCTCACTCACTTTCTGATTCTTGATAGATTTAAGAGCAAGCAACCCACCAGATGAGTGCAATCTGGTTACTACCCTAATGGTATCTTTTCTTATCTTAAATGGCCTCATCAATGACATGAAGTTGTCATGTATCCTGCTAAGAACATACTAGACCCATTCATCTTCTACAAAATAGGGAAAGTGGATGCAATTTCCAAAATGTTTGTCCCAGAGGGCCTTGTATTGAGGTTTAAGTCCAAATGTATGATAAATTAATTGCTTGTGATAGATATCCATCAGCTTGGATTCCCCAAATTCCTCAATATTGGCATGTATGTATACCCTAACATCTTCTACGTGCAGAACCCCATGCGGAATGCTAGAGAATGCACCTAAGGGATCAACTTCTAGGGATTTGTAGGGGTGTTTCTTGAACTTTGGGCATGGCCTATCAGTGATCCTAACAACATTTGGAGTAGTCATCTTGTAAAAGACTCAAAGAGGGATATTCAAGAATAGAAATACCTTTTTATGCTTCTAGGGTTCACAAAATGAGCTGGAAAAGATCGGTGGTTGAATTGGATTTGGTGGTTGATCTTTGAGAGAGTTGAAACGATCTTGTTGCAGAGCTCTTCCTTTCTTCTTTGTGCAAGCAAATGTGTAAATGATGAACAAAAGAACCCTTATATTTCTGCGAAAACCCTAATTTCATGTTGCAATAAATGCACACCTTAAGTCATTATGGTTCCCTTGTTCTGACATTATTCTGAGAGAGAGATCCTTCTGAAACACTGAGATGCACTTAGAATTATTCTTAGTGATTATTTACAATGTATCTCCCTTCCTCCAATCATGCCATTTATCCACAGATCAAGATATTTCAATTTTGAATCATACTAGATCTAACTGTGAAAATCCTACTTTTACCAAATGACTATCAGACCGGATCAATCTTGGATGATTAACCTCTTCAAAACTCCTAGCGGATCTTTCATATTTTTACTAAGGGTAACTTAGATATTTATCTGAGAACCCTTTAATCCGTAACTTTCCATGTGCCATTTTCAGGCACTAATTGACTGGTTGGGGGAATTTATTTTCCTTTGTGACTCCCCCTGAGCCAGAGCTCATCTAATTTAGTTTCTGGAAGGAATATCAGCACCAGATTCTGGTGCAGATCCATCCCCAACATTTTCTGTATTTCTCTTCACCCAAATCTTATTCATCTCCCTTTGAACTTCATCTGCATTCACTTTTTCTTTTCCTTTGTCTTGATTTTGGTTATGATGCACTGGACCCTTTTTACCCTGATTCTTACTTCTGCAGAATTTGGCAATATGACTAGATCTATTGCAATTGTAGCAAACAACATTTCTTTGTATATTTGACTTATATCCTCTTGATCTACATTGATTAGCCATATGTCCCATTCTATTGCATGCAAAGCATCTACCATTGAATGAATTGTTTATTTGCATATTTCTACATTCATGAGATTTGTGACCATACCTTTTACAGTTAAAACACTGTCCGAAGAAGGATGAATTAGTCTGATTCATTATTCTTCTACACTGATTTGCTTTATGACCAAAGTTATTGCAATTGTGGCAGTATCCATTGAAGGATGGATATATTTGAGCATTCGGTTGCCTTACCGGAGATCTTCTAGGCCCGTTCCTTGGATTTCCTGATCCAGAGTTCTTCTGACCAGATCTAGAGCTTTCACCTTTCTCATACCCCAAGCCATGCTTGTCATCTACCCTCTTTTGGCTTTCAAAAAGAACTTCAAGTTGAGCAGAGCTTATCTTGAATTTCTCTTTGTATTCATTTGCTGTTTGAAAATCCCTTTTAAGAGTGTTTATCTAATTCTCAAGTTGTTCTTCATTATCTCTAGCTTCTTCAAGATCAGATTCCAGATGCCTGATTATTCTATCCATTTTGTGGTAGTCTTCTGACTTCTCCTTGAGAGATTGTTTTAGATTATCTTCAATTTTTCTTTTCTCTTCAATTTCTTGGGTGAATTTCGTAACCCCTGATTCCATTTCATGTCTTACCATAATGATCTCTTTTGATATCTTCTCACATAACTTATTTTTCTCATTCAGATCTTCATTAGTATCATTGGCTTCACTTTGACTTGCTAATTGTTGAAGTAGTTCATTTCTCTTTTTCACAGAGATACTTAGTTTTTCTGAGTTCATTTATGAAATCATCAACTTGTTTGAGTCTTTCCCTCAGGTTATTAACTTTAGAGTGAGATTGCTCAAGATCATCTAGGGCAAACTAAAGTTATTCCCTCATACCATACATATCCATTGAGATTCCCAGATCTTCCTCAAGCTGTTAGGCTCTGTTTGGAGGAACTTGGCTTTGATACCAATTGTTGGAAACAAGGCAGATAACTGAGAGGGAGGGGTGAATCAGTTATCTTAAATATCTTAACTTTCTCTTCTTCTTTAATCTTAGTGTAGCATCAAAACATAAGCGCATACATGATCATGAGAGCAGAAATAAAATCAACACACATAACACAAGGATTTTTACGTGGAAAACCTTGTTAAGGGAAAAACCACAGGGTGACTAACCCAAGATTGTATTCTCTATTAAAAGAATAAGAATTACAAAATGGCACTTGCCAATTAGGGCTCACTGCCCGAGTAAACTGCTCACAAGAGGCACACTGCCTACAAGAGACTCACTGTCTACAATGTTTATGGAAGGTAACCAAGTGTTTGAACTAATGAGAGGCATCCACATATACTGAGGTTTAGTTTCGGTTAGGCTCAATTTACTGATCTACTACACTTCATTCTTCCTCTGCTTTAGTGCTGCTGTTCTATCACATACTGGACTTGTATTCCTGCTTCCACTCTACTTTCTACCTTTCCTCACACACTTTTTCAATTCACACACACCTTCATACCAAAATCAATCTAGTATATATATCCACATCAAAGATTTCAACATCTTTCTAGTTGACAACTGGAATATTCAAGATATTTACAAGGTACTGATTCGTCGACTGGATCCATGCTTAATATGTGATGCATATTCAAGACATAGAGTTAGAATTCATCAATCAAGTGGGCCAACCATGTATGATCTCTTAATTATCTTGACCATCATCAATTTCTCATCCGGATTAAAGTCTGATGCTTTGTCGGTCAGTTCTTCCTCAGTCTGCTCTGCCTGTCAGAAACCCAACACTTAGATGCTCATATATTTTCACTCTTTCGTCACCGGAGGCTCAATCTCTAGAATGTAGTAGTAATGGTACTCCTCTTGACTTCCCCAAGCCCACACTTTGCTGAGATACATCCTCTGAGAGATCTAGACCTAACTGTCGGACCTTGCTACATGCTCTGTTCTTGTTCACTGGACCAAAACACTCTTCAATCTGACTTCCGGTAAAGACATACTATGCACTGTGGATGTGTGGGATGAACTTTGTTATAATCAATGACAACAATCATGAAGCCACACAGTGTCTCTTTCCAACAATTGGACCTATGCTAGATAAGTTCTTTGTAGTTTTCAAGTACCCTAAATTTTTTGGATTGCCATCTCTAGGTTTCTCCAAGAAACTAAAGCATTTTGCAAGAATGCATTTGATTTCAGCATGGTCAAATGGATTTGAGTTGACTAAATCTAAGAAATGTTATTATGTATGAACCCCACATGCACCTATAGGTCCAAATGAAATGTTCCCAGCTACCACGAATTTTGAGAACTGCTCCATCATAGTTTGTCAATTTTTTGCTCTTAGGGATCTTAAGGGACTTTGTTAGTAGCCTGCTAGTCCCTAAACTACTGAGACACTTGGTGCATAAAATGAGACCTCCTCTAACATTTAACCACCCATTCTAATGTGTTGGTGTAGTCAGTTTAGCCCCACGATGAGCACAACAAAAAATATGGCACCTGGCATGGTTGTGCTACATGTGTTGATGCATAAATCTGTGGGTGTAATCCAGCAGCAACATGGGAAACTCTAAGATGTGGGAATGCTCCTCAGAGTAACCTCTAGATTTTTAGGGAAGCTGGCTCTTCCATTCTTTCAGTAGGATTTGAGAAAAAGGTCGGAAAGAAAACCAAGATTGCAGAAAATAAAATGCCTAACCTATGGCGATCCGTTGGATTTGAAACAATTATTTGCACAGTGTTTAACTTGAAGGATTTAACTAGATCTAAAGAGCAAAATATGCATGATTAAAACTCAGCTTTAAAACATATTAAACAGAGGCAGAGAAACAGAGAAATTAGAGACAAGAACCAGAGATATCCCAATACGAACAGAACACATCTCATTTATTTGAATGACCACAAATTACAAAGGCAAAAGTTGCTGCACAAAAATAACTGTTACATTCATCATGAAAAGACATTGCAAAGGCAAGAAGAAACTCTGTTGCTGCTCTGACTCTCTGATCTGTAGAATGTAGAACTCTAAACATATTTGAAGAAGAACCTTCAACCTCCCAGAACTCCCTCTTGAATGTGTCCCAGATGTGGCTATTTGTAGCTTGAAATAACTCAACGAAATCCCAACGGCCTCTCTGAAAATCTGCAACTGACTCCCTAAAAATCAAGCACCAAATCCGGCATTTGAAACTGAACTGAAGTGGCCACCGAAACTTAGAACTGAACTATGGCTTTCTGTTACCCATGGCTAGAAAACTATCTCTGTGGCATGAAAGAAAACTCCCGCCACTTCCTGTAGCTTGCTTCATAAAAGAAAAGTGGCTGCTCACATTTAGATTTTCACCTTTTAACTCCCATGAGTTAAAAGTTTTACTTCATAAAAATATTATTTTACAAGCAGGGACTAGCATTTAAAATGAGGCAATATAAAATATTCTCTGTTAAAACCTACCTCTCCCGTGATTTTAAAATATGAGAAACATATATTTTAATAAGTGTCACTTATTAAAAGGAAGGGCCCACCACATTTGTCCATAATAGACTCTCTCTTAAAAATCCTGAAACATTGCATTTAATGAAATAAAATGAAACATGTAATTCTTCTTGTGTGCAGACTCCACCATGTGGTTGCTTCCATTAAATTTTGAAACTCTTTCAATTTTCCTTCCACAGCTTACATGTGGCCTTCTGCGCTGCTTCTTAACTTGCTTTCTGAAATTCTCAGGTGTTGACATGTGTCGGCTTCTGCTTCATTTTTTCTGTTCTTCTCATTGATGTGGTGTTGGCAAGAGACACTATATGGATTCATGGTTGTTGTCATTGATGGCAACAAAGGTCATCCCACATATCCGCAAGTTATGGTGTGTCTCTACCGGAAGTAAGAATGAAGATTGTTGTGGTCCGGTGAACAAGAACAGAGCATGTGGCAAGGTCCGACAGATTGGTCCGGATCTCTCAGAGGAAGTGTCTTGGTGCAGTGCGGATTTGGGGATGTCAAGAGGACTACCTTGAGTAGTATATTCCATGGATTTAGCCTCTGGTGATGAACAAAGAAAAAGCTATGAATAGTTGAGTACTGGATTCCTGAGAGACAGTGAGAACAGAGGAAGAACTGACTGACAGAGTATCAGACTATTTTCTGGATGTGTTACTGTTGATGGTAAAGGTTGTGAAGGCATGAATCATGTTTGGCCGACATGATTAATGATATCTACAAGTATATGCTTGATCCGCATTTCTTGGTGAGCAAGGATTCAGCCGACAGAACAGAGTTTGTAAGAAACTAGACTGTTCCGGATGCCGACTAGAAAGGTGATGAAATTACTTGTGCGGATATATATAGAGGATGGATTTAGTTGTGAAGGGGGTAATTGTGTCACGATGTATGCGAATAAGTGCAGAACAGAGTAGAAGTAGTAAGAAAGATCCGGTATGTGAAAGGATAGCAGAATAAAGAACAGAGGAAAGATGAAGTGCAGCAGATCAGTGTACTGAGCCTAACCGAAACTAAACTTCAGCATATATAGATGCTTCCAATTAGTTCAAGACTGTGATTCTTATCACTTTGTAGACAGTGTGTCTCCTTGTAGGCAGTGGGCCTCTTTGTGAGTAGTGTGCTCGGGCAGTGAGCCCTAATTGGCAAGTGCCATTTTGTAATTCCTTATTCTTCTAACAGAGAATAATCTTTGGGTTAATCACCCCGTGGTTTTCTCCCTTAACAGGGTTTCCACATCAAAAAATTGTGTCATGTGTTTTTCATTTCATGGTAATGTTTGTTTATTTGATTCAATGCTGCATTGATTAATAAGAAAGTTCAAAAGAAGAAATAATTAGGATAACTGATTCCCCCCCCCTCTCAGTTATCAACAATTGGTATCAGAGCCAAGTTCCTCCTAATAGAGCCTAACAGCTTGAGGAAGATCTGGGAGTTCAAATAGATGCATATGGTTTAAGGGAGCAACTCAAGACTGCCCTTGAGGATCTTGAACAGTCAAATTCTGAAGTCAATGAATTAAAGGAAAGACTAAAACAGGCTGATGAATTCATGAGAGAATTAAAGGACAAATTAAGTCTCTCTATGAAAAAGAGAAAGGAGCTGCTCCAACAATTGGCAAGACAAAGTGAAGAAAGTAATACAGATGAAGAATTGACTGAGAAAACCAAGTTATGTGAAAAGTTATCAAAAGAAGTCATTATGTTAAGACATGAAATGGAATCAGGAACTTAAAGTTTACTCAAGAGATTGAAGAAAAAAGAAAAGTTGAAGACAATCTAAGACAATCTCTTAAAGAGAAATCAGAAGAATGCCACCAGATGGACAGGATTATCAGACATCTTGAATCTGATCTTGAAGATGCCAAAGATAATGAAGAAAAACTTGAGTATCAAATTGTCTCTCTCAAAAGAGATCTTCAAACAGCAAATGAATATAAAGAAAAATTCAAGATAAGTTCTGCCCAACTTGAAGTACTTCTTGGAAGTCAAAAGAGGACAGATGACAAGTATGGTTTGGGATATGAGAAAGGAGAAAGCTCCGGATCCGGTCAAAAGAATTTTGGATCAGAAAATCCAAGGAATAGGCCTAGAAGACCTCCGGTAAGACAGCCCAATGCTCAAAGATATCCATCTTTCAATGGATACTGCCACAACTGCAATCACTTTGGTCACAAAGCTAATCAGTGCAGAAAAAGGATGAATCAAACTAGTCCATCCTTCTCCGGACAGTGCTTTAACTGCAAAAGGTATGGACACAAGTCTCATGAATGCAGAAATATGCAAGTAAACAAATCATTCAATGGTAGATGTTTTACATGCAATAGAGTAGGTCATATGGCTAATCAATGCAGATCAAGAGGTTATCAGTCAAATATGCAAAGAAATGTTATTTGCCAAATCTGTAATAGGTCCGGTCATAGTGCAAAAGTCTGCAGAAGCAAGAATCAGGACAAAAGAGGTCCGGTATACAATCAGAATCAAGACAAGGGTAAACAAAAGATGAATGTGGATGAAGTTAGGAATTAGATGAACAAGATTTGGGTGAAGAAAAGTTCAGAGAATGTAGAGGTTGGATCCGTACCAGACTCTGGTGCTGATATTTCTTCCAGAAATTAAAAAGTGAGCTCTGGCTCAGGGGGAGACTCAAAGAAAATCCTGTTCCCCCAGCCAATCAAGTGGTGCTGGATGTGACACAAGATGCGGAGTAAAGGGTTTGAAGATACCAGTCCTGAGATGATCCAGACAAGATTTCAGAGGTCCGCATGAAGATATAAAGAAGTTGTGATCGATCAAGTAAAGACCTGTTCCGGGAGATGCTTCGGAATGATAGAGGACTACAAAAGGGTCCAGAGAGATCTGGAAGTACATTATTTTACTCTGCGGACTAGACAGAATGTTTGGGATGTTCTTGTAATGTGTCATCTCAATTTATCCATGATTGAAAGATCCGCATGATGTTCATAGATCAGGACTAATCCGGGATACTCCAAGCTATCTGGACAAGGCAAACTGGAATAATATAGGTGAAGCATTTATTGCAAATAGATATTAGGGTTTGCGAAATGATATAAGGGATTTCTCATAAATCATTTGCTCATTATGCACTCAAGAAGAAGCAAAAAGTGGAGCTCTGCAACAAGACTCATCAAGCACACCGAAGATCTCCTGCCGAAGTCATTACATACAGAAATCAATCCAGCTACTCCATGCAACCGAAGATGCAAAAGGTATTTTCCACTTTTGATATCTTGCTACAAATCTTTTGAAGAAATGGCTACTCCAAATATAGTAAAAATCTCAGATAGGCCCCGACCTGAATTTAAGAAACATCCATACAAGTCATTGGAAGTAGATCCCTTAGGAGCATTTTCTAGTGTTCCTCACGGAGTTTTACACACAGAAGACATTAGGGTTTACATACATGCAAGCATTGAGGAATTTGGGGAATTCAAATTGAGAGATCTCTATCACAAACAACTGATAGACAATGCTTTTGAGCTTAAACCAGAGTATAAGGGTATCCAGAAGAAACAGTTTGATCAATTCATTCATTTCCCCTGCTTTGAAGAAGATGAATGGGTCCGGTATGTACTGAGCAGGATGCATGACAACTTCCTATGGCTGGATAGACCCTGCAAGATCACAAAAGAGACAATTAGAGCAGTAACTGGTCTATACTCTTTCGGAGGGATACCTATCCTCAAATCTGTCAAAAATAACATTGTAACTGAGGCCACCGGATCAAAATTTGATAGAGGGCAATTACCATTGAAGATATTTCTGATCCGGATATCAAGTATGTGTCCATGATAATAGGATACAAGATCTATCACTCCAGCAGGGAGAACTCTGTATCCGGAACTGCAGTATATACTGCCTATGAAATGCTAAGGAAGAATGCAGAATATGATCTCTGCGAACTGCTCTTAAGCCAATTGATGGAAAATATATAGAAAATCAAGAAGGACAAGAAGAATTCCTTTAAGTATGGTACTCTTATATTATGTCTATTCTTCTACTTCATGAATGAGCTGCCCGGATCAAGTGGATGGGCATGGCAGAATGACAAACCTGTTGCAGTCCAAATAAGAGACTATCTACATGGGCTTGGGGATGCCAAAGCAAGAAATACAGCCCTATGGGGATACTTCAAAAACTTCCAAAGCATGATGCAAGCAAGAGAAAGAATTCCCCAGTCTCTTGTTGAAAAATACAAAGACTCAGTGTGCTTTGTGGTGGACACTGATCAGTGCCTAATGGAGGCAGTGGAGCCAAGGACTGTCTGGATCATGCCCATGGGGTATGAAGTGGATGAACAGATAGTGGAGCTGCATGTTCAACACATGCTAAGTCAGCCCAAAGATCCAAAGGCAGAAAGGTTTGGAACCTTTGAGGAGCTGAGTGTAAAGATCCATGTAGAACTCAGGGAACCTAAGATAAAGAGGAAGGTGAGAAAAGAAGTAGAGCACATTGCTCAAGGCCTAGGCATCTCAAAAGAGGCACTTGATGCCAGCCGGGAAAAGAGAAGAAAATCTGAGGAAGAAAAGAAAGAGGCAGAAAAGAAAAGTAAAGAAAGTGTTCTGGTTGAAACTTCCACCTGGACCAGATCATCAAAAAGATCTGCACCTCCCACAACCAAAAGTTCAAAACCGGAAGTCCAGGCATCCGGTAAAAGATCTAAGACAAAAGCCACAAGGGCTTATGAAAGCCAAAAGGATGAAGAGGAAACTGAGTCAGATGAGGGAGTAAAAGAAATAAAGAAGCAGAAGAAGAAAGGATCCGGGAAACCCTCCACAGGCCAAGACAAGGAAGAAATGGCAGAAGAATTTGCTGAAAAGCCCACTCTATCCCTAGACAGTGTAGTCAAATCAGTCACTGTGGATGGGAACCTTCAACCGGTGGCTGAATTTTATGATGACTACAACGAGGCAGATCAAAAGATCCTATAAGAAGCTATAATAATGTACTTGAACATCTACAATAAAGCTTTTATTGAGATTATCTCTGAAATCCCTAAAAGCCTAGAAAAGGAATTAGAATTAAGAAAGAATAATGCTCAGGCAAAAGATCTTGAGATCCGGGAGCAGATAGCTATTCAGCTATATCCTCAAATTGATCCCAAGACAATGAACATAATATTCAAAGACTGCAAAGATGAGTTCAGAAGTAAAGCCAGGATGAATCAACTCATGCTTGGTGAGACTGACAAGGTGGCCAAAGAGATAGAACAGATCCTCCGGAAGGCCTTCAAAAGGTTCAATCTTCCTGTTGTAGAGGACTTAGGTGTAGAAACAGCTATGGACTTGGAACCCTCTGCTCCAGAAGAAGTGGCCTATGAACAGGCTAGCATCTCTCCTCCGGTTTCCCCTACAGTCTCTGGATCCAAAGAAGAAGAGAAATTATAGGAGAAGGAAGCAGTGGTGAAAGATAAAGAGGTGGACAGTTCCAAGACTACAGAAGAAAAGAAACATCTGTCTCTGGCAAGAGACACTGCACAAACTGTTCAACAATTTTTGAGCAAAGAAACAATAGAGATCGATGAACCGGAGCTACTACAAGGCCCATTCAACTTTGATTCCCTCTCTCCGGTGCAGACAATGAAGATAGCCTCATTTGCAAATGCTAAGGCAAATGAAAAGCTCCTAAAGTCTCATATGGAAGACTGTGAGTTGATAGAGGCTGCTTCCGGAGTGCTTGAGAAGATTATGCCATCGGTCCAAATAGATCCGGCAGCCTCCTCTTCTGGTAATCTCAAAACCTTAGTCAGCAGTGTTAATACACATTTTGAATCTTTAGAAAAATCAGCTGAAGAAAAGGTCCGGAAGGAGTTTTTGGATAAAAGGTTCTCCGAGGTTCAGGGTTTGATCATTAATGATAGGAGAAACATGAACATTGGGATAAAGAGCTTAGAAAATGCTCTTAAGGATGGCGGTGAAATATACAAATTTTGTATCTCCTGGTCCAAGGTAACAGTGGACATTGAGAAGAAAATAAAAGCGCAAGAGGACACACTACTAAGCTTGTCTCAAAGTTTTGATCCTCTTTCTTCCTCTATAACAAATCAAGAATGTCAGACTATTGCAGTCTTGAGTGAAATCAAGAAATTGGAGAAGGAAAGGAAAAATAGAATAAGCAGGTTGAGTGAGCTTAGGGGGTTAATTGTCCCTAAGCTAGAGGCCATGCATGAGGCCATAGCAGAAGCTCAAATCACAGCCCAGACAAGTGATCCGAAAGATCTAAAAAGGGAAGATGCATTTGCATTTTTGTTGAGTGGTCACATTTCAATTTTGGATAGAATGAAGCAAAGTTGGGCTACAGAACTGATCTAACTGAAGACATCTTTTGCAGACATTCTTCAGTATATGTGAGTATGTAAATATGCGGCTATGTATAGAAAGTTTTTGAAAATTTTGGTGTGCGGACCCTACCCTTTGCCATTGATGTCAAAGGGGGAGTGAGGAGCAGTGAAAAATGAGGAATCCAACTAAGGGGGAGTTCCGGAAATTGTATATAGAGCATCAGCCAAGGGGGAGCGTAGTATAAACACTTAGTCATTTTTCACTAAGTGTTGCCATCAATGCCAAAGGGGGAGATTGTTGGCAAGAGACACTATATGGATTCATGGTTGTTGTCATTGATGGCAACAAAGGTCATCCCACATATCCGCAAGTTATGGTGTGTCTCTACCGGAAGTAAGAATGAAGATTGTTGTGGTCCGGTGAACAAGAACAGAGCATGTGGCAAGGTCTGACAGATTGGTCCGGATCTCTCAGAGGAAGTGTCTTGGTGCAGTACGGATTTGGGGAAGTCAAGAGGACTACCTTGAGTAGTATATTCCAAGGATTTAGCCTCTGGTGATGAGCAAAGAAAAAGATATGAATAGTTGAGTACCGGATTCCTGAGAGACAGTGAGAACAAAGGAAGAACTGACTGACAGAGTATCAGACTATTTTCCGGATGTGTTACTATTGATGGTAAAGGTTGTGAAGGCATGAATCATGTTTGGCCAACATGATTAATGATATCTTCAAGTATATGCTTGATCCACATTGCTTGGTGAGCAAGGATTCAGCCGACAGAATAGAGTTTGTAAGAAACTAGACTGTTCCGGATGCCAACTAGAAAGGTGATGAAATTACTTGTGTGGATATATATAGAGGATGGATTTAGTTGTGAAGGGGGTAATTGTGTCACGATGTATGCGAATAAGTGCAAAACAGAGCAGAAGTAGTAAGAAAGATCTGGTATGTGAAAGGATAGCAGAATAAAGAACAGAGGAAAGATGAAGTGCAGCAGATCAGTGTACTGAGCCTACCCAGAACTGAACTCCAGCATATATAGATGCTTCCAATCAGTTCAAGACTGTGATTCTTATCACTTTGTAGACAGTGTGTCTCCTTGTAGGCAGTGGGCCTCTTTGTGAGCAGTGTGCTCGGGCAGTGAGCCCTAATTGGCAAGTGCCATTTTGTAATTCCTTATTCTTCTAATAGAGAATAATCTTTGGGTTAATCACCCCGTGGTTTTCTCCCTTAATAGGGTTTCCACGTCAAAAAATTGTGTCATGTGTTTTTCATTTCATGGTAATGTTTGTTTGTTTGATTCAATGATGCATTGATTAATAAGAAAGTTCAAAAGAAGAAATAATTAGGATAACTGATTCACCCCCCCTCTCAGTTATCAACATGCGGGTGTCTCCACGTGGTTCCTTCCGATGGATCTTGAGTTTCTATGAAAAATAAAGTGACTCATTTCATATTTGGGGCTTTCACATTCCCGTGACTTTATTCTAGGAGGGACCCACATCTTATATTATTTATTGAAACTTTAGCATCTCCCATGATTTTAATAAAATAAAATGAAGGCTTGTATCTCCTGTGTGTGGGCTGCTCCATGTGGTGGCTTCTGTTGCTTCTGAAACTCTTTGAGTTGCTCGGGTTTCTCCATTGGCAGCCTCCACATTACTCTGAGTTCCTCTCTTTTAATTGCTGTGGGTTACAACATTTGGTGTTCTCCACACCATTGGATTGAAAATAATCCTACAGCATCCAATTTGCTGCATTCAAAAAACCCTAACATACGTTCATTCTATTATTTCCTTTATTCTTTTAAGAAGGGCCGCCATGATTTTGATGCTTCTGCATACTTAATGACCGATTCTCATTTATCTTTATTGTGTCTTTGATTGATCAAGTGACATACTCAATATCCTCATGTCTGAGTCCATAATGTTGTGGGACTTGTTTGGATCTTCATTGCCGGACTCCAAATTCTCTGATCTGCCATCATTTCGTATGGGACCATGCCTTTGAAATATCACTACACTGAAGTTTCTATGATGTCCTTGTAATAACAGAAACATGAAAAGAAACAAAGAGCCACAAAACTAACACATATTTGAAAGTCTCAAAATGGTGAGAAAATTTGATCACCAGTTCTTGGCGACTGGCTGGGAAAATGGGCCTGCCCATTCAGAATCCACCATCTTTAGTTTCGTAGACTAGCTAATTGCCTTAATCATTGGGTGTAAAGAGTCACATTCTCTGAAACTAAAACATTCATGAAACTGAAGACACGTCTAAATCTGAAAACGACACTGAACACTGAAACTGACTTCTGAACAACACAATTCTACTGTGCAACTGAGACCATAAATCTGTGGGTTTAATCCAGCAACAACATGGGAAACTCTGAGACATGGGAATGCTCCTCAAAGTGACCTCCAGATTTTAAGGAAGCTGGCTCTTCCGTTCTTTCAGTAGGGTTTAAGAAAAAGGTCAGAAAGAAAACCAAACTTTGCAGAAAATAAATGCCTAATCTATGGCGATCCACCAGATTTGAAACAATTATTTGCACAGTGTTTACTCTGAAAGATTTGACTAGATTTAAAGAGCAAAATATGCATGATTAAAACCAGTTTGAGAACATATTAAACAGAGGCAAAGAAATAGAGAAATTAGAGACAAGAACTAGAGATATCCTAGTATGCACATAACACATCTCATTTATTTGAATGACCACAAATTACAGAGGCAAAAGTTGCTATACAAAAATAATTGTTACATTCATCATGAAAAGACACTGCAAAGGCAAGAAGAAACTCTGTTGCTGCTTCGACTCTCTGATCTGTAGAATGTAGAACTTTGAACATATTTGAAGAAGAACCTTCAACCTATCCAGAACCCCTCACTGTGTCTCAAATCTGCCCATTTATAGCCCCAGAAACCCAACAAATTCTCAACGGCCTCCGCATAATCCGGCACCAAATCCGGCACAAATCTATTCTTTGAAACTGAACTGTTGTTTCTGTTTTGCCCATGGCTGTATCTAGCACTAAAAACTACATCTCTATGTGAAAGAAAACTAGTTGCCGCTACTTGTAGCTTGCTCATGAAATAAAACATTGCTGCTCACATTTAGGGTTTCACTTTTTAACTCCCGTGAGTTTATTTCATTGTAATAAAGTCTCATCTTCATATTTTGCCCCACATCATATTTAAAATAAAGATAAATCTTTATTTTAGAAGCTGAACTTTTCCGTGGCTTCATAGAGGCATAATAAAATATTCTTATGAAAGGGTCCCACCATTTAATATAATAAGAAATGAGGCAATTTAAAATGAAACAAAACCTTATTATTTCTCTATGCACGGGCTGCTCCACGTGCCTTCTTCCGCTGAATTTTGGTTGCCTTTTAAAGTTGTTCGGGTGCCGACAAGTGGCAACCTCCGCAATGTCTTTGTTTCTTTTAAAGTTGCTCGAATGGTTCCCTAAATACTCCCGTGAATCATAATGCAACTTTAAATAAAATATTCAGCTTCATAAGAAAAAGGGCCCCACCATTTAATTTCATTCATAAAAGTCTTTCTTATAAAACTCGTATCATTTGCATTTAATGAAATAAAATGAAACTTTTAGTTCCTCTCCTGCACGCAGGCTACACCATGTGGCCTCTTCCACTGAATTTTCTTTTAACTCTCCTCTGCCTTCCGCTGCATTCTAATTGACACGGGTGTTGACATTTGTCACTTTCCGCAATCTTCTTGAGTTTCTCTCCCGTAAGCTCAGATGAAAGAGGGCCCACCATTTATTTCATTAATAAAATACTCTCTTAAAAATCCTGTAACACATTGCATTTAATTAAATGAAACATTTGCATCTCCTCTCTTGCACGCGGGCTGCTCCATGTGGTGGCTTCCGCTGCCTTCTTAAGTTTCTTTTTGAATTTGCTCGGGTGTTTGCACGTGGCAGCCTCCGCTGCATTTTTAGTTACTTTTACATTGCCGCGGGTGCCTCCAAATGTCACATTCCGCTTCTTTCTTTGAAACTTTCCGTGGAAAAATAAAAATGTGAGCCACTTTCATTTGTTTCATTTTAATTTCATAGAGTTTTAACTATTATGAAAGAGGGACCCACCATGTCTCTTTAATAATAGACTCCTGTGCATCTTACGGTGGCTGTGACTAATGAAAATCTGCATCTCTATACATTTGAAAAAGTTTGAAATGGTGCAAAATTTTGTCACCAGTTTTGGCGACTTGCAGGGAAAATGGGCCTGGCCATTACGAACTCTAGAAACTCTAGTTTTGCATATCAATGCCTTATCATTGGGCAATAGAATCAAGTGTCTGAAACATTCAGAAACTAAAGAAGCATAAAGGTGAACTGAAACACCCCAGACCCAGAATACATTCTACCACTGAAACTGACACTGAGCACAATTGAAACTGCCTTCTGAACCACCATTTTGCATTGCAATTGAGACTTATTGAAAACAAAACTAACTGAAAGTGAAACTATTGCTACTGTTGTAGATTATTCTGAACATTGAAACCATATTACTAGCAACTAAAACATACAGGAACATATCCATTCACCGGGACAGAAAAATAGCTTCCATGTCTGATTATGTTACTCCAATTTATTCACATCAAACTAAAAATGAACTAGATAAACTGTATGAAGAAATACAACAATATTTTGTACCTTTTTACTTCTCTGCACTCAGGAGATTCTCCTTTTGCTTCAAAACACCAGTCATACTTATTTGCATGTTGTTCCTATTTCAGAGGAGGGTGGGAAGGAAAAATAAAACACTGAAACTCTTTCCTCTATTTGCAGCTAAGAGATTCAACTACCAGAAACTCATTAGTGACCTCTTTCGTTGTTGACTCTTTTATAGGTTCTTCCTCAGGATGATAACTCAAGATGACATCAAAATGAGGTATGCATGTAACAACACTACCCAGAATAGTCTTGAATCGGATAGGAATTTCATTGTGCAAGAAAAATGGCATATAGCGGGGCTGCGAATGTGACAACCCTATATGGGATTCTTTATGTAACTCTGCATTATTCCAGCCATCTCTTGATATCACCTTATCATGGATCTTTCCTTGCTTCGGTGGGTCTTCATAAAAAATACGACAGTAACCATCTTCAAGAATTGAAAACAAGTCAGCTCTATCATCATCTTCTATTTCAAAACTTCCTCTATGATCCGCTTCAATAGGCTCAGTGAAAACTTACTGAATTATAGGATCTTCCGCATCAAGAAGCTGGTATCCTTGTTGCAAAAGTGAGAACAAATCCTCATCATGTTCCAAGTGTTGCTCATGAATCTCTGTGCATTCCTCCTGCAGGTGTGAAACTTCATTGCAGTAATAAAGAAACTCATCTGGTACACTATCATTTGTAACCTCCTCAAAATGGAATACAGAGGCAACATCACCATGGACCAAGTACTTTTCAACTTCAAAGCCCTTCTTAGAGTACTTTTCAGCTTCTAGAAACCTCACCTCATAAGTGTCTTCTGAATCTGATTTAAAATTTGATAGTAACTCTGGATCTTCCTTTGCCACATATGCTTGATTTTCAATATCAAAAAGACACATAGGAGCCACTTTCTTGCTTGTAATTTGATTCTTGATACTTGATGTTTCTCGAATGGCAAAATGACAGAGAACCTGGTCAATAGCTTCTATAGGTTGATTTGTAGCTATGGGGGCTTGTAGAGGATAATTTTCAAGACAATTGAGCATTCTTTTGCTATATTCATATTGATGTTCATAAGAATCTTGAGGCATTAAACATAGATCAGCATGGTATAGGTTTGGTCCTTTTAACTCATTGATCTCATGGGAGAGGGTTTTAATTAGTTCTTTCACAACACTCATCTCCTCATGATTTGTCAAATCAGCAGGGAGGGTGGGTGGACTAAAATTTGTATGCATTTGGCCATAAGAAAGAACCTGAGACAGGCTATTTGCATGGGGCATCAGTTGTTCTAAGGGCAGGGGAGGTACTTTACCAGACAATATGAGATTACTTTCAGCCTTAATGGCAAAATCATATGACTGTGTCAGAGTTTCACCCCCTAAGGATTGTATCATGACCGAGATCTCAGGGTCTAAAGCCTTTAAATAGTAAAGAAATGCAAAGACTGGAGATGGCCTGATATCAACAGAGAATTTCTTCCATACCTTATCAAATCTTGAATTGAAATCATGTATTGGCTCCATAGGATGCCTCTTGATTGTAATCAGGTTCTGGGTGAGAGTGCTGACATCTGTCCTGTCTCTAAACTGATTGTAGATGAGTTCCCCAAGCTGATCCCATCCAGTGATAGAGCTAGGCTGCAAGCTTCTGTACCATTCTTTTTCTCTGTCCTTGAGGGAAGATGCAAGCAATAAGAGAGCATGATTCTCAGTCGTGACATTATGAATAGTGCATAGATTTGCAACATCTTGAATATGATCTTTAGGAAAAACTGATCCATCTCCAAGAAAATGAGGCAATGCCTTCCAAACTGTGTCAGGGACTTGACCGTGTTGCTGAAGAACAAGAGGACTTGAATCCCAAGTCACAAAGGGTAGATCTCTTTGAATATTCAGGTGCACATATATGCCAGGGGCTGCCATGATCTACAGGAGCAAAGATTCAAGAAAGAACCTCCAGTAGAGTCGCCAGATGGATGATTCATGCTCCTATGAGTAGATATTTCTATGATTTTCCATCAAAACCACATAATACAGGGCAAAGATTCTTAGAAAACAAAGAGCAAAGTCTTTGATTCTGGTCCCACTGGGCATGCCAAAAACTATTGATGCATAAATCTGTGGGTGTAATCTAGCAGCAACATGGGAAACTCTGAGATGTGGGAATGCTCCTCAAAGTGACCTCCAGATTTTTAGGGAAGCTGACTCTTCCGTTCTTTCAGTAGGATTTGAGAAAAAGGTCAGAAAGAAAACCAAGATTGCAGAAAATAAAATGCCTAACCTATGGCGATCCGCCGGATTTGAAACAATTATTTGCACAGTGTTTAACTTGAAGGATTTAACTGGATCTAAAGAGCAAAATATGCATGATTAAAACTCAGCTTTAAAACATATTAAACAAAGGTAGAGAAATAGAGAAATTAGAGACAAGAACCAAAGATATCCCAGTATGCACATAACACATCTCATTTATTTGAATGACCACAAATTACAGAGGCAAAAGTTGCTGCACAAAAATAACTATTACATTCATCATGAAAAGACACTGCAAAGGCAAGAAGAAACTCTATTGCTGCTCTGACTCTCTGATCTGTAGAATGTAGAACTCTAAACATATTTGAAGAAGAACCTTCAACCTCCCAAAACTCCCTCTTGAATGTGTCCTAAATGTGGCTATTTGTAGCTTGAAATAACTCAACGAAATCCCAACGGCCTCTCTGAAAATCTGCAACTGACTCCCTGAAAATCAAGCACCAAATCCAGCATTTGAAACTAAACTGAAGTGGCCACCGAAACTTAGAACTGAACTGTGGCTTTCTGTTACCCATGGCTAGAAAAATATCTCTGTGGCATGAAAGAAAACTCCCGCCACTTCATGTAGCTTGCTTCATAAAAGAAAAGTGGCTGCTCACATTTAGGGTTTCACCTTTTAACTCCCATGAGTTAAAAGTTTTACTTCATAAAAATATTATTTTACAAGCAGGGACCAGCATTTAAAATGAGGCAATATAAAATATTCTCTGTTAAAACCTACCTCTCCCGTGATTTTAAAATATGAGAAACATATATTTTAATAAGTGTCACTTATTAAAAGGAAGGGCCCTGTTGGTTCCCAAAAATGCAAGTTGCTAACCCTAAGAGGATGCCAGACTCTATGTTTGGATTTGCAACATTTTTGGACCAATTGACAGAGCTATTAGCTCCCTACACTTCAGGTCCTGCAAACCTAGGCGGGTGTACCTTTGTAACTAAAGTAGACTTAACACTATATGACTTGATTGGATTAGTAAATCTATCACAATGGCATAAAATGTAATAGATGCAAGCTTCTAAACTACTCCTACTCCTAATACTAAGATTTGAGATGTAATTGTTTGAATGAGATTTTATGGAATCCTAAAATGGAATTGGTATGACCAGTGCCTATTTCTGTTGGGCTAATGGAGTCAAGGTGTATATGATATATGATTTACTTATAGGTTACAATCTTAATTGTTTGGCACTTGTGTTTGTTTATAGCTTGTATAAACGTGCAAGAATGTGACTGACAAACTCTACTTAGTGATCCACTCGAATCTTACCAGGTTACTGTGACTTATTGAAAGGATTTTTTAATCCTTGCTTGAAGGAACCGATCAAAAGAATCACACAATGACAGCAAATGTGTATTGACAAATGGAGTTGATGCTCAATTTGAATAACAAGACAATATCAAGTTGGAGACAGTATGGCAATCTTGACAATTATAGGGCTGCTCTTACCTATCCAAATGCTACCTCCAGGTTGCTGTAATCAATCAAAAGGATTTTATATCTGTAATGGAAACCAATTAATTTGATTACACAAACACAACAAGTGTGTCTCGATGAAACTGAAATATCAACTTGGAAACTCAGGTTCAAATAACAAAGAAATAATAGTATGGAGACAACCAAATAATTGCTCAGCTCAACAAACAATAGACACCAATATTAAATCATTTATTTATACATTTTCTCCACTATACAGTTTCAAAAGATTTTACAATGTACAACATAATATTTTATTTTGGCAACTGGTCAATCCATCCAGTTATCTAACTGATGTTTTTCCTAATCTACTCTTGATCCTAATCTACTGATGTTCTTCTAATCTTTGATTTCATCTAGCATATATAGTTTGAGATTTTAGGGTTACAACCCTTTATTTCTTCCGTTGCAATTTTTGGTATCTCTTTTCTTTTAGTTAATTGCCTTCAGCAAATTAAAATAATTTAATTTTCACCTTTGTATCTCGGCAAAATTAATTACAATTAATTATAATCCTTCTTTAGCTGGCAACTTTGTTTCAACCCAATCAGAAAATGCTCTCTGAATAAAATGATTATTCATTTTATAACCCCTCAATGAAAATGTTTCACTTGTATTTTCACACATTGAAAATATTCATTAGGTAGAACACTTACCTATTCAGTTAATTCTTCAAAAATATTTCATCTCCATTATACGAAATCTTTACCTTGTAGGTTCATTATGTCTTTCTGTGAGAATATTTTATTATTCCTTATTGTTAATGAAAACCTATTTTCCCTTCTCCAAATAATTTACTCTTTAGGAAAATAACTTTCGTGCCTTGATAGATTTTGCAATAACTCACTTTATATTGAAAAACTCCTCCCGATAATTATTTTAATATTTTTTTACTTTCCTTTTGACCTTAGCAATATGCAGCTTTCGGACCCACTTCATAACACTATGAAATTTACCCGATGTCAGAATGGCCTTTTATCACCATCGGCATAACACAGGCCTTCGTTGTGAAATTAACATGTCATCCCGATACTTTTGGTTTCTCCGATATGTTTCACCCATCATTCTATTTATCGGCAAGACTCTTCCCGCAATGCCTCTCATGGTTTTCTTCATCGCGGTGACCCTTACAGTCGGAGAGATTTAAAAAACTTACTCTGATATAGTAAGTCTCTCCGATAATGACTTTAGGGTTTCTATGTGATTTGCATAGTTTAACCACAATCCTTTTTCGAAGCTATTATCTCGTTTCAGGATGTGAAGATTCTGGTGAAGATTGTGGAATTTGGCTATATATCTTTAGCAGTATATATTAAATTTAACTTTTGCCCACCCATCGGCATATCAGAAGACTTATTTTTAGTCATTCCGATATGCTATCTCTCACCGATTAGATTTTTATTTTGCAATGTTTACGGTGACATCATCTTCCTCCATAATTTTGCCAATATTAATCTCTTGGGGTAACTTTGACTCTTGCAATTGTAATATATGTAATTTTCTTGTAAAATATTCACAATAACCAACCATCATGGCAATGCTCCTTTAATTTTTGGAATAGAAATATTTTACTCATGGGAGTAAAATTATGAAGTTGTATTAAAATAATACCCTCGTTAGGGTTTGCCTTCATTCTGCATGCATTCTGATTCTTTATTTAATTAATCTTCCTGGCATTCGTATTCTCGTGAAAATAATTTCCCAATGTGAATATAACTATTTGTCATATCCTTTTGTTCATATTTTCACCCAATCGATAAACATATTTTACTCTTCAGGTAGGAAACAATTACCACTCATAAAATCTTGTTTTTCAAACAACCTTGTGAAAATATTTCACATCTTGGTGAAAATATGTTACAATGTCAAGAGGTGATTAAATTTAATAAATGTTTACCTCCTCGTGAATGTATTCACCTTGTTTTAATTAAAAGATATTTGATATACTTTTCCGTGAAGAATAAAGTATTTCATAATACTTTAATTTTAATCCCTTTGTTGGCCAATATAAACCTATATGCCTTTTCACCTTTGTTTGGAAAAAATATACATTTTGGGTGAAAATGATTTCCCTATTCTCTATTCCTCGGTGAAAATATTTCACTGCATAATATTTTCTAGGTAAAAGAATTACTCATTCAATCAATTCTCTTCGTCTATGTATATTTATATCCCTTAGTGAAAATATCTCTTTGGTCATTATATACCCTCTTAACTCTTCCTGAATAATATTTTACTTTCCAAAAATATTCAATGATTGTTCACTTTTATCTCCTTCCACAAAATATAAGGTTTATATTTTATTTTATAATAGTCTCATGTCATTTAATTTTTTATATGTACATTCTTTATTTTATTTACACTTTTTTGTAAATATTTATTCTCCTTTGAATAAACCTTTCATCTCACGGGACTCCATCGGCAAGACTTGTTAGATCGGTATGACTTGAGATTTTCACTCCGATGGTATATCTCTTGCCGATGAGTTTTCCATCGGTGAGACCTATATGATGTCTTGCCGATGAAATTTTTTTTTATAGCTCTTGTTCATCAGTGAGACTTTTGCTGAAACTGTGTCCATTGTAGCAAATTGTTATATCACAAAAAAGGGTAAAAGTATTCCCAGTTCTTTTAATTCCATTTCACACACCTTACATGGTGATCAAAACAGGCCAACTAGCCTTCGAAATTAGCCTGAAAAACTAATCAAAACTTCCCCCGGAGCCACAAAAATACACCAACATGTTGAATTGTGATAGGGGAGTATGGTCGTCAGACGGATTGGCATGAAGTTATTGGGATTAAAATCTGCTCACAATCAAAGTAGCTCACTCAGCATGTTTTGCACCTGTTTTAAACTCAACTGAAACCTATTATTTTGCCTCTTTGGAAAAATATCAAATCTGATATTGAGAAGCTGTCGTCCTGGGGATTAGTTCATTTAGGCCATGTGAACATGTGTGCAAAAGGATTTTTCATTATTCCTTTTCCTTCATAAGATATCAGATGTCAAAGTTGACCTTTCTGAAGCTGCCTGGGAATGCAATCACAGAACTGTGTAAAATCCATTTGGATTCGATTTTGAAAAAATATCAAACAAAGTGCCGAGGCCTTGAGAATTGGCATGTAGGCACATTAACATGGGAAGAATTTGAGACATCAATTGGTTTTTTATGAACACGATCCGATTGCTAGATATTACCTTCCAAATTAACCTCCTTGAAAACTGCCCCTTCAAAACCTGATTCGAGCTCACCAACTTGCAATTTTAAAAACCCATTAAATCTCTTCCTGGGAAGTTGTAACTGGAAAGTTGAGTTTATTTAGGCTTGATGAGTGTGTGTGTAAGAGGATTCTTCACCATCCATCTTCTGTTATGAAATGGTAAGGCCCAAAGTTGAGCTCTCCGCAACTTTCTGGAAATGCATATGGCAACTGAACTTTTTACATTTGCTTTTGATTTTGAAAAAATAGCAAACGAGATGTTGGGGTCCCAAAAATTGGTATGAAAGTACATTATCACGAGAAAAATATGGAACACTACTTAGTTTGTCAGGATCATCATTTAGCTGCTAGATATCAACCTCCAAAGTTGGCCTCTCGGGCTGATTTCACATTGTGCAAGTAACAAACCTTATCAAAACCCTCCAACTTGGTTCTTCAAAACCTAGTCAAAATTGATCGTAGGAAGCTAAAATCAGGTGTGCTCACTTACATATGGCAGACAAACATGTTTGTGAAATAATTTTGTATGAAGACGAACTGGCTCCGAATTATAATGCTTCAAAGTGGGCCATTTGAGCATATTGTGCAGGTGTATCTATGAGTGTTGAAATTGAATTTTTCATATGGGAACCTAAAATCTTGCAAAAATTGGTATAAAATTTTAGGTCCCAACAGGCCCACCACATTTGTCCATAATAGACTCTCTCTTAAAAATCCTGAAACATTGCATTTAATGAAATAAAATGAAACATGTAATTCTTCCTGTGTGCGGACTCCACCACGTGGTTGCTTCCATTAAATTTTGAAACTCTTTCAATTTTCCTTCCACAGCTTACATGTGGCCTTCTCCCCTACTTCTTAACTTGCTTTCTGAAATTCTCAGGTGTTGACATGTGTCGACTTCCGCTTCATTTTTTCCGTTCTTCTCATTGCTGCGGGTGTCTCCACGTGGTTCCTTCCACTGGATCTTGAGTTTCTATGAAAAATAAAGTGACTCATTTCATATTTGGGGCTTTCACATTCCCGTGACTTTATTCTAGGAGGGACCCACATCTTATATTATTTATTGAAACTTCAGCATCTCCCATGATTTTAATAAAATAAAATGAAGGCTTGTATCTCCTGTGTGTGGGCTGCTCCATGTGGTGGCTTCCGCTGCTTCTAAAACTCTTTGAGTTGCTCAGGTTTCTCCATTGGCAGCCTCTGTGTTACTCTGAGTTCCTCTCTTTTAATTGCTGTGGGTTGCAACATTTGGTGTTCTCCGCACCATTGGATTGAAAATAACCCTACAGCATCCAATTTGCTGCATTCAAAAAACCCTAACATACATTCATTCTGTTATTTCCTTTATTCTTTTAAGAAGGGCCACCATGATTTTGATGCTTCTGCATACTTAATGACCGATTCTCATTTATCTTTATTGTGTCTTTGATTGATCAAGTGACATACTCAATATCCTCATGTTTGAGTCCATAATGTTGTGGGACTTGTTTGGATCTTCATTGCTGGACTCCAAATTCTCTAATCTGCCATCATTTCATATGGGACCATGCCTTTGAAATATCGCTACACTGAAGTTTCTATGATGTCCTTGTAATAACATAAACATGAAAAGAAACAAAGAGCCACAAAACTGACACATATTTGAAAGTCTCAAAATGGTGAGAAAATTTGATCACCAACATGAAACTGAAGAATTTTGCAAGAATGCATTTGATTTTGGCACGGTCAAATAGATTTTAGTTGACCAAATCTAAGAGAGGTTATTGTGGAAAGGCTCCACATGCACCTATAGGTTGAAACAAAATATTCCCAACCGCTAGGATTTCTGAGAACTTCTACGTCATAGTTTGGTAATTTTTTGCTCTTATGGATCTTAAGGGACTTTGCCAGTAGCTTGCTACCCCAAATGACTGGGACTCTTGGCACATGAAATGAGAGATCTCATAGCATTTACCCATCCATCTTGACATGTTGGTGTAGTCAGTTCAACCCCATGAGCTATGGAATGCAAAATGTCACTCCTAGCACCTTTCCATTGCACGAAACTAAAGCATTTTGCAAGAATGCATTTGATTTCAGCATAGTCAAATAGACTGGAGTTGACCAAAACCAAGAGAGGTTATTCTGGAGGGACCCCACATGCACCTGTAGGTCCAAACAAAACATTTCTAGCTACCACAAATTCCAAGAACTATTCCATCATAGTTTGGTAGTTTTTTGGTCTTAGGGATCTTAAGGGACTTTGCCGGTAGCCTGTTGTCCCGAATGACTGGAATGCTTAGCATATGAAACAAGTCCTCCCCTAGCATTTACCCATCCACCTCGACATGTTGGTGTAGTTGGTTTAGCCCCACAACCTAAGGAATGCAAAATTTTAGTCCTAGCACCTTTTGACTTTGTCGGTAGCCTACTGTCCTGAATGATTGGGATGCTTGGCACATGAAATGAGACCTTCCCTAGAATTTACCCACCCATCCCAACATGTTGGTGTAGTCATTTTGGCCCCATGATGAGAAGAACAAAAAATATGGCACTTGGAAAGGTTGTCTTGCATGAAACTGAAGCATTTTGCAAGAATGCATTTGATTTCAGTATGGTTAAATGGATTTGAGTTGACCAAAACTGAGAGAGGTTATTGTGGAAGGACCCCACATGCACTTGTAAGTCCAAATGGAATGTTCCTAACTACCACAAATTCTAAGAACTGCTCTATCGTAGTTTGGCAATTTTTGCTCTTAAGATCTTAAGTGACTTTGCAAGTAGCTTGTTGCTTTAAACGACTAGGATGCTTGGTGCACAAAATGAGACCTTCCCTAGAATTTACCCAACCACCCCAATACATCAATGTAGTCGGTTTAGCCCCACGAGCTATGGAATGAAAAATGTCACTCCTAGCACCTTTCCACTACATGAAACTGAAGCATTTTGCAAGAATGTATTTGATTTCAGCATGGTCAAACGAACTGGAGTTGACCAAAATTGAGACAATTTATTGTGGAAGGACCCCGTATGCACTTTTAGGTCCAAACAGAACATTCCTAGGTACCATGAATTTCAAGAACTGCTCTATCATAGTTTGGCAATTTTTTGCTCTTGGGGATCTTAAGGGACTTTACCGGTAGCCTGCTACCTTGAATGACTGAGATGCTTGGAACATGAAACAAGACCTCCCCTATCATTTACCCACCCACCTGATGCATTGGCGTAGTCAGTTTGGCTCCACAAGCTATGGAATGTAAAATGTCACTCCTAGTACCTTTCCATTGCATGAAACTGAAGCATTTGAGAGATTGTCTACAAAATGTCACTCCTAAATTCACACCTCTAACAGTTGTGCATTAAGTCATGTTTTGTTAGTGTGATGATGTGGCATTACATGATTGGTTGCTTTTTAGATCTAAATAACACATTTCATTCAATTGTAAGTACTTATAGTCAATACTAACAACCTTAAAGTCACAACTAGTAGTGTTAAACTTTTCAAAATATTAAACCTTAAATCCACAAATACTATCATGGAGAGGCTTATTATGCAAGTCTGAGGTTGTCTTTTATTATCTTTTTGAGGATTTGGCATGGAGAGGCTTATTATTCTTATTATGACAGTCATAGGAGGATAGTCAAGGACTGCCATAGTTTTAGGGATAGTTATGTAGTCATTTCTTGTTTGAAACCCTCATCAATTAGATTGTATGATGCAGAGACTTCCACACTATATCATCCGCATATAGCATGAATGTCTGCAGGCCAACCTCATCATCATCATCTTCGCCATCATCATCATCATGTTTCGGCTTTACTCTGTCAGCATCATGTTTCGTAAAACCAACAGCATCATCATATTGCGGACACTCGCAATCATCCTCCTGCCGACTACTGTTCACCTCCTCCGCTTTCCTCCTAACATCATCATCATGATGTTCCGCGGGCGCACACATCCTCCGGTTGCACTGTTCATCGGGTGCCGAACACTAGCGACCTCATCATGATATTTAACATCACCTTCGTCAGCAGGATATTCAACCTCCAGTTGCTCCCAAATATCCTGATGACGTTCCGCTTCAACAACCTGCCTTCGACGCTCCACTGCCCGACGATACAAGCAACAGCATCATGATATTCAACAGGATAACGAACATCCGGTTCTTCCCATTTATCCTGATGATGATGTTAACACAACTTCCTGCTACGGACTTCCGCCGATACCTTAACACTTGACGACAGCAGGATAAACTCGCACAGGGGGATATCTCAATATCCTGATGACGATGACGTCATATCCTGATGACGATGACGTCACCCGATATCCTGATGACCTTCTCAACACTTAGTCAAAAATCCGAACTTTCTCTTCCGCATCTACTCGCGATATGCGGATGATTGGCACTTCCGATATGATGATCCTGATGCCGATACACTACTCGGCTCCTCCTGCTGATGATCACCCCAACGAACTCACTCTTCATGAAATCGACATCATCATGCTGATCTCCATTTATCCGGATGACGATGCCCGAACTGTCTGCAGGATATTTCTGCAGATATCCTGATGATGCCGTTTCGGCGAATTTCTGCACTTAGCGAAATCTCACTTCGCCGATCCTCCTGGGATGACCCGATCCAACCTCAGGGTGATCTTCAACACTCAACTTCTCAACTTGACCTAGCACATGAGGATGCTAGGCTTCTCAGCATCTGTCGACCGCGATCCTGCACACCTGCATGCAAACAAACAAACTGCCATCTAACCTACTGTACATTACCATTCCACCGATCAGGTGAGTCAACCGGTGGAATGGATCAGGAAATCCATGAAAAACTCTCAAACCCGCGATCGATTACAGGAAGGAGATCAAACAGAAAACAAAACAGGATCTTTATTGATTCACAGATGTAATACAATATGATGTTCCTCACACAGAACACTCAACCTACTCTGCGCAACACTACACTGATGATCGATCCATCCTCTACAATCAACCGATCTCATGCTTATATGCATTTCCCTACGAGTACTACTGACCCGACTCCAAGCGGCTGGGAACTCTCCAGGCGGCTGGGAGATCCCACCGAACATACATCATGACAGCTGTTATAACTAACTAGCTAAAAATAGCAAAAGCCTGGTCAGCATGATCTTATCCTGATCAGCATGACCTTATTACATTCAATTTGGTCTAACAGACCTTCTTGGAAACACAAACCTGACCTAAACTACTAACTGCCTTATCATGACCAGCTGTCAGGTAGGTGCTCCTGCACCATACTCCCCAACAGAAAAGAACTCATGTCCCATGAGTTTAGTATGTGGAAGTCTTCCACCTTGACAATTTGCTTTGTCAATCTTCTGACCTGCTCCAGCTTTATCTGCTGCTGTCTCTTGGCTGCTCCAAGACTTCTGAACTGTAACTTGCTGTCTGGCAAGTAACTCATCATGCCTGTAGGCCTTCTTCTCACATACCTTGTGTCTGTCAGGTTGTCTGATCAGAACCTCAGGGTGATCTTCAACACTCAACTTCTCAACTTGACCTAGCACATGAGGATGCTAGGCTTCTCAGCATCTGTCGACCGCGATCCTGCACACCTGCATGCAAACAAACAAACTGCCATCTAACCTACTGTACATTACCATTCCACCGATCAGGTGAGTCAACCGGTGGAATGGATCAGGAAATCCATGAAAAACTCTCAAACCCGCGATCGATTACAGGAAGGAGATCAAACAGAAAACAAAACAGGATCTTTATTGATTCACAGATGTAATACAATATGATGTTCCTCACACAGAACACTCAACCTACTCTGCGCAACACTACACTGATGATCGATCCATCCTCTACAATCAACCGATCTCATGCTTATATGCATTTCCCTACGAGTACTACTGACCCGACTCCAAGCGGCTGGGAACTCTCCAGGCGGCTGGGAGATCCCACCGAACATACATCATGACAGCTGTTATAACTAACTAGCTAAAAATAGCAAAAGCCTGGTCAGCATGATCTTATCCTGATCAGCATGACCTTATTACATTCAATTTGGTCTAACAGACCTTCTTGGAAACACAAACCTGACCTAAACTACTAACTGCCTTATCATGACCAGCTGTCAGGTAGGTGCTCCTGCACCATACTCCCCAACAGAAAAGAACTCATGTCCCATGAGTTTAGTATGTGGAAGTCTTCCACCTTGACAATTTGCTTTGTCAATCTTCTGACCTGCTCCAGCTTTATCTGCTGCTGTCTCTTGGCTGCTCCAAGACTTCTGAACTGTAACTTGCTGTCTGGCAAGTAACTCATCATGCCTGTAGGCCTTCTTCTCACATACCTTGTGTCTGTCAGGTTGTCTGATCAGAACCTCAGGGTGATCTTCAACACTCAACTTCTCAACTTGACCTAGCACATGAGGATGCTAGGCTTCTCAGCATCTGTCGACCGCGATCCTGCACACCTGCATGCAAACAAACAAACTGCCATCTAACCTACTGTACATTACCATTCCACCGATCAGGTGAGTCAACCGGTGGAATGGATCAGGAAATCCATGAAAAACTCTCAAACCCGCGATCGATTACAGGAAGGAGATCAAACAGAAAACAAAACAGGATCTTTATTGATTCACAGATGTAATACAATATGATGTTCCTCACACAGAACACTCAACCTACTCTGCGCAACACTACACTGATGATCGATCCATCCTCTACAATCAACCGATCTCATGCTTATATGCATTTCCCTACGAGTACTACTGACCCGACTCCAAGCGGCTGGGAACTCTCCAGGCGGCTGGGAGATCCCACCGAACATACATCATGACAGCTGTTATAACTAACTAGCTAAAAATAGCAAAAGCCTGGTCAGCATGATCTTATCCTGATCAGCATGACCTTATTACATTCAATTTGGTCTAACAGACCTTCTTGGAAACACAAACCTGACCTAAACTACTAACTGCCTTATCATGACCAGCTGTCAGGTAGGTGCTCCTGCACCATACTCCCCAACAGAAAAGAACTCATGTCCCATGAGTTTAGTATGTGGAAGTCTTCCACCTTGACAATTTGCTTTGTCAATCTTCTGACCTGCTCCAGCTTTATCTGCTGCTGTCTCTTGGCTGCTCCAAGACTTCTGAACTGTAACTTGCTGTCTGGCAAGTAACTCATCATGCCTGTAGGCCTTCTTCTCACATACCTTGTGTCTGTCAGGTTGTCTGATCAGAACCTCAGGGTGATCTTCAACACTCAACTTCTCAACTTGACCTAGCACATGAGGATGCTAGGCTTCTCAGCATCTGTCGACCGCGATCCTGCACACCTGCATGCAAACAAACAAACTGCCATCTAACCTACTGTACATTACCATTCCACCGATCAGGTGAGTCAACCGGTGGAATGGATCAGGAAATCCATGAAAAACTCTCAAACCCGCGATCGATTACAGGAAGGAGATCAAACAGAAAACAAAACAGGATCTTTATTGATTCACAGATGTAATACAATATGATGTTCCTCACACAGAACACTCAACCTACTCTGCGCAACACTACACTGATGATCGATCCATCCTCTACAATCAACCGATCTCATGCTTATATGCATTTCCCTACGAGTACTACTGACCCGACTCCAAGCGGCTGGGAACTCTCCAGGCGGCTGGGAGATCCCACCGAACATACATCATGACAGCTGTTATAACTAACTAGCTAAAAATAGCAAAAGCCTGGTCAGCATGATCTTATCCTGATCAGCATGACCTTATTACATTCAATTTGGTCTAACAGACCTTCTTGGAAACACAAACCTGACCTAAACTACTAACTGCCTTATCATGACCAGCTGTCAGGTAGGTGCTCCTGCACCATACTCCCCAACAGAAAAGAACTCATGTCCCATGAGTTTAGTATGTGGAAGTCTTCCACCTTGACAATTTGCTTTGTCAATCTTCTGACCTGCTCCAGCTTTATCTGCTGCTGTCTCTTGGCTGCTCCAAGACTTCTGAACTGTAACTTGCTGTCTGGCAAGTAACTCATCATGCCTGTAGGCCTTCTTCTCACATACCTTGTGTCTGTCAGGTTGTCTGATCAGAACCTCAGGGTGATCTTCAACACTCAACTTCTCAACTTGACCTAGCACATGAGGATGCTAGGCTTCTCAGCATCTGTCGACCGCGATCCTGCACACCTGCATGCAAACAAACAAACTGCCATCTAACCTACTGTACATTACCATTCCACCGATCAGGTGAGTCAACCGGTGGAATGGATCAGGAAATCCATGAAAAACTCTCAAACCCGCGATCGATTACAGGAAGGAGATCAAACAGAAAACAAAACAGGATCTTTATTGATTCACAGATGTAATACAATATGATGTTCCTCACACAGAACACTCAACCTACTCTGCGCAACACTACACTGATGATCGATCCATCCTCTACAATCAACCGATCTCATGCTTATATGCATTTCCCTACGAGTACTACTGACCCGACTCCAAGCGGCTGGGAACTCTCCAGGCGGCTGGGAGATCCCACCGAACATACATCATGACAGCTGTTATAACTAACTAGCTAAAAATAGCAAAAGCCTGGTCAGCATGATCTTATCCTGATCAGCATGACCTTATTACATTCAATTTGGTCTAACAGACCTTCTTGGAAACACAAACCTGACCTAAACTACTAACTGCCTTATCATGACCAGCTGTCAGGTAGGTGCTCCTGCACCATTGTATTATATGTAGATATAGGATATGTTTAGTTATGCATACCTAAAACAAGGACATGTTGTAGTGCGAAAAATGTGACCATACTGCAAGAGATAGTTTTGATGTCATACATCAGAAGGCTTAAACTATTGATCAAAACTCCTAACATGAACTCAAGTTTGCAAAAGGACTTCATCACTAGTCTTGGATAGGGTATGGACAACCGTTGCAAACAGGGTATGGAAAATTGTCCAAGCATAAAAGGTATAGGAATTTTGTCAGATGTCATTTGCTAGTTTATCTCAGACTACCTCCTTTTCACATACACTCCTTTTCTCATAATCATGACTTGAGGACTGTCTCTTTGGCTATCACATTTTGTGATTGTTTCACATGATAATGGTTCAATCTCAATGATAATAAAGGATATAGGAATTTTTTAGATGTTGTAATTGCAAGTACCCCTGTAGACATGTATGCAAAGTGCAGAAGCATAGATAAGGCACGTGGCTTGTCTAATAGAACACCACAAAGAGAGGTCATGTCATGTAATGCAATGATCAAGCATGATATGAAGAAAATGGATTTGTTGAAAAGACTTTAGAAACTTTCAAACAAATGTGATTGGCAAGTGTAAAGCCAAATTCCACAACCTTCACCAACATCCTCCATATCTCTACCAAATTAGGATCTTTGGAACATGGTATGGACAACCATCAAAGCAAAAAGGATATTATGTAGGTTTTTTTTAAGTTGACTGTGATGATTATTATGTAGGTTTCATTTTGAATGGTGGACAAGTGTTTGGTGTCTTGAGAAGTATTATACATTTGGAATTTATCTTATGAGCATTATGGTTAAGGTCAATGGTATTATGTTAGTCATAATGATAAACTCTAGAGGCCTGTGTAGTGTAATATACCTATACTCAACTTCTCTCTCTCATGTGGAGTATAAAGTCGGAATAGAAATATAAAATGTCAATCTTGGGTTAAAAACCTCATGGTGGGATCAACTTGTCCCTACACCCTTTATTAATGTTCTTGGAATGAATTTGTAGCTGATGGTAAAGACAAAACTACAGTGCCTTCTAAAGTGACTAGTTTTCTCTTGAATATTGTTGTGGTTGTTAGTTCCATGTGTATAGTCTCATTGATAAGATGTATTGTTATTAGCCCTTAAGAACAAAGTGAAAATGCTTTACTTTGATTGAATATGTGGTTAGCAATAATGTATGTGCATATGAGAAAAATGTTGTACCTTAAAGAATTTAAAATATTTGCAAGAGCTATAGGATAGACCTATGGCTTTATTGTAACTCTAAAATAATTTTTAAGGAAACCCTTATTTATGGAATTGTTATTGTGTATAGTTTTGTAATAATTAAGCTCAAAGTATATATGTTGCAATAATTACAAGATATGCACAAAATAGATTTGTTGATAAGGATTTAGAAACTTTCAAGCAAATGTGATTAGCAGGTGTAAATCCAAATTCCACAACCTTAACCAACATCCTCCCTACCTATCCCAAAATGTGATCTTTGGAACACGGTATAGACATCCATCAAAGCATAAAGGATATGGGAATTTTGCCAAATCTATTGTAGATGCAACTACCCTAGTAGACATGTATGCAAAGTGTGGAAGCATAGACAAGTGTAAGGTGCGGAAAATTTTACCAACTAAACATAGTACCTGAAAAGAAAAGCATATTCTATAAGTAAGACAATCAACCATTAATAGTTTCCAATTATTCATAATTAAGCATAGAACGGCAAGAATCCATGAATAAGTATCAATATCCATATACTACAATGAATTACAAACCAGTTACATACACCTAACTTGGTGTTACAATACATTTGTTTCAATGTTACACAAGGAAGTACTATCATCAAGATATTAATGAATCATGTTACAATTATAACTTGGCAATGAAATCCATACAAAGATATATATATATATATATATATATATATATATATATATATATATATATATATATATATATATATATATATATATATATATAAGCAAATATCCATGTCAATAATAATATTTGAACTCAGCTACCTCGATCCTCTGATCATCGGCAAACCAAGACCAAGAGAGTGGTTGAGACGCTTATTCCACCTAACCACAAAGTACTGGACTTCCCTGGGTTTCTTCCTAACTCGAAGAAAACACCAACCCTACACAAGGAGCCTAGCAACCTGGAACAGTGTAAACAGGAGGGAATCACTCGATGTGTGCATGTTCCCTGTATGCATCCTAATCCTAGAATGACATAAACTCTTGCAAATAGGATGTGGCAGAGACAAACATAGTTCTAGGCTTTTAAACAAATATATTTATTTCAATGGTACGGTAGCTTGGCCAAGCAAATAAATAAAATGATAGTTTTAGAAAAAGTAAAACTATCATCATTGAGAGCCCACATTTGGCATCCTGTCCTGAAAGTTCGTAATTTACACAAAGCACAATTTCCTAAGTTTGGTTTTCCATAGTCATAAGTATCTATATTTTGAATACAATCATTGTTTCCATTATTTAGTTGATTTCACTAGTTTACTTATTGTAAAGTTTACTATTTTCCTTATTTTATATCAATTTTCTAGACATGTTAATTCTAGATATGATGAATCTACCAGTTAAATACAATGCATTTCTTTCAAGGGATTTGATATTATGCTAGTTTTGTAAAGTGAATTCACAAAATAACAATTTTCAAGAAAATTCAATAATACAAAAGTTCTTACAAGTCATTTGTTAAACGGTGCAAATATATATATATATATATATATATATATATATATATATATATATATATATATATATATATATATATATATATATATATATATATATATATATATATATATATATATATATATATATATTTGAAACAAAACATTTCTTTTATGATGCCACAGCCAGTTGTATTTATTTTTATATATCAATTTCAGATAGAAGATCATGGTTTTTGCACATAAGAAAAAGATTCATACACACACATAGCCACAAATGATCTAAGATTAAATAAGAACTTGGAATTCGCTCCCTATTCTATTCTAATGCTTGATTCCCATAGTTTTTACAGAGGCTTCTCAATCTTAATTGTTTCCTCCTTGTGCCCAAAATGCTTCCACAATTTCTTTTTTGTTTTGTATGTTGTTTCTGAGATGAAGAGCCCCCCTTTCTTTTGAGAATGCAAGATGTTAAATATGAGTTTTTGTGTGCAAGAAATGAATTGTAACTCCTCTCCTCAAGTGTTTTCCCTTTCTTGAGCTTCTCTTTCCTAAATTAAGTTTTTGTTCCAAAATCATGTTTATTCTATTTCTAGTTCTAAAAATATTATTAAAATAATCTACATATTTATCACAATGTAGCTATAAAACTAATAAATAAATATTCTCTAAATAAAAACAAATTAAATAACTAATTCAATTATTCTATTTTCTAAGCACTCACAATATTTAAATAACAATGAATTAAATAATCTAATTAAATCACAATTAACTAACTATACAATAAAATTATATAATTTAAATAAATTTAAAAATACAATTTAAATTAAACTATTAAATCATTCAATATGCAAACATATGAAGCTACATGTCACTATGTGAAGTGTGTGAATGATATCCCTCCATCTTAACCCGGTGAGGATGCTAATCTCCTTTACCTCAACCACACCATTGTCTTCGACAACCTGCAATTCAGAATAAACTCCAATTTCCCATTAATAGCTTAGTAACCAATAGCTAAAGCATTACTAACATAAATATAACATTCATTTCATTCATCTTTCCATATTAAAATAATCATTCATCCTTCAAAATAATAAATTATCTATCTAACACACATAATTGTCCATAGATTGTTTCCACATAAAGTAACCACAGAGAGTATCAAAGTTTGAGACGTGAGATCCTTCCCCACTTGGAAGAGACATCGTCTTGATGTCTTATAACAAAACATCTACATAAAGAGTCTTATACATCAAGTATCAATAATAAAATAAATGTCATCATGTGCATAATGAAAATAACTAGAATCTCAAATGAGGAAATGATCTGTCAATGTTGTCTGCATTTTCCCAGGTGGCATTATCCACCGAATACTAGTCCCACTGGACCCTATACTGCACCACATTGCGGTTCCGCAACTTAACGTTGCACCTCTCTAGAATCTTGGTGGGCTCCATTAGCACCACCCCTGGATCCTGAACTTGTAATGCATGCTAGTCAAGAATATGAGATGCATCCAGATGATATGGCTTAAGTACAAAAACATGGAAGACATTATGTATTCAAGAAAGAGCCAGCAACAAACCAAGCATGTAAGCAACTGGATTAATAACATCCAATACATCAAATAGTCCAACATATCTAGGGGCAAGCTTTGACCCCTTTCCAAAATATATTGAGCTCTTCTGTGGATGAACCCTCAAAAAGACCTTGTCTCCTACTAAGAACTGTCTAAGGGTCTTGTTTCTATCTGCAAAACTTTTCTATCGATCTGAAGCTTGCTTCAACTTTTCCTTAATGAGATTCATCTAATCTTCCATTTCCCTTAACATTTTTGGTCCTACAACAATCCTGTCTTCCACTCTATCGCAGCTGATAGGTGTCCAACACTTGCAACCATATAAATCCTCAAAAGGTGACATACCCAAGGAGGTGTGAAAAGAGTTATTATAAACAAATTCAACTAGAGGCAAGTACTCCTCCCACTTATGTTGTTGATCCATACAGTACATTCTGAGGAGATCCTCTACTACCTGGTTCACCCTCTCAGTCTGACCATTGGTCTACGGATGATAAGCTGAACTAAAGTTTAGTTTTGTTCTCAAAGAAGCATACAAAGTGGTCCAAAATCTAGAGGTCATCTGAGTATCACGATCAAAGATGATTATTTCAGGTACACTGTGCAAATGGAAAATCTCCTACACAAATGGTCTTTGCCAACACCAAAGAACCATCCTTAAGGTTCCCAAGAATGAAATGGGCAACCTTCATCAATTTATCTACCACTACCAAGATGACATCATGTCGAGTCTTAGTCATAGGCAACCCCTAAATGAAATCCATAGTGATTACCTACCATTTGTATTCTGGCACCCTATGAGGGTAAAGAAGTTCTACCGGATGTACATGCTTAGCCTTAACTTAGCCTTCTAAGCATCGGGTTACAAAAGAAATAACATCTCTCCAAACTCCAGGCTAGAAATACAATGGTTTAGTCCTTCTAACATCTTTGTTACACCGAGGTGCCCAGAATAAGGTGTATTATGAAATTCTTCTAACACAAGTTCCCTCAATCCGGCTGCATTTGGAACGTACATACGTTCCTGAAATCTCAAGAGTCCATCAGACTCGAATACATATCCATCATATCTATGATCGGAAGGATTTTGATCTAGTGCTTGCTTTGCCCTATCATCTAACTCATCACCTGGCAAAGCCTGCATCACCTATTTTCTAAAAATTGATCTGACTATTATCATGGCTGCGATATGTCTCATTCTACTTAGGGCATCCACTACTCTATTTTCTTTTCCTTTTATATATTCAATGCCAAAATCATATTCGCTCAAGAACTCCAACCATCTTCTCTCTCGAGCATTCAGGTTGGGCTAAGTAAATATATACTATAATCCCAAGTGGTTTGTCTTTAGGTCGAAAGGCTTCCCCAACAAATAGTGCCTCCACATTTGAAGTGCATGCACTATGGCAGCCAACTCCAAATCATGTGGAGCATAATTTAGTTCATGATGCTTCAATTTTTGAGACTCATAAGCTACTACTTGGCCTTCCTACATAAGAACTGCTCCTACACCTTCCACTGAAGCATCTGTAATAACTATAAAGTGCCCATTTGAATCTGGCACAATCAGAATGGGTGTAGAAGTAAGTTTCTCTATCAACAACTGAAATACCTACTCGCATCTATCATTCCATTCAAACTTCTTTCCTTTTCTTTGGAGTGCTATGATGGGTACTGCAATCATTGAGAACCCCTTCACAATTTTTTGATAATAGCCGGCAAGCCCCATAAAGCTCTAGACTTCTAACACATTCTGTGGTGCTGGCCACTCCATAATTGCCTTTATCTTATCTGGGTCCACTGCTATCCCTTTAGCTGAAATAACATGGCCCAAATAGTTAACCTTAGTCCGATAGAAGGCACATTTTGACATCTTTCCAAAGAGTATATGATCCTACAATCGCTGCAATACTATCCTCAGATGTTTGTCATGCTCTTCCTCTGACTTGGAGTATATCAGTATATCATCAAGAAAAACAAGCACAAAGTCATCTAAGCAATCTCAAAAAACATTGTTTATCAAATTCATGAAAGTTGCAGGGGCATTAGTTAGCCCAAATAGTAACACCATGAACTTGTAGTGTCTGTATCTGGTCTTGAAGGTTGTCTTTGAAATATCTTCATCCTTTATTATAAGCTAATGGTATCTTGACCTCAAATCTATTTTTGAGAATACCTTTGCTCCTTTCATTTGATCAAACAACTCATAGATCCTAGGGAGCAGATACATATTCTTGATGGTGGCCTTATTCAACATTCTGTAATCAATGCATAATCTTAAAGTGCCATCCTTCTTCTTTACAAATATGACAAGTTCTCCCCATGGAGACACACTCGGTTAACTGCACCTTTAGCTCATACAATTCAGTTGTGTTCATTTTGTACGGTGCTTTTGACAAAGGCTTAGTACTATGTAACAATTCAATAGAGAAATCAAATTCTTGCTTCGGAGGTAGCTCAGTCAGTTCATCAAGAAAGACATCTTTAAACTCCTTTAAGATAGGATGGTCATAAGCTGACGAATTTGAGCTATCTAGGTCCCTGACCTTTACTGCATAAATAGCACACCCTTTTTTGTTGGCCTTCTTTAGTTGCATGGTTGATATCTACCTTAACTCTAAGGGTCTTTTGAATCCATATATCTCAACCCGATTACCATGATCATCTAAACATTTTACTATTTTCTCTTCACAATCTACCACAGACTTATGCTATGAAAGCTAGTTTATACCCAAAATTACATCATATGATCCTAAAGGTGCAACATACAAATTGACATGAGTCTCAAAACTTAGAAGTTCAAGTTCACTGCATGCCAAACATTGCTCTACTATTCTCTCTACCCAATTTCCATATTGTATTTTCCATGAATTAGCCATGAATCTAGGTCTAACTGATAACTTAGATAAAACACTAGGATCTACAAAGCAATCAGTAGCACTAGTATCTATCAAAATTGAAATAGGGCATCCAAAAAGTTTACCCGAGAACTAAATAGGAGTCGCCTAGAAATCCATATGTCGGTTACCTACTGCTGCATGGATGTGGTGCTGATTTCTATTCTTCTAATTACTTCCTCTTTGAGGACATACACTAGCATAATGTTCCCTACTGCAAGTGTAGCAACTGCCATGAGGTTCTCTAGGTCTATCAAATCCATCTCTCCTATTGTTATTATTGTTATTGTAATTGGTCCTCTTATTGTTATTCTGATTTCCCTCATTACGGTCCTGAGAATTACTCCCTCTCTTAAGATTCCTAATTTGTCTGTTGTTGTTATTTCCTTGAGGTTTCTTGTTACCAAATTTTACATCTCTGCTTTTCATGTAGTTAGCCACCTCTTGCAATTTATGTTCTTGCTTAATGGATTTCTCAAAAACTTCATCCATCGTGGATGGATTATGTATATCCACATCAGATCTAATTTGAGGCCTAAGCCCCATGATGAGCTTATGGATTCAAAATATTTCATCTTATTTATACTGAGGCACATATTTTAGCAAGTGAGAGAATTTCTCCCAATATTGTATGACCGTCATACCACCTTGTGTGAGATTTTGAAATTCTGTCATTTTCTTATCAAAATATAACTGTGGTAGCCACCTTCTTCTGAATATCTGCAAAAACTACTCCCATGTCACATCATCAGGCAACAACTACTTCTCAGCCTTCTCGTTATCCCACCAAGTGGCAGCCTTACCAGTGAGTTGATAGGATCCCCAAATAGCCTTTGTTTCACTAGACAAATTCCTCAGGGAGAAATACTTCTCCATCTCAATTATTTAGGCTTCTGCTTCGTCTCCAATAGTTTTTCCATCAAATTTTGGTGGGGTAACCTTCTTTAGGTCTTTGCCCAATTCTTCAGCCACTTTCTTTTATTTACTAGGGTTTCTTTCTGTCTCAGGATTTTCTATATGAGCCTCATCCCTATTCTCCTCATTTGACCCTATATTCTCCTTTTGCTGGCCCGTTCACATTTCCTGTTCTATCCCATCCATTCTGGCCTCTTACCAATTCAACATGGCAACAATTTGATCCAGTCTCTCAAACGGATCACCACAAGATCGACCTCCACACTGGTAAGTGAATCTAGTATCCATCTGGGTTACTCTCAAAAACATTCATTAATGCGTCGTTAGGCATAGGTCCAAGTGTTGAACCTAAGCTCTGATACCAAATGTAAGGTACAGAAAATTTTACCAACTAAACATAGTACCTGAAAAGAAAAGCATATTCCATAAGTAAGATAATCAACCATTAACAATTTCCAATTATCTATAATTAAGCATAGAATGGCAAGAATCCATGAATAAGTATCAATATCCATATACCAGAATGGATTACAAACCAGTTACATACACCTGACTTGGTGTTACAATACATATGTTTCAATGTTACACAAGGAAGTACTATCATCAAGATATCCATGAATCATGTTACAATTATAACTTGGCAATGAAAACCATACAAAGATATATATATATATATATATATATATATATATATATATATATATATATATATATATATATATATAAGCAAATATCCATGTCAATAATAATATCTGAACTCGGCTACCTCGATCCTCCAATCATCTGCAAACCAAGACCAAGAGAGTGGTTGAGGCTCTTTTTCCACCCAACCATAAAGTACTAGACTCCCCTGGGTTTTTTCTAACTCAAAGAAAACACTGACCCTGCACAAGGAGCCTAGCAACCTGGAATACTATAAGCAGGAGGAATCACTTGATGCGTGTCTATTGCCTATATGCATCCTAATCCTAGAATGACATAAACTCTTGCAAACAGGATGTGGCAGAGACAAACATAGTTCTAGGCTTCTAAACAAATCCATTTGTTTCAATGGTATAGTAGCTTGACCAAGCAAATAAATAAAATGATAGTTTTAGAAAAAGTAAATACATCATCTCTGGGAGCCCACATTCGGCATCCTGTCTCGAAAGTTCATACTTTACACAAAGCACAGTTTCCTAAGTTTGGTTTTCCATAGTCGTAAGTATCTACATTTCAAATACAATCATTGTTTCCATTATTCAGTTGATTTCACTAGTTTTCTTGTTGGAAAGCTTACTATTTTCCTTATTTTATAACAATTTTTCTAGACATGTTAATTCTAGATATGACAAATCTACTAGTTAAATACAATGCATTTCTTTCAAGGGATTTGATATAATGCTAGTTTTGTCAAGTGAATTCACAAAATAACATTTATTAAGAAAATTCAATAATACAAAAGTTCTTACAAGTCATTTTTTAAACGATGCAAAAAAATAAAAAAATAGAATGAATATTTCTTTTGCTGCAGTACAATAAATCTGATTATATATATATATATATATATATATATATATATATATATATATATATATATATATATATATATATTCTCATATAATTCAATTTGACAAATTAAACTCCACTCAGCATTGTAGTGTTGTTCCAGCGTATACATTTTCCAACAAACACAATTAACAATACAAATAATTGCAAAAACTAAGTTATCAAATGATATAATCAAATACAGTCATAAACCATTTTGTTTCTAGACAATACAAATTACAGTCTCAATATATATGCAAAGGGAAATTATATATATATATACATTACTAAATAAACCATGATCAGGAGTCTGTCAATGCCCAAGCATAGCAAGAACAATGGTATTAAATTCATGCTATATATATATTCGAGGGTTTTAGGTGTAATATATACACAATGCAAGGAAGAAATTCATTATAAACAATTGAAATGAAACTAAAGTAATGATAAAAGAAAAGGGGGTTGTCGTCCCCAAATGGGGTCACAGTCCCTAAGGGGCTGCGGCACCATTTGGTAATGTTGTGTCGTTATTATCAATCAGTGGCCTTAGTGCCATCTATAATGATCATTCCACTATCATATGTAGTCATTCTATAACGCCCCAACTAGCATTCAAGAACAAAAGGCCAAAAAGGGCACAACATTTTTTTTTAAGGAATAAAACATAAAATGAACATATAGGTAAATATCTCAATACTCAAAACTGACTCAGCCATGGGGTGCATCATCACCCTGTTTTCTAGATAGATAAAACTCAGGGATAAAACATAAGGGACGATTTACATGCACATAAGAAGAAGCTACACTCTCAATGAGTCATCATATATACCAATCTCATACAGGAAGGTTAGTGACCAATAAAGGGTGGATATCATAGATCTTGATAAGCCTAACTTGACATAGTATTATTATTATAGAAGCATGACATATATTAGGATAGTAGGATAACTCCAATAACATTAACAGTGTCGGCAATGACAGTAGTAGTAGAACATCAAAGAACAAATCAATGACAGTAGCAGTATAACAGCAGTGAGTAAATCAATGACAATAGTGGTAGAACAACAGTGAATGAATCATTGTTAGTAGTAGTAAAACAACACTGAATAATTTAATGACAGTAGTAGTAGAATAGTAATGAATAAATCAATGAAAGTAGTAGCAGAACAGCAATCAATTCAACAGTTTTTAGCTGAAACAGCAGTAACAATTACTAGAACAGCAATAAAACCACTAGTTTCAGCTGTGACAGCATTCCCAAAACTACTCGAGGCAAGAATTACATTGACATCCTGTCAGTAAGGTGGATAACGTAAGCGGAAGGTAGTCACAATACAACTATTGCTGAAGAGTACATCATGAGCATTTATTACAATGAACTCCACATTAGAAGTCTCTCACAAGAATTAATTACATTAATACAAGATCTCTATACATATCACTCGGTTCTCTGAGTTGTACAGATACATAAGAAAATACATCTAGAAAACTGGAGGAAAGAATGGAACAGCCCATGCTGACACCATTGCCAAAACTGATGTCGATGACTGGATCCCCAATGGTGGGTGCAACACTACCCTACCATATGGAACCTTAAATGCCCACCCCCCATGCTCAGAGATGTTCACATGGCCACACACAACATAACAACAGTAGGGACAAGAAGGCATGTATACTTGGCCACACGAGATACCACAACTATCATACTCTCAAAGCCATCAACACCAATTACACAAGGGAGACCACAAAATCACATAGTTCACAAGGAGCAATTCATAAGTATAAAGTAATCATGCCAACAAGGTACTACTCGAAGTCAAGGGGTGAGAGGATGGGGGCAGTGTTGTGTGGTTACACAACACGCCCCATTTTAACTTGGCAAAATAGGGACCCAACTTTTTGGCTTGGCTTGTGTTGTCTGTTTTCTGGCGGTTTGGTAAAAATGAGTCAGGTACATCATCATCATGAAGGTCAGGATGAGGTTGGTCATCATCATGAGGTTAGTTTGTCAAAGTTCATATTTTGTTTCTATGACCTCATATTTAGAAAGAGCTTGAAATTCCATGCAGGTTTGCCTTTTACATCACCTGAAAATTCGTCCATATGTGGAAGTTATGAGCAGTCAACGTTTTGGTCAAACCTGATAATCGTAGGAGGATCATCATATTTATATCCTCAGTCATGTTGTCAAGGTCATCATGATTTTGATCTATCACCCAATAAAAATCATGCAGTCCCAATATCCGGACGTCAATTTTAGGTGATAGTGCCTTTTACCCGTCAAATGACCTTAGGCGCATCGTGAGCATCATGTTTTGAGTGTAACCTGATATTTCAAATTATACGAGCATCATGATATTTTTAACATCACCTGATATTATGATATCATGCTGATATTATAATATCACCCTGCTTAGAAAATCCACCATCTACATAATTTGCATGCGCATGTCAAAGTCCTATCGGAGGGTCATCCTCCTGATCTTTCAAGGGAGGGTCATATTTGCTGATATTCGCTAATATGATGATGACGTCATCATATCCTCCTGATCTCCTTTTGCATGATCATGATGATCACCCTATCTTTTAAGGGGGGTGATATTCTCAGCAGCATGATCATATTTTAAATATCACCCTAGCGCTAACCTGATGATGACCTCAACTCATCCTCATGCTCCGAAGGCGGAATATGATGGTTACGTCATCATGATATTCGATGAGGAGAATCATCATATTTTTATCCTGTCATGTTGTCAAGATCATCATGATCTTGTTTGTCTACCTGATATTTCGTAATGTCCTCCTACTGAGAAATATGACCTTTTGCAAATATCCTGATGACGTCATCCCGATCTAATAAACGAAGAAGCAAATATCAGGATGACATCATCATCACATTTCCCTTCGGCAGGATATTTTCCAAAGCATGATCCGGTTCGCGAATATGATGATGACGTCATGTTCTAAAGTTTAACAAAAGCCCCAGATATCCTGATGATCATCATCATCCTGATCTTTCGAGAGGGTCACCTTGGCCGCAAAGGGGTCATATTACATTCACCACCTGATCATCTTCCTTAGGTGACCCGATATTACATTTATCCCCTGATCTTAACTGAACATGACAGTGACGTCATCTTTTGCATTTTAATGAAGCCCGAATATGACGACGACGTCACCATCATATTCCTTTCCTTAGCAGCAGGATCATATTTCATATCCTCCTATTTTCCTTCAACATGATGATGATGATGATGTCTTTCTTTTCCCCAATATACAGAAGCGAAACATGACAATGACGTCATCAGGACATTCAAGGAGGGGGAGCATCATATTTCCAAAATATCATGCAGACGAAAGTTTTAAGCCTTGCTGTCGGCCTTATCTTGAGTTATCATGCCGATAGAACATGTCTTCCCGATAGGAGGACATCATCATGATTTTTTTGGCGTCGGTATAAGTTTAACCGTCGGCCTAATGTAAAATTGTCATTCCGACAGTGTGTAGTCACGCCGATACATACATGATCATATTTGAACCTGATATACAGGAAATGGGTGGGAAAACAGAGCGATAGAAATTTGGAGCCCGATTGCCTGTAGCTGCATAGTTTGAGGTATGTTTAATAAAATGTTTAAACTTCCTGTTGTTTATCCACATGATGATGAACTTAATGTTTGTCTGTTTACTTGCAGGAAGTCATGATGCTATTAGAGCTGTTGCTGAGCATTGTATAGTTGCACAAGGAGGCAACATGAACCAGAAGTGAGGAGGATATTGTCAAATATGTTGTTTGCCAGCTGGAGACCGAATCAAATCAAAGATGCTGGAATATTCTGTGCCAGCTGTACATTTGCCAACTGGCGAAGCATGTGCTTTTCATCTGGACCGTTGATTGTTATGAGAAGATCATGATCCTTGGATCATTGTAACTATTTTCTGGCATTTGCTCTATATAAGAGCCAGATCCTGAGCTGCAAAAAAAGAGGATATACATTAATAGACATTGGACGCATCTGGCATTAAGGCCGATTACTGTAGAATCAATTAGGAGATCGGATTACTGAGACTAATGAGGATAGAATTGTTGAAATGTCAAGGTTCTTTCTTCAGACCACTGTAAATGTACCTGTTCTTGAGCATACTGAATGGATATGAAGTTTCAGATTACATCCTGATTGTAAATTTTACGTAATCTTCATGTTGATTTCTGGATATGTACTGGTGAATGTTGTGTTCAACTAGAAGCGCTTTCATTTCATTACATGTTGTTATCAACTTTTCCTTTGAAGATTTGCACTAGATCATGCAGATTTGTGGAATGTCCTGGTGAAGTATGATTCTAGTTTCCTTCTTTTCATTGCATGTATGGGAGCTTGTATGTGGATCAGTGATCTCAGTCAAGTAGTTTTGGGAATCTCATTCTTTAACCCTTTTCCTTTTTTTAATTTCATAAATTCATCACCATAACTGCAAATCATGATAAATAACAAGCAGAACAGAGAAATATGCTGAAATCCCGTAGGTAACTGAAAATCCTTAGCATATTTGAGTTAAATGCATGCAGTATTGAAAATATCATGCAAAGAATCATAAATAATGGTAGAAATCATGCAAATATCAGCCTGTAGGCACATTATTTGACGAAATTCACAGTGCAGAGGTAGAATTGTTGGAGATTTATGCAGAGCAGGCATATAGAGCAGGATATTTGAAGAAATAATGATGAACTTTGCAGAAACACGTAAGGCCCCTGAATGGAAAACAGCAACACACATCAACCACTGAGTAACGTCAGTAGATTAAGACCTAATCAACGGAGACTTGGGATCATGAATTCTCTGAATTCATCGTATCTTTCAAGATGAATAAGGGTTGTTGTGTAACTTTTATTCTATGTTTGTGAATGATCCTCATCATGATCAACATAAATTGGCGCTAGAAGGAGGGCCGAACTGGAAAAGACACCATTGTTTCAGTCATCATTCATTTTATGCAGGCCCCTTGCTTCTAATGCAACATAAATTGGCGCTAGAAGGAGGGCCGAACTGGAAAAGACGACATTGTTTCAGTCATCATTCATTTTATGCAGGCCCCTCACTTCTAACGCAACATAAATTGGTGCTAGAAGGAGGGCCGAACTGGAAAAGACGCCATTATTTCAGTCATCATTCATTTTATGCAGGCCCCTCGCTTCTAACGCAACATAAATTGGCGCTAGAAGGAGGGCCGAACTGGAAAAGACGCCATTATTTTAGTCATCATTCATTTTATGCAGGCCCCTCGCTTCTAACGCAACATAAATTTGCGCTAGAAGGAGGGCCGAACTGGAAAAGATGCCATTGTTTCAGTCATCATTCATTTTATGTAGGCCCCTCGCTTCTAACGCAACATAAATTGGCACTAGAAGGAGGGCCTGAGCTGTGAATTTCTGGATTTCTGCAAATATTACAGAAATATTTCAGCATTTGAGTTAAATGTCTGCAAATATCTCTTATCTGAGATGTTTTGGTTGCACCTTTGCAAAGATCTAGCCCAAAGCATCAAAGATTAGTTTGATTTTCTGAACTTTCAAGTTTTATTCTGAGATATGATAGATCTCATTAAAATTTCAAAATCCTAAAAATTGAAAAATAGAGTCTCATTTTGATGGATGTATATGAAGGCAATTGTCAAATTAACATTCCTTTATTTCAGGAAACTTTGAGTAGGCAGCTTTATCCTCAAAGTTTATCTAACTTCGGTTTATCCACCTGTTGCAGGATACACCAGACTGTGGAACACAGTGAAATTAATTGTTTAACTTTCCTTACAAGGTTGGATTTATACTTGAAAGGACTAATATTCTTCCAGGATGTGTTCAGGGCTGAAATTTGCCAGGAAAATGAAGAAATTCTGGAGCAACAAGCAGATGCAGCACCAGAAGTTATTAATTGTCCAGACACTGAAGTGGATCGTTCTGAAGATTTTGAATTATACTTGTCCAGAAATGTACAATGTAGTCAAATATTAGGTTTGCCCACTGATGATGTCTTGATTGAAAGCTGGTGCAGATTACATGATGAAGAGCATTCAGAGAGAGATTGTTACGCCTGCTTGATCATGTTGAAAAAGATTCTAGAAAATACAGTAGCTGAATCAGTTCCAGAAGGTAATGAAGAGGAAACATCTTTCCTTGATTCATTTTATGGTGAGATTGATAGGAGTTCTCTACTTCCTAATACAAGTAAGGATCAGTTAGTATGCAGGTATGAATCTTGTGAAAATTTTAGAGACGAAATCACTCATTAGGATAATATTTTTGATTCTGATCCTAATACTTTTGATAAAGAAGATGAAACATCTTTCCTGGAGTCATTCTATGGTAAAGAGAAGTGTAAACAAATAGTAGAGCAATTTAAATTCACTGCTGATGATGAAGTTCCTATGATAGTAACTCAGGGAGTCATAGAAAATAAAATAAATGCTGATTTACTACCTAACTGGGTTGAATTGAATGATCAAATGCAAGAATGTTGCAGGTTAATGGAACCAGATCCTTTACTAGATAGAAGATGTGAATTATTTAATGAACAATTCCTGAAAGATGAAGATGTAGAAGACTTTGGAGTTGTTATGCATAATCAGATGTCACTCCAGGAATATTTTGAGAATGAAACAGGGGAGTGTCCTTATCAAGTGAAAGTTGTTTCTCTTTTACAGTCACATGATTTAGAAATGATAAATTTCTGTATATCAGGTTGTGATAATAAAGATACTTATTTAGATGCTGATGTGTAGGAAATTGAAGAAAATATTGAGAAGTTTCCTGAACTGGAGGATAAACTGAACATCCAGAATGAAGGGATAAGGCTGGATAAAGATGAAGAATTAATACATCATACATCCTTCAATTTGAAGTGAGACCAGACACTGAGCCAAGCAGTGAAAATATAATGACAAATGGAAGATCAGCTGCCAATAAAGAAGCATGTCCAACAAAATCAGAAATACACCAGGTTGTATTTCTCCTTTCCACAGTAAATGATGTTGAATACTATTTTGATTATGGAAATTCAGGAGATAAGACATGCATATGGATTAATCATGAACATGATGAGCTGCCTCAGCTACTGATCATCAAGAGTTATTCTGTTGAATACAGTGAATTCAGAATATCAGAATATTTTTCAGAATATAAAGATAAATTTGCTAGGTTGAGAACCATAACTGATACCCTAAGACTCCTGCACAATCGAAAGAAGTATGCAAATACAGGTGTATTTGGGTCATTTGCTGGTTCTTGTTTGCCTAGTAGTAGTTTGTATATAATTTTGTAGGTTAGTTGTTTGTACAGTCTGCTTGTTTTGTTGTCTTGTTCTGTTTCTGTTGTTTCCTTTTTGTAGGTTAGTTGTTTGTATAGTGTTTCTTCTGTTTTGTGTTGTTTTGGTTGAGTTTTTGTTTTGGTAAGTCAAGATGATGCACTTCATCACCTAAGAAAATAACTAAATTGTTAGGATTCAAGTGATGAGATCAGATTTAGATATAGATTGTAATTCATTCTGATAAATATTCATGATCAGGTTTTATAATATCTTTTCATCAGGTGCCTTTTCTTGTCCAAAGTGAATCAAACACAATGAAACACCTAACAGCCTTGGGCTTGTTGAAGATATGAGTATTGGTGTTAAGTGAAAAATCTAAAGGGACTCCCTTGCTACCAATACAATCTCCAACCTAAAGCTGCAAGTGACCATACCTTGTACAAATGAGCTGACATGATGATATCAGATATATAAATAAAAATATATATATAAACAATAAACTTAGGCCATCTAAGTAACTCTACCGGGGCTATAGATGCCTTCTGGCAGTGGGGCTCTACTTAGGGAGATTGTATAGATAACCTTGTCGGGGCTATAGACGCCTGCTGGCAGCAGGGCTCTATCCAGGTTGGCTATGAGGGATGATCTCCAACTATGTAGTTTAACACCAGTTACTTATATTTTCAACTTGCTTTCAAGATGAGGATAATTAATCATATGCACACACATGATCCTTTGTTAGCACTGTTACCTTGATGAAACTTTATCATTCAAAGATCATGATGATTTTACTTAGAAAGAATTAGAATACTATAGATGAATATGATCATATCATTTGAATCATTTGAATTTTGTTGTTTTCTTTGGTGGCAAGTTGTTGTGTGGTTACACAACACGCCCCATTTTAACTTGGCAAAACAGGGACCCAACTTTTTGGCTTGGCTTGTGTTGTCTGTTTTCTGGCGGTTTGGTAAAAATGAGTCAGGTACATCATCATCATGAAGGTCAGGATGAGGTTGGTCATCATCATGAGGTCAGTTTGTCAAAGTTCATATTTTGTTTCTATGACCTCATATTTAGAAAGAGCTTGAAATTCCATGCAGGTTTGCCTTTTACATCACCTGAAAATTCATCCATATGTGGAAGTTATGAGCAGTCAACGTTTTGGTCAAACCTGATAATCGCAGGAGGATCATCATATTTATATCCTCAGTCATGTTGTCAAGGTCATCATGATTTTGATCTATCACCCGATAAAAATCATGCAGTCCCAATATCCAGACGTCAATTTTAGGTGATAGTGCCTTTTACCCGTCAAATGACCTTAGGCGCATCGTGAGCATCATGTTTTGAGTGTAACCCGATATTTCAAATCATACGAGCATCATGATATTTTTAACATCACCTGATATTATGATATCATGCTGATATTATAATATCACCCTGCTTAGAAAATCCACCATCTGCATAATTTGCATGCGCATGTCAAAGTCCTATCGGAGGGTCATCCTCCTGATCTTTCAAGGGAGGGTCATATTTGCTGATATTCGCTAATATGATGATGACGTCATCATATCCTCCTGATCTCCTTTTGCATGATCATGATGATCACCCTATCTTTTAAGGGGGGTGATATTCTCAGCAGCATGATCATATTTTAAATATCACCCTAGCGCTAACCTGATGATGACCTCAACTCATCCTCATGCTCCGAAGGCGGAATATGATGGTTACGTCATCATGATATTCGATGAGGAGGATCATCATATTTTTATCCTGTCATGTTGTCAAGATCATCATGATCTTGTTTGTCTACCCGATATTTCGTAATGTCCTCCTGCCGAGAAATATGACCTTTTGCAAATATCCTGATGACGTCATCCCGATCTGATAAACGAAGAAGCAAATATCAGGATGACATCGTCATCACATTTCCCTTCGGCAGGATATTTTCCAAAGCATGATCCGGTTCGTGAATATGATGATGACGTCATGTTCTAAAGTTTAACAAAAGCCCCGGATATCCTGATGATCATCATCATCCTAATCTTTCGAGAGGGTCACCTTGGCCGCAAAGGGGTCATATTACATTCACCACCTAATCATCTTCCTTAGGTGACCCGATATTACATTTATCCCCTAATCTTAACTGAACATGATGGTGACGTCATCTTTTGCATTTTAATGAAGCCCGAATATGACGACGACGTCACCATCATATTCCTTTCCTCAGCAGCAGGATCATATTTCATATCCTCCTATTTTCCTTCAACATGATGATGATGATGATGTCTTTCTTTTCCCCAATATACAGAAGCGAAACATGACAATGACGTCATCAGGACATTCGAGGAGGGGGAGCATCATATTTCCAAAATATCATGCAGACGAAAGTTTTAGGCCTTGCTGTCGGCCTTATCTTGAGTTATCATGCCGATAGAACATGTCTTCCCGATAGGAGGACATCATCATGATTTTTTTGGCGTCGGTATAAGTTTAACCATCGGCCTAATGTAAAATTGTCATTCCGATAGTGTGTAGTCACGCCAATACATACATGATCATATTTGAACCCGATATACAGGAAATGGGTGGGAAAACAGAGCGATAGAAATTTGGAGCCTGATTGCCTGTAGCTGCATAGTTTGAGGCATGTTTAATAAAATGTTTAAACTTCCTGTTGTTTATCCACATGATGATGAACTTAATGTTTGTCTGTTTACTTGCAGGAAGTCATGATGCTGTTAGAGCTGTTGCTGAGCATTGTATAGTTGCACAAGGAGGCAACATGAACCAGAAGTGAGGAGGATATTGTCAAATATGCTGTTTGCCAGCTGGAGACCGAATCAAATCAAAGATGCTGGAATATTCTGTGCCAGCTATACATTTGCCAACTGGCGAAGCATGTGCTTTTCATCTGGACCGTTGATTGTTATGAGAAGATCATGATCCTTGGATCATTGTAATTGTTTTCTGGCATTTGCTCTATATAAGAGCCAGATCCTGAGCTGCAAAAAAATAGGATATACATTAATAGACATTGGACGCATCTGGCATTAAGGCCGATTACTGTAGAATCAATTAGGAGATCGGATTACTGAGACTAATGAGGATAGAATTGTTGAAATGTCAAGGTTCTTTCTTCAGACCACTGTAAATGTACCTGTTCTTGAGCATACTGAATGGATATGAAGTTTCAGATTACATCCTGATTGTAAATTTTACGTAATCTTCATGTTGATTTCTGGATATGTACTGGTGAATGCTGTGTTCAGCTAGAAGCGCTTTCATTTCATTACATGTTGTTATCAACTTTTCCTTTGAAGATTTGCACTAGATCATGCGGATTTGTGGAATGTCCTGGTGAAGTATGATTCTAGTTTCCTTCTTTTCATTGCATGTATGGTAGCTTGTATGTGGATCAGTGATCTCAGTCAAGTAGTTTTGGGAATCTCATTCTTTAACCCTTTTCCTTTTCTTAATTTCATAAATTCATCACCATAACTGCAAATCATGATAAATAACAAGCAGAACAAAGAAATATGCTGAAATCCCGTAGGTAACTGAAAATCCTTAGCATATTTGAGTTAAATGCATGCAGTATTGAAAATATCATGCAAAGAATTATAAATAATGGTAGAAATCATGCAAATATTAGCCTGTAGGCACATTATTTGACTAAATTCACAGTGCAGAGGTAGAATTGTTGGAGATTTATGCAGAGCAGGCATATAGAGTAGGATATTTGAAGAAATAATGATGAGCTTTGCAGAAACACGTAAGGCCCCTGAATGGAAAACAGCAACACACATCAACCACTGAGTAACATCAATAGATTAAGACCTAATCAACGGAGACTTGGGATCATGAATTCTCTGAATTCATCGTATCTTTCAAGATGAATAAGGGTTGTTGTGTAACTTTTATTCTATGTTTGTGAATGATCCTCATCATGATCAACAGGCAGCAGTAAAAAAAAAGAAGTGAACAGACCATTGTATACTCATCTCAAAATAAAACTCATATCATTCATAGCACACGTGAATCATATAACCTCCAATGGCCAAACTAGTGAGCATTCTTGCTCAATGTCACATTAAGAGCCACATTCCTAGCCCACATAATTCTGAAATTAATTATTGCAATGCCGATTCTAGCAGCAAACCTTTTAGATCAAAATACTACTACAACAGTTGTGGCAGAGAACCACTCATATGTATTGAACAACAAATCAGCAAAGTCTAATAGTGCTGGAAATGCATACAAATTGAAGTTTAAACTCATATAATCCACCCAGCAATATTACTATGCATAACTCCATGTTTATCAGAAATAAGTAATCTTGGAATGATGGAATAATACCAAAAATCATATATCCAGAATATGTTAGACTTGAGCTATATGTTTCAGACATTAAATTGATGGCAATACTTTCAAGTAGATGGAACAACAAACCTAAATAATGACACAATAGTATTAAATTATCCAGTACATAGAAATGAACAACCATCTCATACATCAAATAAACCCTTCACCAAATGATGTGATTCAATAATCTGATTGTACAGCTGGCAGATTAAAGGAGTTGCAATGCTTCAAACAGAAATAATAGCCTACAATTTCAACTATGTCCAGCTACAGTAGCTTGTGCATTCCTTGATGTATTGAAGACAAAACCCACATTGAAATATCCCTAAGAGTGCAGATTATAGAATATCACACAACCAAAAATAGTTTTCAATTCCCCATAGTGTGTGAACTATATGACAAGTTGTTGGAATTGGGTTTACTAGTTTATCTTATTTCTAAATAATACTTATCAGTATTGGTAAGGCAGAGCACCCCTCAAACAAGGATAAGCTATAATATATTTACCATATCTCTTTCAATTTGGTCCTATTTTGAATTCAACCATGAATCAAGGTTACGAATATTATTCCCCAAGGGATCATAGGCCATGCTAAGGGCATTGCTAAAGTAAGCTTATTTTAAAGAAAGTAAGCTTATTCTAATGAAAATGATCCTCAACACACATACAGCTAAATTTGCACTAACTTGCCTTCCACATTTACATGGAAGAGATTTGCATTTGCAAAGCTAAATATAAGATATTCTTAGGTCATAAACTTTGTTTGTTGATATATTGTTCCCATTCTCTAAATGTGCCTTATGCTTCATTATGTACTCTTCAAGACCACCACAAGAAGTTTCCTATGAAGCTGAACGGATGTTGACTTTTCAATGAGAACAAGGATAATGAAATTTACAGTTTTGTTAGCAGCAAGACTACCAGATACATTAGGGTGGCAGCTAGATTATTGGCATGGTAGTTTTGAAATTGTCATGATAGTAATTCATGTGGCATGGCAGTTTCACCTGTTTGAAAACACAAGACTCAACGACAGCCAAGGTGTAATGTTTCTTCCCATTCCGGGTGACAGGAGTTCCTTTTGTCTTCAAGGGGTGTCTCCAGGAAAGCATAAGAGGAACCAACCAACACTGAGCAACTGAGATGGGTGATAGAAGAGTTGATGAATAGACGAGCAAGTGGCAATGAGTAATCACTAATAAATAACTGATATCTTCTCTATGCTCCTAATGATCTTTCCATAGCAATATTATGGAGATGGAAAGTAGTAGAGAGTGTGAAAACTGATGCTCCTTAGTGTTCAATATTTGGAACCTAAAGTTGAAGGATGAAAGAGAAATTATGTAATTGCAAGTGCTCTGGTTTACATGTATACGTATGGTGGAAACATAGACAAGGCACGTTAGCAGTTTGGCATAATCCCTAAAGAAATGAGGCCCCCGGAGCTGCAATGATTGTTAGATGTGCTCCAAATGGATCAATTAAAAAGGCTTTACATACTTTTAAACAAATGCCATTGGCAGGCGTAAATCTAGATTCTCAAACCTTTGCCAGCAGAGAGAGGGCATGTAGACTATTTGGCGAAATGCCTAGTGGAGATGGCATCTCAAGAGAAATAGTAACTGCAAAAATTCAAAGTGGATGATATTTAAGAATAGCCCATTTTTTTAAGGGCGTAAGACAATTCTGAGAACTATAATGCTCACATATAAAAGCCCAACCATCAATAAAATGCTTTCAAGCTTGGAAAGAAGACTACCCGAACTCAAATAATACAGAAAGAGCTACATAATTTCACTAAAAAGAACAGAGGTTCCACAGCTCTTACTCTATTTTCCCCTCTCTGAAAACTGTTTGGAGATAATTTGAGGGTTTTGTCAAACTACCCTTTGATTAGGGCTTACCGCAAGTTGCCCATTGTTTTTGTAGCACTTTAGTTAGATATTCAAAATGCTAGGAATATATTTACTGATTTATTATAAGCATGTGAAGGAATATAATTGACGAAAGTTAATCTTGGCTATCTCAAAATAACTGAATGGTTGTGGTAAAGAGTTTGGCCGATAGGAACAACCGACGAGTTTAGAAAATTTTCTGGCATGAATTTTTTTTTTTAACGACGTGAGACAATTCTAAGCACTATATTGCTCCCATATAAAAGCCTATCGGCTAACTAGTAGTTTAAAAGAATAGTAGTTTAAGAAATAAAATATTAGTAAAAATCTAATAGAATGTAATCCTAATTACAGTCAGAAGTACTGAAATAAAGTGCATAAACAGAATGTAATCCTAATTACAGTTAGAAGTTCTGAGAATATGAATTATGATAGATACATGTACATTGCATGAATAATGAATGTCATTGGGGTTTTATCTGTTTAGACACTGACAAGGTTCATAGTCTAAGCAAGGATTCATTAAAATCCTTACCTGCCACTCAGGTGCATTGTGCCAGCAATGCCCTTTCATAGATTCTGCTCTTAGCACCATCACCAGTCTGCTTACAGCACCAAAAATTGTAGAAATTGTGGTCCTTTCTATGTTGGGTTAACTCAGAATTCCTCCAATGACAAGTATTTTTCAAAAAAAAACCCTAGTCATGGCGGCCCTCTGAAAAGGCAGCTGCAACACTCCTTTATCACTCTCATGGCTGCCCCGCTATGAAAAATAAAGAGGGAGTATGGCATCTGTTTAGAATTCAAGTTTGAGCTCATTGTCTTTGTCCTTTGTGAGAAAATGGGCGACATAGGGGGCAGCGTAAATGATAGCAACCCATACTCCCAGCATGGTCAGGTGCTTCTTCAGTTTTTTGTATGGCGTGGCTTTTGTCTGGCCTATGAAACTAAGTCACACAGATAAGAGAATTTGAGAGTTTGAATTGAAATTGAAGTGCAGAACACGTGTTGAGAGATTGAGATGAGGATTTAATTAGTACTCCAAGTGTGGGCTCGTGCATCATGCGCATGAGAAATTAGGAAATCAAGGTATTCCTCATTGTTCCCAATTTAATTAAAGTAGCCAAAGAAGACCAAGGCTTATAAAATCCTCTCGAGAACACCATACAGACGAGGCATGAGCTCAATTCTCTAACACCATGCCAAATAAAATTACAAATGACAAAACATTCGACAGCAACCCACAAGGACTAACTCAACACAAAAATCATACGGGACTGACTCACAGAATGGTAGAATAATCAAGCAATAACCAGACGGTGTCTGAGGTAATACATGACATCGGAAACTCATCTCAACATAGAGACGATGACAAGACTAAGCTGGTATATGGCCAATGTGTCATCTCCATCTTCCCACCATTGGGGTATTAGGCACGCTCAGACCTGTGTAGCTAGGTGGAGTCGGTGCCTGGTACCTGCACCACTTCAAATAGGTTATAACATCTGCATGTACGTATCATATAATAGCCGAGGCAAGAATAGTCCAAAACAGAGGATTCCAACATCCGTGATCATTCACATATTATGCCAATGTCAAGGTGTCATCCTCTCCACATGTACATCCAATCTAATCATGGAATCTAACCTATCAAAATGTTAGTAACACAATATCATGTAAAGCTTGAATTTCATACCTTGGTGTCACCTCAGTTCGGCCAGGACCAGGGAGACATTACATACTCTCCCCCAAGAGCTTGACTTACTCCTGAAAGTCATAATACTAAATGCAGCCATAACACACATTAGTTCCATAAAATTCAAGATGATTATAAAATTTGGACTATCACATTCCCCACAGTGCACATAATTACATGGGTTAATTTTTGTACATATGTGAGAAAGATGCAAGGCACTCAGTTTCATGCAAATTCTACGTTATCGTGCAACTATTTCCTCTAATTACATAAAGAATGAAGCCATAATAATCAGTTTTCTTTTCTTTCTTCCAAGGATTCACTATTTCAAACAGTCAACTAGTTGCTCACAACCATCAATTTGTGCATATATACTAGAATAAACCACATTATCTTCTCATGAATGCAGCAATCTACATTTTCAATGTATTAAGTTTCTAATTTTCTAACTCCTCACATGTAGTCATCTTTAGAATGAAGCACACAACACACACACAGATATATATATATGCACATTTACATGATTTCAATCTCTGTTTTCATAACATGCAACCCTAGAGATACCAATTGTAATGCCCCACCTTGCCAAAATATAACTTAGTCAGATACACTAAGCTAACTAACATTTATAGGGAGAACATGTCTGCATCGTTGTAATTCCTCTTCTACTATGCTATTACATAATCAATAGGTTAGAATGCTGCATTTTTAACATTTTCCATTAAATATCCACACTAAATCTTATCACATATTCAACAAAAGATCATAATTTTTCACCCATTTGAAACATGGAAACACAATTTATCATTTCATAGGTACAATTTTCATGATTTGCCATACATTCTTCACACACACACCAATATACATCACTGGGATTCACATCACAAGGCTACACAAGGGTCCATCTGGATACCGAAAACTGCATACTAATCCGTGATACATAATCCATGAGCCAAGAGTCAAATCCATCTCACATAATCCATACCTCACACATAGTGACTTGTTGGTGCTAGGCCACACTCTCAAGGTGAGACCATCCAAATAAGCTATAATGACCTCTCTCTTGTTGTATAAGGTGGTTAGCCTCTAAGAGATAGTCATCACACATAGGTGGGTAGTGGGTCCTAGTTGTATAACAGCCTCACATACCCGCATCCTCAAGGTTCCCTACGTCTTCTTCCTTGTATACACTCACCAAGTCCACCTCATACATCCTTGGAGAGGAATCACAATACAACACATGGCCGACATCAAAAACAATAAGTATAACTAGTTTAGCCACCAAAGTCATAAAGAAAAAAAATTAATTTCAACAATAAAATAAGAAATGTGCGTAATTTTCAACACTAAATCAAATGTAACCACGAGGGCTATAGGCAAATAAGATCACAAGGTGTGGCTAAACCATCATAATCAAATATAAGAAAAGTGTCAGCCTTCACAATCAGTCGAAAATCATCAATAACCATAGAGAAAGTCCACAGTCTTCGAAATTACACTGTACAACACTATGTGACTAGATACTAGCCACCAAACAAGGAAGGAGGGAACAACGTCAGGCTATAATAGTAGCCCTCATGTGGTGCAAAATGAGCACGCCATCCACATGGCTTAGAGTGTGCTCCTCGACTACACCCTACATCGCGTCATCATGCGGCATGGACTAACCAAGTGGCTCACACACTCCTTGGCTGCTCGCATGGAATGTGCACCTCGGTCACATCCCACATCGCATCTCAGGGTGGCATGGTCATACGCCAGCCGGAGAACACACGTACTAGCCGTATGCCACATGGCAGTGTGTCTGTGGCTCCACGGAAGTAAACACGTGCAAAACACACCCCACATAGTGACACCTCATGGAAAAGGCACACGCAGGTACTCACTGTAGCCAGAGGTATACATGGCTAGGACCTACTCATATGCTAACCGACCCAACACTGTCGAAAGCAAACATGAGTATCCCTCTACAAGTGTGTGAGGCCCCATTATGCTCATCACACAAGTAGGCTATAACACAATCTCATAGTGCACCTTCACGTGTCTATGCACGTGGCATCGTACCTCGAGCCCAGCTCGCTACCATCAGCAACACGGCATCATCACCAGCACTATGTCGGAACATCAGTGGGGTGTGGCATCATACCTATCATGTTGGAACATGTGCAGATACAGAATCTATCTCAGCATGGGTAACAATTCTCCCTCCACATGCTAGACCTCAAAATATACATGGGGCACATGGTCTCACTTGGGTTACCCATGCAGGTCCTAGACCCCGGCCCCCAAGTGACGACTCATGTCATCACATAGTTCCAGTTGGGTTGTCCATGTAGGTCCTAGACCCCGGCCCCCAACTGATAACTGATGTGGTATATCATACCTTTCGTGAAGACAAGGTAATGATCATCCAAGAAATACCATCCAGATGCTCAGAAACTGTGGGGATTAGGCTAACACATATGAATCAAGTACCCTGATTCATCATAAGGGAAAGTAGTGAGTACATTTCCTCAGGTTTGGTTGAGTGAGGGACCGCTCTACATCGTCATAAACGTACGCTGCACACTCCGCCCAAGGAACTTGTGGCTGCTACTTCCCCTTCATAGACTGAGGGACTAGAGAACCAAAAGAAGAGAATCTCTAAATCTAACTTTAGGCTACTCTTTTATATATATATTTTCAACCACACAAGGGTTGGCCCTCAATCAGGTAACAAACATGCAAACACACATTATGGTATGGTTGGTCCCACACCTAAAATACGCATTTTTTCCATGGATGCGTACTCAGTATCACCATCTCAAGGGCACACAAAGCAAGTACAGGGTTTTCACAACACTCAACCAATGCATAGTTACTAGTTTCTCACTTTTATAGGGGAAGATTATATTCTCATACACAATTTTCATTACTACCATAAGTACATTTATTTCCATAACCAATGTGATTCCCTTTGCAACACCATAACATTACTTGCTATCCACTTCCCTTTTCTAGTTTCCTTCCATTCTATTTTTTATGTATCACATGATGCTGACTCTCAATCTTATGATCATCTATCCAATAAATCAATCTATGTGCATATATCAAGCATAGTATCCTACTCAGGAGTCTCCTACCACTTGCATAACGAGTACTACTATGGGCAACAACATTAATCCAGAGATCCCAGTGTCGAAACCTAGCTCTGATACCAGATGTAATGCCCCAATCGACATTCAAGAACAAAAGGCCAAAAAGGGCACAACATTTTTTGTTTAAGGAATAAAAATTAAAATGAACATATAGGTAAATATCTCAATACTCAAAACTGACTCAACCATGGGGTGCATCATCACCCTGTTGTCTAGATAGATAAAACTCAGGGATAAAACATAAGGGATGATTTACGTGCACATAAGAAGAAGCTACACTCTCACTGAGTCATCATATATACCAATCTCATACAGGGAGGTTATTGACCAATAAAGGGTGGATATCAAAGATCTTGATAAGCCTAACTTAACATAGTATTATTATTACAGAAGCATTACATATATTAGGACAGTAGGATAACTCCAATAACATTAACAGTGTCGACAATGACAGTAGTAGTAGAACATCAATGAACAAATCAATGATAGTAGCAGTATAATAGTAGTGAGTAAATCAATGACAGTAGTGGCGGAACAACAGTGAATGAATCATTGTTAGTAGTAGTAAAACAACACTGAATAATTTAATGACAGTAGTAGTAGAATAGTAATGAATAAATCAATGAAAGTAGTAGCAGAACAGCTATCAATTCAACAGTTTTTAGCTGAAACAATAGTAACAATTACTAGAACAGCAATAAAACTAGTAGTTTCAGCTGTGACAGCATTCCCAAAACTACTTGAGGCATGAATTACATTGACATCCTGTCAGTAAGGTGGATAACATAAGCGGAAGGTAGTCACAATACAACTATTGCTGAAGAGTACATCATGAGCATTTATTACAATGAACTCCACATTAGAAGTCTCTCACAAGAATTAATTACATTAATACAAGATCTCTATACATATCACTTGGTTCTTTGAGTTGTACAGATACATAAGAAAATACATCTAGAAAACTGGAGGAAAGAATGGAACAGGCCATGCCGACGCCATTGCCGAAACTGATGTCAATGACTGGATCCCCAATGGTGGGTGCAACGCCACCCTACCATGTGGAACCTCAAAGGCCCACCCCCGGTGCTCGGAGATGTTCACATGGCCACACACAACATAACAACAGTAGGGACAAGAAGGCATGTATACTTGGCCACACAAGAGATACCACAACTATCATAATCTCAAAGCCATCAACACCAATTACAGAAGGGAGACCACAAAATCACATAGTTCACAAGGAGCAATTCATAAGTATAAAGTAATCATGCCAACAAGGTACTACTCGAAGTCAAGGGGTGAGAGGATGGGGGCAGCAGTAAAAAAATGAAGTGACCAGACCATTGTATACTCATCTCAAAATAAAACTCATATCAGTCATAGCACACGTGAATCATATAACCTCCAATGGCCAAACTAGTGAGCATTCTTGCTCAATGTCACATTAAGAGCCGCATTCCCAGCCCACATAATTCTGAAATTAATTATTGCAATGTCGGTTCTAGCAGCAAACCTTTTAGATCAAAATAATACTACAACAGTTGTGGCAGAGAACCACTCATATGTATTGAACAACAAATCAGCAAAGTCTAATAGTGCTGGAAATGCATACAAATTGAAGTTTAAACTCATATAATCCACACAACAATATTAGTATGCATAACTCCATGTTTATCAGAAGATAAGTAATCTTGGAATGATGGAATAATACCAAAAATCATATATCCAGAATATGTTAGACTTGAGCTATATGTTTCAGGCATTAAATTGATGGCAATACTTGCAAGTAGATGGAACAACAGACCTAAATAATGACACAATAGTATTAAATTATCCAGTACATAGAAATGAACAGTGATCTCATACATCAAATAAACCCTTCACCAAATGATGTGATTCAATAATCTAATTGTACAGCTGGCAGATTAAAGGAGTTGCAATGCTTCAAATAGAAATAATAGCCTACAATCTCAACTATGTCCAGCTACAGCAGCCTGTGCATTCCTTGATGTTTTGAAGACACAACCCACATTGAAATATCCCTAAGAGTGCGAATTATAGAATATCACACAACCAAAAATAGTTTTCAATTCCCCATAGTGTGTGAACTATTTGACAAGTTGTTGGAATTGGGTTTACTGGTTTATCTTATTTCTAAATAATACTTATTAGTATTGGTAAGGTAGAGCACCCCTCAAACAAGGAAAAGCTATAATATTTTTACCATATCTCTTTCAATTTGGTCCTATTTTGAATTCAACCATGAATCAAGGTTACAAATATTATTCCCCAAAGGATCATAGGCCATGCTGAGGGCATTGCTAAAGTAAGCTTATTTTAAAGAAAGTAATCTTATTCTAATGAAAATGATCCTCAACACACATACAGCTAAATTTGCACTAACTTGCCTTCCACATTTACATGGAAGAGATTTGCATTTGCAAAGCTAAATATAAGATATTCTTAGGTCATAAACCCTGTTTGTCGATATATTGTTCCCATTCTCTAAATGTGCCTTATGCTTCATTGTGTACTCTTCAAGACCACCACAAGAAGTTTCTTATGAAGCTGAACAGATGTTGACTTTTCAATGAGAACAAGGATAATGAAATTTACAGTTTTGTTAGCAGCAAGACTACCAGATACATTAGGGTGGCAGCTAGATTATTGGCATGGTAGTTTTGAAATTGTCATGACAGTAATTCATGTGGCATGGTAGTTTCACCTATTTGAAAACACAAGACTCAATGACAGCCAAGTTGCAATGTTTCTTCCCATTCCGGCTGACTGGAGTTCCTTTTGTCTTCAAGGGGTGTCTCCAGGAAAGCATAAGAGGAACCAACCAACACTGAGCAACTGAGATGGGTGATAGAAGAGTTGATGAATAGACGAGCAAGTGGCAATGAGTAATCACTAATAAATAATTGATATCTTCTCTATGCTCCTAATGATCTTTCCATAGCAATATTATGGAGATGGAAAGTAGTAGAGAGTGTGAAAACTGATGCTCCTTAGTGTTCAATATTTGGAACCCAAAGTTGAAGGATGAAGGAGAAATTATGTAATTGCAAGTGCTCTGGTTTACATGTATACGTATGGTGGAAACATAGACAAGGCACGTTAACAGTTTGGCAGAATTCCTAAAGAAATGAGGCCCCCGGAGCTGCAATGATTGTAAGATGTGCTCAAAATGGATCAATTAAAAAGGCTTTACATACTTTTAAACAAATGCCATTGGCAGGCATAAATCTAGATTCTCAAACCTTTGCCAGTAGAGAGAGGGCATGTAGACTGTTTGGCAGAATGCCTAGTGGAGACGGCATCTCAGGAGAAATAGTAACTACAAAAATTCAAAGTGGATGATATTTAAGAACAGCCCCTGTTTTTAAGGGCGTGAGACAATTCCGAGAACTATAATGCTCACATATAAAAGCCCAACCATCAATAAAATGCTTTCAAGCTTGGAAAGAAGACTACCCGAACTCAAATAATACAGAAAGAGCTACAGAATTTCACTAAAAAGAACAGAGGTTCCACGGCTCTTACTCTGTTTTCCCCTCTCTAAAAACTGTTTGGAGATAATTTGAGGGTTTTATCAAATTGCCCTTTGATTAGGGCTTAACGGAAGTTGCCCATTGTTTTTGTAGCACTTTAGTTAGATATTCAAAACGCTAGGAATATATTTACTGATTTATTATAAGTGTGTGATGGAATATAATTGACGGAAGTTAACGTCAGCTATCTCAAAATAATTGAATGGTTGTGGTAAAGAGTTTGGCCGATAGGAACAATCGATGAGTTTAGAAAAATTTATGGCGTGAATTTTTTTTTTTACGGCGTGAGACAATTCTGAGCACTATAATGCTCCCATATAAAAGCCTATCGGCTAACTAGTAGTTTAAAAGAATAGTAGTTTAAGAAATAAAATATTAGTAAAAATCTAATAGAATGTAATCCTAATTATAGTTAGAAGTACTGAAATAAAGTACATAAACAGAATTTAATCCTAATTACAGTTAGAAGTTCTGAGAATATGAATTATGATAGATACATGTGCATCACATGAATAATGAATGTCATTGGGGTTTTATCTATTTAGACACCGAGAAGGTTCATAGCCTAAGCAAGGATTCATTAAAATCCTTACCTGCCACTCAGGTGCGTTGTGCCAGCAATGCCCTTTCAGAGATTTTGCTCTTAGCACCATCACTAGTCCGCTTACAGCACCAAAAATTATAGAAATTGTGGTCCTTTCTATGTTGGGTTAACTCAAAATTCCTCCAACGACAAGTATTTTTCAGAAAAAAACCCTAGTCATGGTGACCCCCCGAAAAGGCAGCCGCAGCACTCCTTTATCAATCACATGGCTGTCCCACTGTGAAAAATAAAGAGGGAGTATGGCATCTGTTCAAAATTCAAGTTTGAGCTCATTGTCTTTGTCCTTTGTGAGAAAATGGACAACATAGGGGGCAGCACGAATGATAGCAACCCATACTCCCAGCATGGTTAGGTGCTTCTTCAGTTCTTTGTATGCCGTGGCTATTGTCTGGCCTATGAAACTAAGTCGCACAGATAAGAGAATTTAAGCGTTTGAATTGAAATTGAAGTGCAGAACACGTGTTGAGAGATTGAGATGAGGATTTAATTAGTACTCCAAGTGTGGGCTCGTGCATCAAGTGCATGAGAAATTAGGAAATCAAGGTATTCCTCATTGTTCCCAATTTAATTAAAGTAGCCAAAGAAGACCAAGGCTTATAAAATCCTCTCGAAAACACCATACAGACGAGGCACGAGATCAATTCTCTAACACCATGCCGAATAAAATTACAAATGACAAAACATCCGATAGCAACCCACAAGGACTAACTCAACACAAAAATCATACGGGATTGACTCACAAAATGGTAGAATAATCAAGCAATAACCAGACGGTGTCTGAGGTAATACATGACATCGGAAACTCATCTCAACATAGAGACGATGACAAGACTAAGCTGGTATATGGCCAATGTGTCATCTCCATCTTCCCACCATTGGGGTATTAGGCATGCTCAGACCTATGTAGCCAGGTGGAGTCGGTGGTGCCTAGTACCTGCACGATTTCAAACAGGTTATAACATCTGCATGTACATATCATATAATAGCCGAGGCAAGAATAGTCCAAAACGGAGGATTCCAACATCTGTGATCATTCGCGTATTATGCCAATGTCAAGGTGTCATCCTCTCCACATGTACATCCAATCTAATCATGGAATCTAACCTATCAAAATGTTAGTAACACAATATCATGTAAAGCTTAAATTTCATACCTTGGTGTCACCTCGGTTCAGCCAGGACTAGGAAGGCATTACACATTCCTTTATGAAATACAGTCATTCCAACAAAGTATACAATCAATCCAATATAAAATACAATCTCTCCAACATATAATATAGTTGATCTAACATAAAATATAGTCGATCCAATATACAAATACATCCATCTTAATATATGTGTGTGCGTATGTGTGTTTTGGAACAAAACATTTCTTTTACGATGCCACAACTAGTTACATTTATTTTTATATATCAATTTCAGACAGAAGATCATGGTTTTTGCACATAAGAAAAAGATCCATACACACACACAACCACAGATGATCTAAGATTAAATAAGAACCTGGAATTCACTCCCTATTCTATTTGAATGCTTGATTCCCATAGTTTTTACAGGGGCTTCCCGATCTGAACAGTTTCCTCCTTGTGCCCAAAAATGCTTCCACAAATTTTTTTTTTAGTGTTGTTTCAAAGATGAAGAGTCCCCCTTTCTTTTGAGAATGCAAGATGTTAAATATGAGTTTTTGTGTGCAAGAAATGAATTGTAACTCCTCTTTTTATTGTTTCCTCTCCTCAAGCATTTTTGCTTTCTTGAGCTTCTCTTTCCTAAATTAAGTTTTTGTTCCAAAATCATGTTTATTCTATTTCTAGTTCTAAAAATATTATTAAAATAATCTACATATTTATCACAATGTATCTATAAAACTAATAAATAAATATTCTATAAATAAAAACAAATTAAATAACTAATTCAATTATTCTATTTTCTAAGCACTCACAATATTTAAATAACAATGAATTAAATAATCTAATTAAATCACCATTAACTAACTATGCAATAAAATCATATAATTTAAATAAATAAAAAAATGCAATTTAAATTAAACTATTAAATCATTCAATATGCAAACATATGTAGTTGTATATCACTACGTGAAGTGTGTGAATGATATCCCTCCATCTTAACCCTGTCGGGATGCTAATCTCCTTTACCTCAACCACACCTTGTATTCGACAACCTGCAATTCAGAATAAACTTCAATTTCCTATTAATAGGTTAGTAACCAATAGCCGAAGAATAGCCGAAGCATTACTAACATAAATATAACATTCATTTCATTTCATCTTTCCATATTAAAATAATCATTCATCCTTCAAAATAATAAATTATCTATCTAACACACATAATTGTCCATAGATTGTTTCCACATAAAGCAACCACAGATAGTATCAAAGTTTGAGACATGACAACAAGGCACGTGAACTATTTGACAAAACACCGCAAAGAGTGTCATCTCATGGAATGTGATAATTGCAAGATATGAACAAAATGGATTTATTAATAACAATTTAGAAACTTTCAAGCAAATGCAATTGAGAGGTGTAAAGCCAAAATGAGATCTTTGGAACATGGTATGGACATCCATCAAAGTATAAAGGATATGGGAATTTTGTCAAATCTTGTAGTTGCAACTATCCTAGTAGACGTGTATGCAAAGTGTTGAAGCATAGACAAGATACATGAACTATTTGACATGATGCCTCAATGAAATGCCATCTCACAGAATGCAATGATTGTAAGATATGCAAAAATAGATTTTTTGATAAGGCTTTATAAACTTTCAAGCAAATAGAACTAGCGGGTGTAAGCCAAATTCCACAACCTTAGCCAGTATCCTCGTTGCCTATGCCAAATTGGATCTATGTAACATGGTATGGACATCTATTAAAGCATAAAAGATATGGAAATTTTGTTAGATGTTGTAGTTGCAACTACCCTCGGAGACATGTATGCAAAGCACGGAAGCATAGACAATGCACGTGAACTATTTGGCATGATGCCTCAAATAAATGTCATCACATGGAATGCAATGATTGCAAGATATGAAAAAAATGGATATTTTGATAAGGCTTTAGAAACCTTCAAGCAAATGCAATTGGCAGGTGTAAAGACAAATTCCACAACCTTAGCCAACATGCTTCTTTCATATGCCAAAATGGGATCTTTGAAACATGGTATGGACATCCATCAAAGCATAAAGGATATGGGAGTTTTGTCAGATCTTGTAGTTGCAACTTCCCTAGTAGACATGTATGCAAAGTGTGGAAGCATAGACAAGGTACGTGAAATGTTTGACATGATGCCTCAATGAAATGACATTTCATGGAATGCAATGATTGCAAGATATGCAAAAAATGGATTTTTTTTATAAGGCTTTATAAAATTTCAAGAAAATACAATTAGTGGGTGTAAATCCAAATTCCACAACCTTATCCAGTATCCTCCTTGCCTATGCCAAAATGGACATCCATCAAAGGATAAAAGATATGGGAATTTTGTTAGATGTTGTAGTTGCAACTACCATCAGAGACATGTATGGAAAGTGTGGAAGCGTAGACAAGGCATGTGAATTGTTTGGCATGATGCCTCAAAGAAATGTCACCTCATGGAATGCAATGATTGCAAGATATGAACATAATGAATTTTTTTATTAGGCTTTAGAAACTTTCAAGCAAATGCAATCGGCGACTGTAAAGCCAAATTCCAAAACCTTAGAAATGGTATCTTTGGAACATAGTATATACATCCATCAAAGCATAAAGGATATAGGGATTTTTTCAAATGTTGTAGTTGAAACTACCCTATGAGACATGTATACAAAGTGTGGAGGCGTATACAAGGAACTTAACTATTTGACACGATGCCTTGAAGAAATGTTGTCTCATAGAATGCAATGATTGCAAGATATGCATGAAATGGATTTTTCATAAGGCTTTAGAAACTTTCAACCAAATGAACAAAAGAAAATTTCAACCAAATGTAATTGGCACATCTAAAACCAAATTGTACAACCTTATCCAACATCCTCCTTGCCTATGCCAAAATGGGATCTAGGGAGCATGGTGTGGATAACCATTAAAGCATAAAGGATATAGGAATTTTGTCACATATTATATTTTTAGATGCCCTTCTAGACATGTATGGAAAGTGTGGAAGCATAGACAAGGCATGTGAACTGTTTGGCATGATGCCTCAAAGAAATGCACAGTCTCATGAAATGCAATGATTGTGTGATATTCACAAAATGGATTATTTGAAAATGATTTATAAAATTTCCAGAAAATACAATTGGCATGTGTAAAACCAAATTCCTATAACAATAATTGATCATCATATTAAATATTTAATATAAATTGTCATATGCATAATGTGATGAAAATAACATCTAGTCTATATATAAAGCCATATAGGCATGTCCAAACAAATCTATACATGCGAATACAAAAATATACATCAGTAACATACAAAAGTATGTATACAAAGCCATCTAGGCATACAAAAATGTCCCAAAATCTAGTTTCCTATGGACTTCTATCAAATAATCGGCAGCCCTTGCTTGGCCGTGAAGATGGAGAACCAATCAATGACTCATCCTCTCTCTATTGTGAAGTAGACCTCCTCAATAGAGCTTTTTGTAGATCCACCTATTAATAAAATCAAAGAATATGAACATTAATATAGAAAACATGAAATATATAACATCACATATGTAATTGATCACTTACAACTACCCGATAATCACTCTCGATCATCTTTTCTCTGTCTTCATTCATAGTTGGACGAGTAGGAGTTTTGACCTCCTGTGAGAAGCATCAAGAAACAAAATTGACTAAACATAAATATCATTTATGTACATCAAATGACATGAGATAAAAGAAGAAATACAAAATGGCATTTACATGTTATTGGCTCATACCTTAGTCAAAGTATTCGAAGACAACATGGCTATAGCAATGCCTGCCTGCGCTAACTCATGAAGATAAGGAGGAGTCTCCATATTTAGCATATGAAAATAGAGTTCAAGGTTATTCAACCAAAATAGATACATAACATTATTTAAATGCATAATGATTATAAATGGTTAAATTTAGCTCCTTATAAGTGGTTTTGTGTGTAGGGGACCAAGAAAATTGTGGAGGTGCTGGTGAAGCTCCTTGTTGAAATCATCAAATTATCACAAAATAATATTACCATTGGTATATGTACTATATTTATGATCATGTGATAAATTACGTACCTTCTTACTCGACCTCCTCTCATATCCCACCAATGGATGGCTAACAGAGGTAGGATGAAGACTTTGACCCTGGAATTTCATTGTGCAGACAATTACATACATCAATTTTGACTTATAATATAGATTGTCATATAAAATTAATTACAAATTTCAAATAAGAATATATTAAATAAAAATGAAACTTGTAAAAAAATATCTAGGATTCAATACCAAATGTATACTATAAGACATCATCTTTGAGGACAAGATCATCCAATATGGATATGTCCATCATTGGATGTTGCATCTGCATCGTAGCATCCTACTAAGAGTCCTGCCATGAGTCCTGTGTCCCATAATCGCATAGGTTCCCATATGAACTACATAGATGTGGAGGCAAATGATGTCTGCTACTCTCACCCTCATTAGCCTAGGTGAGATCATTATTGTGTTGTGCTAGAGATTGTGTGACAGCACTCAATGAATCTAGTGTCTCCACCTCAACACTCTCCTTCAAAGTCAAAGGGAGTGAAACATGTTATGGCCTCAATAGGGATCTAGGTACATGGTTTTGGTCTCGCTGTGCCCCCTCTCTATCTTGGGCAGAGCCACCACCTCTATCCTAGAACTCTTGAATGTCAAAATAATTAGGAATCTTCTTGAGAACGAAATCACAATGGAGTTTCCTCAAGAAATATTGTAGCACCTCATTGTTTTTGCTTGGTTTTTGAATGTAGTGTCTCCACCTCAACACTCTCCTTCAAAGTAAAAGGGAATGAAACATGTTATGGCCTCAATAGGGGTCTAGGTACATGGTTTTGGTCTTGATGTGCCCCATCTCTATCTTGGGTAGAGCCACCACCTCTACCCTGGAACTCTTGAATGTCAAAATAATTAGGAATCTTCTTGAGAATGAAATCGCAATGGAGTTTCCTCAAGAAATATTGTGGCACCTCATTATTTTTGCATGGACACTCATTAAACACCATGTACCATCTATCCCAAAAGTTTTGGGATATATCTTTGTTCCTACAACAATGAATAGGGAAGCATTTGCAAGTCTCTTCTAATCTTTGGCTAGTTTTAGGATTCATAAAGTGTGAACATAATGTAGATTTTGTAACTTTTAGGTCCTTCACTTATTCGTATGACAATTTATCGGCATAGTATTGCCGACACCTCTCCCTATAGTCATGAAATTTGGTGATTTGGTTAGTCACTGATTCAACGTGAGAAACAATAATCTCTAATGACTTTTGCAAGTGCTCTCCTACGATTGGTGCTTGCACTTGGATTGTTTAACATTTCAATTAGGGTTTGAAGATGTTTTTTATTTTCTTTTATTTGCCCTAAATAGTTTTCCTACATATCTCTTTCACAGTGAGGACGTGAAGGTGTGGGGTTTTCAGGGTTTTCAGGGTTGTTTTGACCCTCATCTGCTAGATTTGTGTTTTGTGCTACCTCATTGACTATAAATGCACTATAAAAAATTAATCAAACATTGAAAAGGTAAAAAAATATTTTTAAACTCACAAAAATTAATCAAACCCTACCTTCTTCGGTTGTTGCACCCTCTACATTGCCTTCACGAGACCTTCAGAAGCGGGATTAGTGAGGTGGCATGGTGAAAATGTTGATAACCCTTAGCACTTAGTTGATTGCTCCTTCTTGCAACACGCTCATAGTTTTGCATTGGTTTTTTCCTCCTATGACTGTAGAAATGGCCAAAATCCTTGTGTTTTATGTTTTTTTTTCTTTTAACAAGAAATAATGTGAGCACGTTATAATGTGCTCGCATTATAGTCTAAATGGGACCAAAAAGTCATGTGGTGACTTTTTGGTCCCACAACTCCATGCATACACCCATCGATATTATATTGACATGCTAGATCAATAAGAAATTAAGTAGGTTCTGTACATTTTAAACTACCTAGTATGCATAATTGATCATAATAATTATTTGCTTGGATCTCCTCACTAAAAAATGTAATTAGAGGAGAAGTAGGAGGAGAGGAAGACGCATCATTAGTTTCAATCTAGCCCCCACAAAAGCATGCTCATATGATATCCTCATTTTCAACATTATCCATGTCTATTATTATGTACCTCAAGATTATTTGTATGATTCACATAGGGGATTGTGTAAATTTCCAATTGTCTATCTATAGGTGCATCCAAAGGATTTTCCATTATCATTGACACCTTCAACCTTGATCACATTTTTATAATCTATAAGGTCTTGTATCTTGTTTTGGGGGCCCATGCATGATTGAGTATAATAACACTTAACCTATGGAAGTTGTAAAAATGATTTTTCATTATATGTCCTCAAAATTGGTTTGTTGGGATGCAATGGATGGGTTGGACAGAGTGATTAAATTAGCACTTAATAATATTTGAAGAACATCATATAAGGATTCTTGTAATTTAGTAAAATTTCTAGGAACATTTAGTTTGAGCTAAAGGAAATTAGAATTGGTAGCAACTTGATTAGCATTTTCCTTAAACTCATTACCATTTGAATAGTTATTTGACTTAAATGATACTTAAAAGGGTATGATGAAGCATTTTGATTTCATGATTACTTGAAAATATTTCCTCCTAGCATCTTAGATTTTACTATTTTCACATGTGCACAAGGTCAATAAAAGAAGGAAATCTATTGAGGTATTTATTCTAAATTGGCTTAAGTAGTCCGTTAATAAGTATGTTTATAATTCAAGATCATGCACATGAGTAATCATTCTAGAACACAAGGACTAGAATCTTATAAAATAATCATTGATGTTCTCATACATCCCTGGGCACACTAAAATAGGTTAGACATAGTAACTAGAAGGCCCATATTGACTTTAAATTGCTTCAAGAATTTAACCTTTGTTAAATCATCAAATTTATGAATAGACCCATGAGGAAATTAAAAAGAAGCATTATATAGCATAGTCCTTAAGAGTTCTAGAAATAACTTAGCCAATAGCACATCCTTAAATAGAACTTCTACACATGCTATAGTAAATGATATCAATTGTGTATTAGGGTCACCCTTTCCATCATACATTGAGAAAAGGGGTGCCACAAAGCCCATATAAAGTGGATGCACAACAATAGCATAATCTAGCATGGTGTATGTTGAGCATCATTGAATTCCTCATTATCTTTTCCATTAGGTTTTACATTTATTATTTTCTCTACTTTATTTACATTATGGATTAGTGCATAAATGGTAGAGGATGGAAGGGTAATGAGTGAAGGTTGAGGGCCACTATGTTGTGTGTAAGAATGGATGTGAGAAGTATGATGGATGAAAGAGGTGATAGTTTGGGAAATAGTAATAAAAGAGGAAAGATAATGAAGGGTATGCATGTGCATGTATGGTACATTGGTTCTTAGAGTTATAGCTCCTCAAATACTAAGGATCATTCCAAGACCTAAGCCCAAGGTGTTGAAGGCATAAGACAACTAAGAGGGGGGTGAATCAGTTGTATCAAAAACTTCAAACCCTTATAAACAAAATGACATCTACATCAGTTCACTTAAACCCTTAATCTATTATGAGGATTAAACATGAAAAATAGATAGTAGAAACTTAAACACATCAACACCATGCACAAGAGAACACCATATTTTTACATGGAAAACCCTGAAAGGGAAAAACCATGGTGAGGATTAGCTCATAATATAATGTAGTAACAATATCAAATTACAAAGGCTCACTGCCCAAAAGAAAGAATACTTACTACAACAGAGCTCACTACCCAGAGGGTTAACCACCCAAAGGGCTCACTACCCACTGAGAAAGAAAGATAGAAGAGAAGGATGGCTCACTACCCCAAATTTGAACTGATGTAATTACATCATGCCTATACATGGAGTTCAGTCCCAATTAAGCTCAATATACACCTCAACATGAACAACACCTTCATAACATCACTAAAAATTGTAGATGCCTTCTGCTCACTGCATTTTCTAGCCTAACACATGAAATATCTTGCTACCCTTAACAAATTTGCATCACAAACACCACACCCTTCACACACACTTATTCACAAATCTTTAACACCTTTTTATATCAACATTAACCTTGAAACAATCTTCAAGGTCGGCAACACAATCTTCAATCCTTGAAACAATCTCCAATGTCAGAAAACACACAATATTAGAGTTAGGTCTGGAGCTAAATATTCCATGACACAAAGGAATGAAGGAAAACCACTTTATACCTTAGCTCAGACCGAAATCTATCCAAGCACATTACACAATACTCACATAATCACCAAATCAACTCCTCAATCAGCGCAAACATTCAAGGTCGGCCAAATAATGTAAACATAAGGTATTCTTGATCACATGCTTCCACGATCACAACCATAAATTGTGGACCATACACAATACTTTAACATAATCTATAAACATCCATGAACATCTTGAAGTCACCTAGAAACTAGCAAATTCAGCCACAACAACTTTCACCTGAACACAACATTGTCAAACTTTGCCACACAACAAATTTCTTTCCAGAGCACCAAATCACAAACCTTTTGGATGCAAGATAGGTAAGATCTATATGAACACATATCTAGAACCACAACACTTGAAACCTTTCTATGAGGAATGCAGAGCAAAATACTTTCTCCCAGACACCTTTGCACAACTCAGAAACACTATCAAATACTGTTCTCAAACTGGTGAACATAACTTTCACTACACAACAATCTGGAAGACCAAATTCTGGATTCAGCACCTTCAAACACTTCACAACATATCCAAACCACATACATAGATCTCCAACACAAAAGAAATGTGGAACAAAAACTCGAACAGTATTCTGTAAGCCAAAAGACATCTTCAACACATTATTTCCAAATATAATCAAATTTTCTCAAAAGCACTTGGAAACTCAGCAACATGAACAATCTATTAACATCATTAGCACATCTTACAAGGCATTCAAATCACTATAACACAACTCAACCAAAAAACAACAACAATATCAAAAGACATAGTTGACACCAATGACAACACAAACATGTTGGCATCAATGACAACACCGATTAGCACATACTTGTAACACAAGGAAGGTCTACTTAAGATGATATAGACTAAACTAATGAAATCTTAGATAGTGGTAACTATGGACAAATAAATAAGAGAGGGAAATCCTCTTCTTCTTCTTTAGGCTCACCAAGCCTATGGAGTTTTCCCTTAAGTAAAAAACAAGAGATGTAAACTGTAGGAATAACAATGTGTAGCTACCTTGAAAAGAAAAGCATGTCTTTATACATTATGAGACTCCTATAATTATCACTAAGCTTTAATGTTGGTTTATATTATAACATATGTTTGAAATTATATATGCAAAGTGTATATATAACTTAAGATATGTAGACTTGTATCCCCTTTGATATTTACAAATTATAAATAATTACTTCATATACACTTGCAAGATAAATAAGAGCGCAAAGCCATGTAAAAATTTTATACCTATAACTCACTTATTTAGTATGTTCTTATGGTTTTACTAGACTTGTAAAGTTAATGAAACAATGAATCATAAATCTAATGTGAATGATTGTATGTTTTTATATATTGACACCTTGATCTTGATAGGCTGATATATTTAATTTGAGTTTCAAGACAAGAGAACAAATGTACATGAAATCCAAAAGTCATACAACATGATAAAAATGAGGACAAGAAATGACTTTGGTTTTCATTCACAAATGTAAGGTGAGCTCTACATGTTCCAAACACAACATAATATTACAACATCAAAGATAGAGCATATTTGAAAGATCCATGGATAGACAAACATATTTTCTATGGTATGATGAAAAGATAATTTGTGAAAGATTCACAAATATTTTACAATCTCTATGTTGATTAGCTAATCATATATAACATAGATTAGAAAATGTTATAGAAGGAATCAAATATATTATAGAAAATAAATCAGAAGTTCATGGAAACATTCATATTTGTGACAACCATATATTTAAAGTTTCTCCTTCAATGAATTATATAATTAAATTTACACATGGAGTTCAATATCAAATTTTTAACTTTTAATATACACTAGGTATGTTATAGAATGAAGGATATCACTTTTATAAATTTTCAATATCTTTCTTGCATCCTGAAGATGAAGGAAAGATGCAAAGACAAATGACATGCAAAAAAACTAAAACAACTAGATTATGCCTCAAGTCTTCACATTCTTCTTTCTCCTTGATAAGGTGGAGGAGATTGATGCACCCAACTCAACTCCTAGATTTACCCAAGAATAACTTATATGTGGATTTCTCTCTTAAATCAACTCAACATGGATTTAGCAAGGATTTTGGCTAGCAAGTGAGTGGAGATTTTAGCATAATTTGGATGCAAATGAGATGAGATGAAAATGGCTTAGACGATGCTTGTATTTATAGGCATTTTGGGAGGATTTTAGATCAAGGGTGGAGATGGAATGATGAGATGGAGGGCTAGGATTTGATCAACAAAAATGGAGGGTTCTTATTATTTTTGAATTTTAAATTCACCTTGGGAAGGCTTTGCATTAATGAGGATTAAGACTTATGAGTGAATAAAAAATTTATTTATGTGGGAGAAGGTGGAATAAAAAATTGTGTTTTGTGGGTGAGTGTAATGACATGTGACACATGCATGCTTTCATAAAATACATGTGTGAGCAATTTTTATTAAAAAGAGCTCTTGCATGGAAGAGGAAAGGTGATGTGGAGACACATTTGACTCGTTTGAATAAAAACTTGCTTTTTATTCAAAGGGGTATGGGGAGATGAGTTAATGATGGTTTAGCCTAATTAATTAAGTGATTAACTTAATTAATATGGCTATTGGAAATTAGTGAGGAGGTTAATTAGTGTTTAGGATAAATTAATTAAGGGTTTACTTAATTAATTTGGGTCTAGGGGCTAGGTAGGGTATAGTAGCTAATTAAATAAATAAATTATTTATTTAATTAGGCTAGGTTTAGGCTATAGGCTAGGGGAGATTAATTAAATAAGTATGTTTTATTTAATTAATAATCTAGGTTAGGGGATGAGGGAAATTAATCAAATAAATATTAGGATATTTATTTCATTAATTGTGAATGGTGATCTAAGGTATAGTAATAAATTAAATAAATAAATTTATCGTAGGTGAATAATTGGGATGAATGGCTAAGGATGAATGGATTATGATGGATTAATCAAATAAATTATATTTTTATTTAATTAATTTGGTGGAAGGGATAATTAGTAATGTAGGGATGTGGGAAAGTGGCTTGGGGGGTCAAGACATTTTTAGGTGTCTACATTTTGTCCCTCTTTGATGTAGTGTCATGACCGAGTGGGGAATGACATTAGATCAAAGAATTTATTTTGCCCCAACTAACAAGAGGATATTGTTGAACACACCTAGATTCTGAGAGGGGCGAGGTGAATTAATATTCAAACAAATCTCAAACCCTCTAGAGCAAATTGAAACTTAATCTTTACAGCATTAACAAAAACATAAAAGATCAACACAATGCACACCACCACATAACACCGAATATACATGGCAAACCCAAAGGGGTAAAGCCATGGTGATAAAAGCTACTAGGAGCTACTATCCTAATCTAGCCTCACAAAAGAATCACAATTACAACTTTGTTTTAGAGCTACAACTCAAGGAAGCTACTACTCCATGTAGAAAGGTTTTAGGGTCACTCCCAAAGAAACTACAACTCCCTGTAGACTTTTTTTTAGTGCTTCAACCTCCTTGAACTGAGAACAAACTCAGAAAATATTATAGCATGACAATCCTTCTACTATCTGAATCTGACAATGAAGCTCAATCCTTTTGATGATTGCAATTCTACCTTTTTCACTTCTCTTTTGATGATTGCACTTATGCTTTGACAACTTCTGTAAATTCTTCAAATTTCTTCTCTGCAGCTTACTGACTCACTGCTTTTAGCCTTCAAGAAATTTTGCCTTTGGCTCACTGCCTCCAGCAATCAATTAGGCACACTCTTCACTTACCTTCTATCTCAAAAATAACTTCAAGATGAATATGGATAGGATCTATTACTTCTACTCTTTCTCCTTCAAACATACATCATAATGCATTACACATCCACATTTGAATTCTTACTCCCACATTCACAATACCTCACCTAGATCAACTAGGTTTACAATATATACATGATATTACATTGATTACTTTACATGTTGGCCAAAGACAACAAGAATATTACACTTACAATTCGTCCAAAGATCAAACAACATGAAACATGTAGAGGGCAAGCCCTAAAATGAACTAAATGAAACACTAGCAAGAGGAACATGCCTTGCAGATCACAACACATGCTTAACCTAGTCCTGAACATCCTTAATAGCATCAACCTTCAAATAATAACATTTGCATGCTTCGCACATTTGAAATAGGTTAGCCTTAAGAAGGAAAATATGAAGCTTGTAGCATGTTGGCCATTACAACTTGGCAGTACTCATGAAAGATTAGACATTACTTGTGATTCTCCCAGATGAGTTGGTATGACCCATACAACATCTCCAAATACTCCTTGAACTCTACATAATAGAGACTTTATGGTGGACACCTTCAACATACCTCAGTTGGCCAGGCAAAGGCATAACCCAGCAACACCTTCATTCTGAACCACAACCTATTCTAGAGAAACTAGAAAACACCTTGTGGAGAAACAAAAAATATCACAATATCCTCAAGATCATTCTCCATTAGCCAATTCACCACTTCATATAGCAACAAGTTGGCACAAGCTAACAGACACTAAAACTAGCCACCGGATAATAAAGTCCTGCACTCTGTCACTTACAACTTTCTTTGTGGAGGGACAAATGATATGAAACTTTGAATGTAGAACCTTCACAACCCACTAAACTTAACTTCTGAACCGCATGACCATATCTTCAAAGGTGGAGGAATGTAGAGCATTCTCCCAATTAGTCTTCAAGGCAACTTTTTGTAGCAGAAACCTTGACCAAAATCTAGAGACTGCAGCCTCCTTATAGCAACACATACTTCCTTAGGAACAATAGGATAGAGCATACAACATGCTAGAGATAATCAACAACATCTCCCCAACATTAGCATTACTTCTAATCCTCATCTTAATGCTTCAAATTCTCATCTTAGTATATCATCATGATATCATCTTTGCTGATAGCAAACATACTCAATACAACTTTAATTGACATTAAACAAGGCATGACATCCAACCATGAACATCAACAACATCATTGTTAGCACACCATCATAGTATACCATTAATATAAACATCAAACACAACCCAAAATGAGTGTTGACATCAATGACAACCACATCAGTGACAACCTTAGGTAACATATGTGCAACAATCTCTCCCTTTGGCATTGATGGCAACACACACCTGCTCATTCTCTCCCTTTGACATCAAGAACAAAGGGAAACTACTTCTCCCCCTTAGGGAACAAACTCTCCCAATAAGGTACACATTTTTTCCTTTTCAACCTTCTCCCCTTTGATGTACATACACTCCTTGAAGAAACTATTAGGCTCCCATTGTTAGCAAAAACCACAACCTACTCATTCTGAGAGGTAGCCACCATTAGTCCAGGAAAATGATATAGCATGAATTGCTCCCCCTGGACAAACTCACCAACTATGTATCTACCAAGAAGGAGGAACAATTACTACTAACTTCTAATAGAGATACTCAAAAGTATCCTTTGCAAGAGCCTTTGTGAAAATATCTACAATTTGATCCTTTGTTGAAACATATTCCAACTTCACTTCTTTATCTGCAACCTTCTCTCTCAAAAGTGATACCCAATTGATATATGCTTGGTTCTAGAATGCATCACTAGATTCATGGAAATATTGATAGCACTTGTATTATCACACGGAATAGGAATAGGCTAATCGTAATGTATCTTGTTGTCCTTCAATGTTTTCTTCATCCACAACACTTGTGTACAACAAGATGTTGTAACAATATACTCTACCTCTATAGTAGATAAAGATACTAAATTTTTTTTCTTGCTATGCCATGAAACCAATCTTCTTCCTAAAAACAAAGCACCACCACTTGTACTTCTTCTATCATCAACACAATCAGCCCAATTAGCATCATTATAAACACTCAGATCAAAATCATTGCCTCTTGGAGACCATAAGCCATAATCCAGAGTTCCCTTCAAATATCTAAATATTGTTTTTACTTCCTTCTCATGAGTTTTCTTAGGATTATCTTGATATCTAGAAATGAAACATATTGCATGCATAATATTAGATCTAGAAGCATTCAAGTATAATAATCATCCAATCATAGATCTATAGGGAGTTTGATCAACCTTAGGTGGCTCATCAGCCTTGCTCAAGTGACAACCAGTAACCATAGGAGTACTTACTAGTTTGGAATCCTCCATGCCAAATTTCTTCAACATCTCTCTAACATACTTAGCCCAAGAAATAAAGATACCATCATCTAGTTGAGCAATTTGAATCCCAAGGAAGAAAGACAACTCACCAATCATAGACATCTCAAACTCTTTCTATATCTCTTCTGCAAACCTCTTACACATATTATCATCTCCACCAAAGATGATGTCATCAACATATAGAACTATCAAAATCTTGTCTTCCTATACCTTAATGTAAAGATCACTATATGCAATACCTTTCTTGAAACGTTGCTGAAGTAAGTACTTATCCAACTGAGCATACCAAGCTCTAGTCGCTTGCTTGAGTCCATACAAAGCTTTCTTGAGTCTGGACACCATGTTTGGATCTTCTAATAGTTGGAAACCATTCAGTTTCTCAATGTAGACCTGTACCTCTAAATCACCATTCAAGAAGGCTGACTTGATATCCATCTGATAGACCTTGAAGTTCTTGTGAGTAGCAAAGGCAAGAAACATCCTGATTGCCTCCATCCTGTCTACCAGAGCAAAAGTCTCCTCAAAATCAATACCTTCAACTTGTGAATAACCCTTACACACCAATCTTGCTTTGTTCCTTACAAATTCACTATCTTCATTTAGCTTGTTACGAAAAACCCACTTTGTTCCTATAACATTCTTATCAACTAGTCTGGGAAGGAGTTCCCATGTCTGATTCTTTTCTATTTGATTCAATTGTTTTTCCATTGCCTTCAACCATCCATCATCTTTGCTAGCATCAACAAAGGTTTTGGGCTCTACCTTTTATAGTAAGCACAAATTTAGTTGGTCACTTGCTTTTGCAAGCCTTCTCCTAGTCTACACACCTTCATTATTATCCCCAATGATCTGATCTTCTAAATGATTCCTCTTATCATACTTTGCTAGAGTCTTAGGGGTCTTTTCTAAATCTTGTTCCTTCTCTTCTTTCTCCTCTTCTTCTTATTCTTCAATGCAGGGAGGTATATCAAATCCACAAAACTTTGGTTCTTGTGAGATCTGACACAAATCTTCATCTACATTAACATTTGTGCTTTCAATCATCTTTCCCAATCTCTTGTTGTAGCATCTATAGGCCTTGCTTCTAGTTGAATAAGCAAGAAAGATCCCTTCATCACACCTTGAATCAAACTTTCCAAGGTCTTCTTTATCTCACTTGATGTAGAATTTGTTACCAAAGATCCTAAAGTATTTTACAGTGGGAGGTCTTCCATACCATAGATCATAAGGGGTTTTAGTGCTATTGACCCTCAATTGTACAATGTTAAGCAGGTAGACAGTATTGTGGACTACTTCCTTCCAATACATATCAGGCAGATTTGCATCTTTGAACATTACCCTAGCCATCTCTTGCACAATTCTATTCTTCCTCTTCACTACCCCATTCTGTTGAGGGGTCCTAGGAGTAGACAGATGTCTCCTAATATTATAATCTTTGTTATGCATGAAAATAAGGATGATCAAGTTTGTGGAATAATTAGATTCAATCAAACCTTTCTTTCACACATACTTTCAAGGACATAGATCAAGATAAGTCACAACTATGATATAGGACTTAGCTATAGGTCTAGTGTCACTATGAGATGCTTGGAAAGATAGGATAGATTGATATTTTGTTAAAATCCTAATCCAATTAGGCCTAAAACCCTAATTATGCAAAATTGTAAACAAACAGATGAAGCCCGACAAATGCTCACATAGGAAGGAATTCAATATAGATTAGAAACATACTAGGATTTTAATTTTGGAAAGTGAAAACTTTGAGGATGAAAGAGGGATCGCCCTTGTCCAAGGTAGCACTTTTTTTGGAGGTCAGGAACCAAATATGTTGTAGACTATACCCTGCATAGAGATTTTTGACAATGACAAACTGAAGGACAAAAAAGGGATCACCCTTGTCCAATTAGGGATATTTTCTACTACTTTCTTCAGATCTAGAATCTTTATGCTCTACATTGATCTCATACAATTCCTCTCTGCAAGATCCAACACCTGTCACCTGCAATCACATGAGAAGGGTTGGGGTTGTGGTGTTTAGGAGCTTGCCTTGGTCAAGCCCCAAAATGGCATTCAATCCTTCCAACACCATTGTTAAATAGAGACTATGTGTCCTTGGTGGACAGAGGCAAAAGTAAATGATATAATAAATTCATTGAAATATAAAGTAGATGTCACCTCAGAGGTGAAGCTCTCATGGGGAGATGAAGATCTTTCACCCCATGAGGAGATGGATTGATGAAGACAAATCTGCAATAAAAAAGTACAAACACAACATAATACTGCACAATGAAAGCCTTGATTAGCCTTGGGTCAGTGCAATGGATCCACTTTTTGGCCAAAAAGTGGAAGTGTTTTCCCTGATTTTTAGAATTTGTCACATTTGACCTAAACATTTGAGGCACTTAAAGATTGAATCTTAAAAAAAGTTAGTAATATGAAATGTAGTACTCAGAATCTAGTTTCCAAATATGTAATTTATTTTAATACCCAGATGATACAAATTGATTTTCAATAGGTATTTCTCAAAACCACTATTTAAAAGTCACTTTTTTAACCATACCATGCATTTGTATGTCCAACATAATTTGACCTAAATAAAAGTATTTTTCTAAATCCTTTTGGGGAAAGATGTGTAGTATAGTGAAGTTTGATGAGGATATTTCTTTATAATTGTTTTCCAAATATTTTTTTTATTATTTTTTATTGGCCCTAATTGTTATTTTTGAAAACCCCTCATGTCCGACTGGTGCAGGAGCACCTACCTGACAGCTGGCCTCCATGAGGCAATTAGTTTGTTATAGGTCTGGTTAATGTTTCCAAGAAGGTCTTATAAGACCAATGCGTGTAATAAGGTCATGTTGACCATACTTTACTATTTTTAGATAGTTTGTTTAGACAGTTGTTTAGGTTGTTAGTTCGGTTGGATCCTCCCAGCCGCTTGGAAGCTCCCAGCCGCTGGGAATCGAGTGGTAGTACTCACAGGAGATCCTATTTATGCATTAGGATCAGTTGGTTTTAGGCAGTATTGCAGATCATCGATCAGACTTTGCAGGGAGTGAGACAGAGAGAGGAGAGACAGAGTATTGTAATTGCATCTTTTGAAATCAATAAAGAGATCCTATTTGTGTCCATTCTCTGTTTTGAATTCCATTGTGTTATCGATTTGCTGTTCTAGTGGTTTCATGGATTTGCTGATCCATTCCACCGGTTGATTCGTCGAATCGGTGGAATGGCTATGTACAGTAGTTTAGGATTTAGTCTGCATTTTGTGTTTGTTTGCATGTATGTTTGCAGGATCGCAGTCGAGAGGTGTTGAGAACCCTAGCATGGGTATGTGCTAGGTCGTGCTGGTTGTTAGAGTCTGGAAAGTTGTCCAGGAAGCAGATCGGGTCACCTCAGGAGGTTCGGCGGATCGGAATGGTGAAAATCCGCTAAGGTTAGAAATTCGTCACAACGGCATCATCAGGATATTTCTGTGTATATCCTGCAGTTACTTCGGGCGTCATCCGAGTAGATGGAGGGGACCATGATGCAGTAGATTGCATAAGGTAAATGCGCATTGGGGTGATCATCATCAGGTGTTGCCGAGGAGGAGCGTATTGGCATAAGGTAGAAGATCGGGTTGATAAAACCATCGTGGGCCGATAATGTTAAGTTTGGCCGACAGCAGGATATTGGAGGAGCTGCATATGACGTCATCGTCATCAGGACATTCTGAAATATCACCCGATAAAGGTTTATCCTGCTGACCCTAAGTGTTTTGGCATAGGCGTAAGGCATTGAGAAGTTAAGTGGATTGTGAGAGGAATATTCGGTAGCATATTCGTCATCAGTATAAAGTTGAGTATCATCATCAGGATGTTTCAATATGACCGGATAAGTCATATCCTGATGCTGTTGTTTAAGTAGTCGGATATCAGGGTGACGTAAGCATCGAAGGAAAGGTGCATGAGGTTGTCGTCATCAGGATATATGGAGGGAACTGAATATTTTATATCCTGCTGATGAAGATGATGTTGAACATCATGATGCTGCAGATAGAGGTTGGCGGTAAGACGAACAGTGAACATCAGGAGGATGTTTGCGCTTGCAAAATATGATGATGCTGCCGATAGCCGAATATGATGATGCTGCTGACAGGCGAAAGGTCGAAGGTTTGTCTGTAGGAGGATATCGGTCAGCAAGAGAAAATATGATGATGCTGACAATGTTAACAGAAAATATGATGATGATGATGATGGGTTGTAGACATACATGCTGTATGTCAAGGTTTTAGTGTGGATGCCTCTGCATCACCGACCAACATAATTTGACCAAAACTAATCATAAAATAATTTTTTTTTCATTGTCTAAAGAATGATGTGTAGATTGATGACATATAATTTTTTTTTAAATTTAAAAACTAAAAGTTATTTAAAAAATACAAACACCTGTCATTTCAAGTTTTTGGACCCGTTTGCTCATAAATTAAATAATAAATAGAAAAACATGTCCAATAAAAAAAATTACATATTTGAAAACTACACATTGTTAACTGTAATGGGTTTTAATTTCGTAAAAAAATCATAAAAGAATGTCGTCAGCCATATAGGTAAAGTCAGTCTTTCCTCTTGTTCTATACTTAGACAAATACTTGCAAGTCCAAGGCTCAAGGTTAGCTAACCATGCCTTTCCTAGGCCTAAAACCAAACCAAAAACATGGGTGTGAATTTTAAAATTTTAAAAATAGGTACCTGTTTTAAAATGGGTACCCGTTCTAAGAAAACAATAAAAAATGAAACAGGTACCCATTTTAAAACGGGTACTCATTCTAAAAAATAATAAAAAACAAAATGGGTACATGTTTCTAAAAATATTAAAAAATAAAACGAGTACCTATTTTAAAATGGGTACCCATTATAGGCTCGGGCACCCGTTCCTGTCAGAATTTTTTTTTTGCCCGACACTTCCCCTATATGTGGACCCAACTTCTTTCTTTACCCCCTTAGCATAAGATCACAAGTTCACATTATCCATCTAGTTGTAAAATGAAGTCCTAAACATGATTATATATGTATTCCCACTAAACTTTCATAATTCAAATTTAAGATGCTGACAAGGGAAACCTTTTTAACGGTCACAAGATGACATTCAAATTTGGGACCCTGACAAAATAGGGATGGACTAGGGTGTGGGTGCCCAAGTCTAGGGGCCTATTTTGGGTCTAGATTAAGCTTAAGGTTCACCCCTAGGCCCCAATTCACATGGGTTTTGGGGGATTTTGCTCTAGGATTCATTTTTAACATGCATGATTAAATCTAAGGGACCCGAGAGCTAAACTTAGGAGGTAAAAGTCCTAGGGGACATTTTACGACATAATATTTAGCCCCCACCTTAATTTATGTATGATCTTACGACCCATATATGCATTAAAGCATGGTAAAAAACACATCAAACAGATCAGGGACTTGAAGCTAAGGCATACACAAATATTGAGGAACTATTTCTAGCCCCCGATCCTAGGTAAGCATTAGAAGACACATTGCAGACACACAAAACATAATAAAGATAGTAGGAAGCACACAAGATAAGGAGAAGACAGTATTGATGACACGCAAAACATGATGAAGAAATTAGTATAAAATTTTCATTTTCATAATATGTATGCGTGGAAATAAAATTACAACACAAAACCCCAAAATGTAGGGGGGACTCATTGCCACACCCATTTACACTACACCAAGGGGGAAAATTACACCATACAAAACCCAAGTGTAGGGGGGACTCATTGCTATACCCTTTACACTACACTAAGGAGGAAAACATGCCATACAATATCCAAGTGTAAGGGGGACTCATCACCGCACCCTTTACACTACACTAGGGGGAAGACACACCAAACAAAACTCAAGTGTAGGGGGACTCATCACCACACCCTTTACACTACTGATGAAGGCGGAAAATCATAAAACACACAACAATAGAAATGGTACATAGAAAATAGAATATTTCTTTATTGGTTTGGACAACTTATTACATTACAGAAGCTCAATTACAATCAAAGGAATCAATCCTCCACATGGTGCAACACACTACAGCTACACATCACTAGGATCTCGAATCTTCTACCTTCTGTAACCCCAAATCAGCTAGGGTTTCTATTTTCCCACCTATTCTTGACTTTACACTTTCCCCCTTAACTCTACTACTGTCCAGAGTTCCCAAAATAGTCATAAATAGCACTGTTTGGTAGCTTCTAGCTAAATTTTGAAATTTGCAACTCCCTCCAAAAGTAGGTCAACTTCTGAGAAGCATAACTTTTGATCTGGGTGTTCGATTGACGAACCGTTTTAGGCATTGGAAAGCTCGCACTGTGAACTATCACGCTAGAAATTCATAAACAGATTTCCATCAAATTTTTAGGATGTTATGGGATGTTTTAGTGCCTCATATCTCGTTTCAAAAATTTCTAGGGGGCTTTTTGGAAAACAAAAAATTTAATATCTTTCAACTCACAAATTATCTTTGCCTGATTCCTTCACCAAAGGTCTTATATTTTAGTTATGAATCTTTCTGTAACCTTTCGCTTCAATCTATGTCCAAATGTAAACTTTCCTAAAATGGCAGTTAAGCTTTCCAAAACTGGCAGTTTGCTATTTTTAGTAGTTTGAAAAAACTGAAAGTCCTACATCATTATTTAGAATATTATGGAACCAGAAACACTAATTATGGAAAGAAATGAAAACAACTACAATGATTTTGAATTAACTTATTTTTGGGTGATGTAATATTGCCCTTACACCATTGGATGCTCCTGCATCAGACACCCAGGGTAATTTGATAAGTGACCCTGTCACGTCTCAGATGTTTGTGTGAGGAAAACCCAAACGGTCAACCTCTGCCTTAGACAACCAAGAAGAATTTTCAACAGGCCTTCCTTTCCATTTCACCAGATATTCTTCATATTGCCTATTTCGAGTACTTCTTCCCACATGGCTATCCAAGATCTCTTCTATCTCCTCTGTTGAAATAGATGCCAGAATACTCCACTGTTCTTGTGTTGGTCCATCCTCTATGCCACCTTCATGATATTCTGTTAAATCAGCAATGTTGAACATAGGAGAAATATTGATCCCACTCGGCAGCTCTACCTCATATGCATTTTCTGAATCATGCTTCTTTAGGATTCTGCACAGTTCAAATTTCTTCATTTTTAACTTATTGTATGTTCCAATTGGGAACCTTTCTTTTCTCAAGTGAACCATGACTTCATCTCCTACCTGGAACTCCTTATATCTCCTCTTCTGATATGCCTTAGGCTTGTACCGAATATTCATCTTATTAATGTGCTTTCTCACCTCTTCATGCAAATTCTTCAGATATTCTGCAAAGTCTTCAGATTCAACACTTGTCTTTTCTCCTTTGTCCAGCTTCCTTAACTCAAAAGTATTTCTTAGGCTATTGCCATACACAATCTAGAATGGTGATTTACTAGTATCCCTATTGACAGAATTGTTGTAAGCAAATTATGCCTGTGGTAAAATCAAATCCCATCCCTTGGGCTTATCTCCTACCAAGCATCATAGCAAGTTACCCAAACTCCTATTCACCACTTCCATCTGTCCATCAGTCTATGGATGGTGTGCACAACTGAAATTCAAATCTATCTTTAACTTCTTCCACAATGTCCTCCAGAAATAACCAACAAACTTGGTATCTCGATCTGAAACTATGCTCTTTGGTAGACTGTGTAATCTCACCACCTCCCTGAAAAATAACTCTACAATATGAACAACATCATTAGTCTTCTTGCAAGGAATAAAATGTGCCATCTTTGAGAATCTGTCCACCACCACAAAAATGGAATCATGTCCTCTCTGTATCCTTAGTAAACCAAGAACAAAATCCATACTAATATCATCCCATGGATTCTTTGGTACAGGTAGTGGCTGATATAGACCTGTATTCTAACTTGCTCCTTTTGCCATCTGACATACTCTGCAACTCTGTACAAATTTCCTCACATCCTACTGTAACTGTGGCCAATAATAATTTTCACCAACAACAGTAATGGTCTTATCTCGACCAAAGTGTCTGGCCAATCCTCCACTATGCTTCTCCTTAATCAGGTTCTCTCTCATGGAACTCCTCAGAATGCACAACTAACTTCCTTTAAACTACATGCCATCTTGGATTATGAAATCCAACCATTTTGTCCTGTCCAAAGTAACAGGTTCTAGACAAGCTTTCCAAGCCTCTGCAAAATCTAGATCTTCAGGATACAAAGTTTTGAGCTCATGGAACCCAACAACCTCTATCTTCATTTCTATCAACAAATTTTGCCTTCTACTCAAGGCATTTGCAACTCTGTTGGGCTTCCCACTCCTATGCTTCAAAACAAAAGTATAACTCTGCAAAAACTAAACCCATTTTAAATGCCTTTGGTTCAACTTTCCTTGACTTTTAAGATACTGCAAAGCCTGATGATCAGTATATAAAACAAACTCTTTTGGCAACAAATAATGTCTCCATTTCTTCAAAGCCTGAACTATTACATAAAATTTTTGATTATAAACTAAATACTTTTTATTGGCATCATTAAGCTTCTCACTAAAATAGGCAATGGGCTTACCTTCTTGACTCAAAATAGCTCCTATAGCACTACCACTAGCATCACAATCTACCCGAAATACCTTATTGAAATCTAGAAGTGCCAAAACAGGTTGCTCTGTGACTTTCTGCTTCAATGTATCAAAGCTTTTGTTTGCCCCTTTAGTCCATTTAAACTTTTTTCTATCCCCTCTCATTGTCTCAGTTAGGGGTGCACAAATGCTACTAAAATTTCTGATAAACTTTCTGTAAAAACTTGCCAAACCATGAAAAGATCATACCTCTATGGCACTCCTTGGCATAGGCCATTCAATGATAACTCTCACCTTCTCTGGGTCCATCTTAAGACCTTCCTCTGAGACAACAAATCCCAGGTATACCAACTCCTTCTTTGTAAAACTACATTTCTTCAGATTAATCAACAACTTCTCCTCCCTCAGCTTCTCTAAAACTCTTCTGATATGCATCAAATGCTCATCCCAAGTCTTACTAAAAATTAAAATATCATCTAAATAGACAATAATAGAACTTCCCAAAAATTCTTTCAATACCTCATTCATGAGTCACATGAATGTGCTCAGTGCATTGGTTAGCCCAAATGGCATGATTAACCACTCATATAAACCTTCATTTGTCTTGAAGGCTATCTTCTATTCATCTCCTTCTCTGATACGAATCTAGTGATACTCACTTTTCAAGTCAATCTTCGTGAAGTACTTAGCTCCACTCAAACAATCCATTATGTCATCCATTCTCGACAATGAAAATCTATACTTGATTGTGATCTTATTTATGGTCCAACAATCTGTACACATTCTCCACTCTCCATCTTTCTTTGGTGCTAGTACTATAGGTACCGCACATGGACTCAGGCTCTCCCTTATTAGTCCCTTTTCTCAACAACTCATGAACTTGTCTGTTTAGCTCTTCATTCTCGGTAGGGATCATTCTATGGGCTGCCTTGTTTGGCAAACTAGCCCCTGGTATCAAATCTATTTGATGACTTATCTTCCTTACTAGTGGTAAACCTTCTAGTACATTATCAGAGATAATGTCCTAAAATTCTTCCAACATATCTGACACTTCTGCTGGTACATCTTCACATTTCTCTTGACTAATCTTAGGAATCAATGCAAAGCAATGGCACTCATGCTTAATACCCTCCAAAAATTTCCCACCATCTACCAAGCAAATTCTTGCAGTACTACATACCTTTTCTTCCACCTCGTTCAAGGGCTTCAACTTATGACAAACTTCATCCTTTGTTAGGGAATATGTGTTTGCAAGGCCATCATGAAAAATGCTCCTATCATACTGCCATGGCCTCCCCAATAGCATATGACATGCATCCATCAGTATAATATCACACATCACCTCATCATGGTAGTCCCCAATCTTGAACTTCACTAAACACTGCTCATTGACCAAAGCTCTATGGTCCTTCTACAACCATGCAATCTGATATGTATGTGGATGCTTTCTGCTTGTCAACTTCAACTTGTCAACCATCTCCTTTGAAACAAGAATATCAATGCTTCCACTATCAATAATAATATCAAAAAACTTACCTTCACATTTGCACCTTGTGTAGAATAAACTCTTCCTCTGATTGGGTTCTTTCTCCTCATTCAACAAAATTCTTCTAACAACTAGGGTTTCTCCCCTTTTAGCATATTCAGAATGCTCAGACTGTGTATCTTCACCTACATGTACAACTCGTGCATTACCTTCAGGTCTTCTATTTGTCCTTCCTTGATGTTGTGGACACTTGTATGCTCGATGCCCTTCTTCTCCACATTGGAAACAGGTTCTTCTGAAACCTTCTTTTTCGGGTCCTTACCCAGCTCTGCCTCTTCCTCTTCCTCTTTGCTCACCATTGTTCTGGTCACGAGGGTAGTAGGTATTATCTCCTCTCTGATTTCGACTGGTGCCAGCTTCTTCACTTTTCTTTTGATCTTCATTACAGCCTCCATAGGGTCTTCCACCGGTCCTTCTACCTTGACCTCTTCCCCTTTTCTTGCTATCAAATCTTTTATTTAGCTTATCTTTCACCTTTAGGGAAAACTGGTACACATCTTCTATGGTGGTCATTCTGACCAAGCTCAACTCCTCTTGAATACTTGGCCTTAACCCATTAATGTAACGAGATACCTTCTCCTTGTTGGCCTCTGCATGGCCTATCCTAATAGTAATCTTATAAAACTCTTTTGTATACTCCTTAACTGACTTGTTACCTTGCTTCAGTCCTTGCATCTTCTTCAGCAACTCCATCTCATAGTCCATAGGAATGAACTGCTTCTTCAGTTTCTACACCATCTGATCCCATCTGGTAATCTTTCCTTTTCCTCTTCTATTACTCTCTAATTGGACCTCCTTCTACCAAATATTTGCATGGCCCTTCAACTTTGTTTTTGCAAACTTGACCCGATCTGGGTCTTCCATGTCTTCATACTCGAAATACTCCTCCATATCATTGATCCAATCAATAAGCTATTCTAGATTCAAATCTCTAGAATATGTAGAAACTTCAATCTCAGGCCTCTTTTCGATCTTCAAATGGCCCTCAACAACCTAACTTCTACAGGATCCCCTGTAGCTTCTTGTTCTTCCTCGGATAGCTCTTCTTTAGCTTCATCATCGCTTTCTTCTCTTGTTCTCAGATCAAACCCTCTTCGCAGCTCCTCTTGCAATGCATTGATCTGCCTTTACAGGGCTCTAAAACCCTCTTCTGTCAAAGCATTCCTCTCAATATGACTTCTTCATGGAGGCATCTTGATTGCTACAGCAAACCCACAACCTCAGGTCTTGTGCAAACTGCCTCAGGGTCGGTGATCTGTCTACACACTTAGGAACCCTTGCTCTGATACCACTTATTGAAGGGGATAAATCATAAAACACACAACAATAGAAATGGCACACAGAAAATAGAATATTTATTTATTGGTTTGGATAGCTTATTACATTATAGAAGCTCAATTACAATAAGAGGAATCAATCCTCCATAGGATTCAACACACTACAGCTACACATCACCAGGCTCTAGAATCTTCTACCCTCTATAACCCCAAATCAGCTAGGGTTTATGTTTTCTCATCTATTCTTGACTCGACACTTTACCCCTTAACACTACTACTGCCCAGGGTTCCCAAAATAGTCATAAATAGCACTTTTTGGTGGCTTCCAACTAAATTTCAAAATTTGCAACTCCCTCCAAAACTAGGTCAACTTCGGGGAAGCATAACTTTTGATCTAGGTGTCCGATTGACGAACCGTTTTAGGCGTCGAAAAGCTTGCGATGTGAACTATCATGCTGGAAATTCGTAAATAGATTTCCATCAACTTTTTTGGATGTTATGGGATGTTTTAGTGCCTCATATCTCATTTCAAAAAATTTTAGGGGCTTTTTAAAAAACAAAAACTTTAATATCATTTAGCTCACAAATGATATTTGCCCGATTCCTTTGCCAAAGGTATTATATTTTAGTTATGAATCTTTTTGTAACCTTTCGCTTCAATTTGTACCTACATACAAACTTTCCTAAAATGGCAGTTAAGCTTTCCAAAACTAGTAGTTTGCTATTTTTAGTAGTTTGGAAAAACTGAAAGTCCCACATCGTTATTTAGGATATTATGGAACCAGAAACACTAATTATAGAAATAAATGAAAACAGCTAAAATGATTTTGAATTAACTTCATTTTGGGTGATTAAAGATTACCCTTACACCACTAGATGCTCCTGCATCAACTACACATGAGGGAAACCACACAAAAGACACATAGAATACACGAGCGCTGAATAGCATGCCATAGACATACTATACATCTTAAATACAACAAACACAGGTGATGGAAGGAGCTTATTGCTAAGTCTGGCCACCTCAACCATGTTGTAGACATGCCTGACGGTTGGGATTATGACACAAAAACCACCAAAGACATGCTGAAGGGAGGATAGTCTCAAGATCCAACCCCACCTCTGCGGAGGACTTTTTTGTAATAATAGGATGTGCACTAGCTCAAGAGATACACCATCCTACCTTCTGTAAAAGGGATTTTGAATAAAAGGATACGCACTAGCTCAAGAGATACGCTATCCCACCTTGCACAGAGCGCTTCTTTGATAAAGGATATGTTATCCCACCTCACAGAGGGCTTTTTGATTGCAATATAAATAAAGATTTGTACTCACACTGGTGATACAACATCCTACCTCACGAAGAGGGATTACAAACACGCTTCATTAGTACTAAAATCATTAGATAGATATCATTATATATGCCCCCACCTTAAGGTGGTTGATGTCATGTACCGATATCAAGCACATTAAGGTAGAGATAGGACACACAAGGGAACAAGAGCTTTTGCAAAGCCCATGCCCCAAGGTGACATGTGCTTACGATCACTGAATATTCCCACAAACACATTGATATGATAAGCTAAGATAAACATCAAGAGAGCTTAGAAATCTTACTCTAAGATAGTAACCAAAGAAATTCATTAAAGCTATTCATGAAAATAGTCACATCAAGGACTAAGGCTATACTGCAGGTTCAGAGCTGAGTATAACTATTTAGCTATACTGTAGATACCTTGGAACCGAGTGTAACAACAAGGTGAGATACCAATCAAATTGTACAAGAGCAGATTGAGTGGCTTGTAAAATGTTAGTCACAAGAAATTTTCCACAAGATGATACATCACATGGAGTGATTCTACTAGTCAAGCGTTGGATATATATATATCAACCCCATTGTCATGTATGGACTAGGTCCATTTTTGGTTACTTGCTAAAGGGACACACGATCCGTATCAGTATTTGTTTATTTTCATCATTCACCAACTAGGTAGAATCGCTGAAGAAAATAAACAATAAAAAATGAGAGAAGAAAACAAGTGCCTTAGGAACACCACGTAGGATCAAGGATGCCCCCAAGTCATCAACTGCAATGCTATGCCCCTAAAGTATGACACGCAACAATAAAATAGAGGAGAGGCAAGATAGACAATTGATGAAACAAATAGAAGAATGGTCACAATAGAGGTGATCTCTCGGTATCCTTGACCTTACAAGAATACCAAGGATCATCTTAGGAGGCCTAAATAATGCATAACACATCATGGGGGAAACACAACACACATATATACATATATATTTGCATTTTATCTAATAAGAGTCCAAACTTCTTAGCATCTTTGAAAGGTTCTCCATCAAGTTTTGTAGAAGGTTTGAGTGGTTCATAACTGAGTGATTCTTATTTCCAAGATGGTCATGTGGTGCTTGTTTCTTAGATCATGTATATTTGAAATCCTTTGTTGCTTGTGAGGAGGGGAATCATCACTATTTCCCACTAATGATAACTACCTTGTTCTTTTCTGATCCTTTGATTTCTTGTTAAGCTTTTCATGGTGGAATGGGGTATTTTCCACCATGGCTACCTTTTCTTGTATAATACCTTGTCGTGGTTGTTTAGTTTGCATATCCAATTCATTTTGGTTAACTCCTGATCCTTGAAGGGATAACTGTGGAGCAACCTCAACATATATACCTTTTCCTCATGGATGAGGCAAGTCTTCAATCTTCTCCTTATCCACTTCTATCATACCAACTATTTCATCATCATCCAGATAGTCAACTTCTTGCTCTATTGAATTTTTCTCTACCATATTACTATGGCTATGCTTAGGAAATGGATTAGTAAAGATCTGTAAATTCTGATTCAGAGGGGAAATTGACTTATTTCCATTGTCATTCACAGTAGTTACCTATATCACATTCGAGTCAATGAGGTCTTGAATTTCATGTTAAAGATGCATACATTGTTCAGTGTCATGCCCTTGTTGTTGATGATAATGATAGAAAACATTAGCATCAAAGTGAGGTCCTTACATTCTATTACTATCCAATGGTTTGATGGGAGGAAACTTCAAGAGATTATTGCCTACTACTTGATTCATGATAGAATGTACAGAATCAAATATTGGAGTAAAATGTCTTTGTTGTTGTTGAAAATGAAATGGTAGCCTCTTTGGATTAGTGATAGCAGACACTTGTGAAAAGTTGTTTGAATTCTGCCCATTTATCTTAATAAAAGTTCTTGGTGTTCATCTTAAAATTATTTTGTGAAAGTCTAGCCATGGATTGACCAACTTGAGCCGATGAGTTTTGATTTTTATACTAACTAGATGAAAGTTGGTAATCATGAAGGGTTGTGCATAAATGTTGAAAAGAGCTATACTTCATCAAGAGGATCTTATCACAGATGTTAGGTTGTAGATTTGTAATAAACACCTTTTTAACATCCTCATCATTCATCTAGTATTGAATATGTGCATAGAGAGCATGATATCAATTGATAAACTCAGTTAACTTTTCTTTCAAACCTTGCTTGCAATGAACTTAATTAATTAATGAGACTTGAGGTCTAATGTTTACTTGAAAATGCTATAAGAATTGATCAACAAGTTGTGAGAAAGAATGTATTGAATTTGGAGGTAAATAAAAAAACCATTCCAAAGAAGTATATTTGAGAGATTGCGAGAAGCATTTTGCTAACAAGTCCTCTTCAAAGAAGAAATCACTACACATAGCCATGAATGTTGCACCACCTGAGTATTAGGATCACCTTTTCCACCATATTTTTTAAAGCGAGGAGTCTCAAACTTATCAAGCATAAGAGTTCTTAGAATTGCATTGGATAGAGGATTTCAAGAATGGTATGTTGGTATGCTAGGTTGAGATGAACCATTGGTCAAGTTTGTCCCTTTCTGTTGTAAAGAGTTCATGCCTTGTAAGAGTTGATTTAAGAGGGCATCATTAGGAGATGAAGTTTGGGAATTAGAGGCTATGGTCATGAAATTTTGAGGTGAGTGATTGTGAGTGGTAACAAAAGATGGTTGAGAGTAATTGTAAGTGGAAGGTGGTTGAGAAAAATTGTGAGTAAAAGGTGGTTGAGAATATGTAGAGTGGATAGGTGGTTGAGAGTGATTATTCATATAAGATGTCACCCTAGGTCATAGATTTTGATAATTGAATCCCACAACCTTGTAATTCTTTGAATTAATGTCATTAGATACTCTAATACTAGTGTTGACCCATTTTCCTCTGTCCAGAGCTAAACAGCCCACCTGGTATTTTTCCTTGAAAATCCTTTGGAAAATGTTCCTATGAAGCTTAAAGTGCCAATTTTTTCTAATAAAAAAAAAAGATCCTTACCTAAAACACCTTACCATTGGAAAGAGCTTGAAAAAATAGGCAAGTTTGCTTTTTACATCACCCTAAAATTTGGCCAAATAAAGAAGCTATTTATGGTCAAAGTTTCGGTCAACATGTAGTTCAAATGTTCATTGGCAGGCTTGCAAAATCTCTATCGGCCTTAGAAAATGATGAAAAAAGTGAGTTTTATGCATTTCCGAATGTAAATTGGGCTTAGGAAGGTGTATATACAAGGATGGAATATACATTGTAGATTCCCGGAATATTCGCTAAATGTATATCGGGTCTGCATGTATATTTGGTTTGTATGATGATTATACAGAGCAGGAGATAGATTGCAGGAATATTCCATCAAAGTTCCCGCTTGTATATGGGCGTTTGTATATAGCTAACATACAAATGGTGGGGCTCGCGCTTATTCAAGGAGGGTTGTATGTTTTGACATACAAAGGACTGCATGAACAATGGAGTGTATATCGGATTGTATGTTCGCACATACAAGGCCGATATACAAGGAATCATATACAACCCGGACCCGAATAGAGTTTCATTTTTATTCTATGTTGTTCTCGGGTCCACCTTGTATATTTGGAACTTGTATATTGCGATATACAAGCAAGTGTATAAGGCGATATACAAGCCAGATTTCAACATATTTTCAGGCCACTTCATAAAGTTTTGAGGTCTATTGCTTGTATATTTGGCGCTTGTATATTGCGATATACAAGTCAAAGGATATATACAAGGCAGACTTGAATCGAAGATCAAATTCAGTATATTCAGGTCTCGGGTCCGCGTTGTATATGTATAAGTGTTTTGTATATTTGAACATGCAGGGAAATATACAAAGAAAGATGATACAAGCTGGACCCCACCCAGCAGTCAAAGCACTTTATAAGTTTTTGAAGTCCACAATTTGTATATTTGGCATTTGTATATCTTGCGATATACAAACAGACATACATTGCGATATACAAGCCAGATTTCACAGAGGCCTTCAGTCTACTCTATAAAATTTTTAGGTCCGTGCCTTGTATGTATAAAGTGTTTTGTATATTGCGATATACAAACAAATATACAATGGGAAACATACAAGCCAAACCTAACCCAAAAAATTAATTCTCACAAATTCAAGCTTCGAGTCCATGGCTTGTATATTCACACATACACAAGAGATACAATTGGTGGGGTCCTCAAACAGGTGCAGATGCAAATTTTTGAATGTATGTTTTCCTTGTATGTTTAAACATACAAAGTCATTTCAAGTCAAATATACAAGGCACCATGCATATACAAGGGAGTTGCAGAGAGTTTTTGAATGCCAATTCAGGTGGCAAACTTAAGCGATATACACATAGATGCAAAGCGATATATACAGGCAGTTGACCAAAACTTTGACTGCTTGTATCTTCTCCATCCTGGCAAATTTTGACATGTTGTAAGAGGCAACGATGCATGTTTTTGTCCCCTCTTTATTTTGGTAGGGTTTTCAAGGAGCTTTTTTATCACTTTTCAATTTCAGATCTAGAGTTGCATGTTTTGAGCGGTGAACATTCCAGTGACTACATTGAGCAGATGAAGATATTTTTAGCATTCATTGCTGCACCATGATGAGGCAGCTCACATTGATGATAAAAGGATATCTCCCCACCACCTTATTTCAGATCAATGATGAAGTAGCTACATTAAAGATTGAAAATATCTACTATCTCCCCAGTGCTAGATATTCGACGCCATAACTTCTACAACTGGATAGTCATTCATGGGAGGATATTTTCTAAGATAGCTCTTAGAGCAAATTCTGTAACCAACTTAGGATTTTTGTAAAATGCTATATAAGTTGAGGCTTATGATGTAAATAAGGTTGGAAAAATTTTAGCATTTAGGCTTTCTATTTCTAAACAGAGCTTTCTACTACTGTAACTGTGCCTTCACATTGAATATATTCAAGTTATTTAGACTCTTTTGATTAATTTCTAGTCCTGTGTGAATCTGCATATGGTTGTTTGTGAATATTTTTATCCCTCTCAATCATCTGGTTTCTCACCTTTGCTAGGATCAATCGAATCTATGTATATTTGCTTGTTATATTTGGTTATGCTGTGCATTTTCTCAGTATCATGAGGGTTCTTTTATTAAACTTGGTGAATCACCCTTTGTTTTCAAGATTTTGTTTTGTCCTTCACTTTAAAGCATTTCTTTTCCCTTTTCCCCTTAAGATTTAGTAGTTTTATGTGATAACTAGTTAAGGAAGCTAGCCTTCTCCAGAGGTCTGATCTCATTTAGCAAAGTCCCACACTTAGAGATCATTCCCATGTTACTCCAGATTGTAGAGGTTTCACAACTGTATGCAAGGGTGCAAATCTGGGTGATAACAACTAGTGGTAGCATTACTACAAGATGGTGCATTAGTAGTGAGGATTAATGATGTAAAAGTAGACATTCCAGTAGTCGGTATAGGTGCCGATACTTGTGTATGAGTCGGTGATGTCATATTGTTGATAACTTTTGCACATTCAGTCACAAGCATAACATTATGATTCACTATAAGCCCTAGGCCATAGAGAATATTAATACCATCTTGCCCTTCTTTTAACAACTCTCTGATATTATGAACAATAGACACAACTTCTTCTGCTATCCTTCCTTTTTCAATAAATGCTTAGAAATTAGTTAGTTCTTTATCAAGTTTGTTTATTTTCTCATCAGGTACATGTGTTACCACATCAATAGGATCTTCAAAATCATTAAATGTTTATTCTTCCATTGTAGTTATAGGAGGCATGATATCTTGCAAAGTTTGTGTTTCTCCTTTTGTAAAGTAGGTGTTCAATAGATTTTCTGATGTAGGAACACCGTTGCTATTAGGAGTACTAGAACTCATTAACATAAGACTTCTCCTTAGAGAGATGTTTCTAATAGGGAAGTAGGTTATAAGACTCATGCAAAAGCATACAACACTCAATGCACAAACTAATAGAACAAGCCCAAGGAGCAAGATATACTTGTTGAAATACACAATGTGTAAATGCAAAATTTGAAATGTAGATGCAAAAACACACTATGATGAAACACTATAGTCCAAAATTAGATTTTAACAAGTGTTTAAATGAGTAGTAAAATATGAAACAAGATTTTAGCTACAAATCCTAGCTTTTGGAATTACTAGGTTATATGAAAAATGCAAAATTTCAAGCAAACCCTAGCAAATAAAGTATGTAAATGCAAGGTGAATGATAATGGAATGATGTATTTCTATAATTTGTCTTGGATTGGATGTAAATATCAAATATTTAAATTATTTAGATGAAATGCAAATAAAATAGTGCAAACTATGCCTTAATTGAAGCCTAAATGCTTTGAATTTTTTAAATTTTCCATTTTTTTGCAATATTTTTGAATGTAGAATGATGGATAGGATATGTATGAATGTAAATCTGATTTACAACACTTAGAAAGATGCAATGTTTTAAAAACATAGGTTCACCAAAATGTTATGCATGAAAAAAGGGATGATCAAGTTTGTGTGTTTATTAGATTCAATCAAACCCTTCTTTCACAAATACATTCAAGGACATAGATCGAGCTAAGTCACAATTGTGATAGAGGACTTAGCTACAAGTCTGATGTCACCATGATATGCTTGGAAATATAAAATAGATTGATTATTTTTAAAACCCTATTCTGATTAGGCCTAAAACCCTAATTATGCAAAATCATAAACAAACAGACGAAGCCTAACAAATGCTCACACAGGAAGGCACTCAATACAGATTAGAAACATACCAGGATTTCAATTTTAGAAAGAGAAAACTTTGGGGACAAAAGAGGGATCACCCTTGTCCAAGGTAGCACTTTTTCTAGAGGTTGGGAACCAAATATGCATTATAATGTACCTTGCTCAGAGATTTCTGACAGTGACATACTGAAGGACAAAAGAGAGATTGCCCTTGTCAAATTAGGGATATTTTCTACTACTTTCCTCAGATCTAGAATCTTTATGCTCTGCACTGGTCTCCTACAACCCCTCTCTACAAGATCCAACACTTGTCATCTACAATCACAAAAGAGGGGTTGGAGGTTGTAGTGTTTAGGAGCTTGCCTCGATCAATCCCTAGAATGGCATTCAAGCCTTCCACCAACATTAGATAGAGAGTGCATGTCCTTGGTGGATAGAAGCAAAAGAAAATGATATGATAAATTGATTGAAACAAAAAGTAGATGTCACTTTGGAGGTGAAGCTCTCACAGGAAGATGAAGATGTTTCACACCATGAGGAGATGGATTGATGAAGACAAATCTACAACAAACAAATACAAATACAACACAATACTACACTGCAACACAATGAAAGCCTTGAGTATCCTTAGCATAAGATCAAAAGTTCATATTATCCATTTAGTTGTAAAATGATGTCTTAAAAATAATTATATGCATTCTCATTAAACTTTCATAATTCAAATTTAAGATGCCGACAAGGGAAACATTTTTAACGGTCACAAGCTAACATTCAAATTTGAGACCCTAACAAAATAGGGCTAGACTAGGGCATAGGTGTCCAAGTCCAAGGGCCTATTTTAGGTCTAGATTAAGCTTAAGGTTCACCTATAGGCCCCATTTGACATGGGTTTCAGAGGATTTTTCTCCAGGATTCATTTTTAACATGCATTATTAAATCTAAGGGACACATGGGTTAAACTTAGGAGGTAAAAGTCCTAGGGGGATATTTTACGACTTAAAATTTAGCCCCCACTTGTTGTAAGTATGTAATAAATAGTGTTGTCATTGATGTGAACATGTTTGTGTTGTCATTGGTGCCAACTGTATCTTCTGATATTGTTGTTTGTTGATTGATTGAGTTGTCATGTTAAGAATATTGTCTGAGTATTTTCCTCCACATTTTCTCTGTGTTGAAGACCAAAGTATGAGATTTGGATATGTTTTAGAGAAGTGTTTTTTAGATGCTAAATCTAGAATTTGGTGGTCCAGATCATTGTGTAGAAAAAGTTCTATTCACCAGTTTGAAGATTGTGCCTGACAATGTTTACAGACTGATAGAGAGATAGTATTTTGCTCCATATTTATTTGCAAGTTGGATTTTGGTCTTATGGTTATGGATTTAATCTTATAAGGTCCTTATCTATTTTCATTCCAAAGGATTTGTTATTTGGTGCTCTGGAAAGAAATTTATTGATTAACAAAGTTTAATAGTGTCTGTTGAGAAGTAGTATGTGATGTGTCTTCAAGTGAGATCTGTTGCGGTTGGATTTGTTCGCTTCCAAGTGATTCTATGTTGTTTGTAGATATCTCTAGAATGTATTGAAGGCATCTTCTTGATCCGCAAGCTACAATGAAGTTCTTGGAAACATGTATCTAAGTGTTCTTGATGTGTGCACTAGTTCTAGCCGACCTAGTTAGTTACACTTATTGAGAAGGCGATTCATGGATTGTAGAAGTATGTCCAGGTGTGTGAAGATGTATTTGGGTCCAAGCTAATCCATGAAGTGTTCCTCTTTCATTCATTTTCTCTGTAAGTTTGTTTAGGTCTAGTCCTAATTTGATTTATGTATGTATGCCGACCTTGGAGATAGTTCCAATGGTTGTAGAATGTAATGTCGACCTTGATGTACATTCCAAGGTTGATGATTGGTATAAATGTATGTAATGAATTTGTGAGTGATGTGAGATAGTGCAAAGATGAGAAGATAAAGTGTGAGTAGTAAAAGTAGAGTAGACCAAATGAGATATACTATGCTTCAATGGAACTAAACTCAGGCATGATGTAGATGCTACTATATTAGTTCATCCTCACAGTGAGCCAACCCTCAGCAGTGAGACAACCCTCATCAGTGAGCCAACCCTCAGTAGTGAGCCAACCCTGACAGTGAGCTACCCCTTTGGCAATGAGCCTTTCATTTTGGTAGTGAGCCCTTTGGTAGTGAGCCTCTTTTGTTATTCGGTATTGGTACTACATTGTATTGTGAGCTAACACTCACTATGGTTTTTCCTTATTTAGGGTTTTCCACATAAAAATCTCGTGTTCATGTGTGCATAGTTTTGATGTGTTTATGTTTTGATTCTGCTATTCATGTTTAATCCTCATAACTAAATAAGGAGTTAAAGTAAGTGAATGTGAAAGTGATATTTTGTAAAGAAGTTAAATTTTTTGATACAATTTATTCACCCCCCCTCTCAATTGTCTTGTACAATTGGTATCAGAGTGAGGTTCCTTGGAAGAAAGCCTAACAGCTTAAGGTAGATCTGGGATGGCACACAAGAAAGTCGTTCCTCAGTTTGATGGATCTAACTATGCCTACTGGAAGGTACAAATGGAAAGTTATCTTATTTCTATATGTTATTGTTATCACTAGGAATTGCACCCGTATGCAAGGCTAGTTAAAGCACTGCAATTCTGTGTAACATGGGACTAATCTCAGGTTGTGGGTGCCCTATGATGAGATTAGACCTCTAGATTGTGGGCTCATTCCCTTCAAATGTTCTATTGAGATGTATGTTTTTACTTTTTGGGAAAAGGGAAAAAGAAACTAAATGAATACTAAAGGTAAAATGGTGATGCATCTAATATGGATAAAAATAATACAATCTGATTCACAATGTTTGCTCAGAAATTTGACTTCTACACAATCCAGACTTGGCATAAATATCACAAAAATGATTCTAAGGAAGGATTGAAAATAGCTTTTATAAAGGAAATGGTTTTTTCACAGCATAAAAATACTATTTCCGTTTAACACAACCTACGACTTGTGATGAATTTATGCTTTAATACTGTAAAAAATGAGGTGCGACAATAATTTTGAAGGTTTAATAATAAAACACAGCAAAACTTCATTAAAATCAATTCAACATTCAACACTAAAAGGAAAGGTAATTCAACTAATCTGAAATAACAAAGGAAAGCTTTGCAAAAAGACAAAAGATAACCTGTAACCTGTCGATCTCTCAATAAAACTATAAAAGTGAGCTACAAGAATTCTCTAATCTATTTGAATCAGAATGAGAATCAAGAACTATAAAAAAGAAACTTTTTCTTTGCAATATATAGGCTTTCTTTCTCCAAGAGGCATGCAAAAAATATATACTTGCAAATAATTGCCTCTAAAAATACTCATTCGTGAGAAACCTCAAAAATCCTCAAAATTTGGGTCTAAAACTACCACAAATTGAGGAAAAATAGCTTCAATTTGGGCCTCTCCATATGTTTGACCAAAAATTTTGACTAAGGACTCTAAAAATACTTCTAAAAGTCATGCAAAACCTCCTAGGTAGCCTAGTTAACTCAACTAATCAATTTGCATGATTTTGCATGAGCAAAATTGATTGTGAGTAAATAATAAAGTAATAAAATATTACTCTATTATTGGTTACAATTTGCTTTCTTTTCGATTTTACAACTTGTGGAAAATAATAAAGTAATTTATGAGTATTACTTTATTATTTATTTACAATTAATAAATGTGTAAAATCATGCATGATTAGAAGAAAAATATACTCCTTATCACTCCAATACATTTGCCTATTCTGCAAAATAGGACTTAGGAATAATTACAAAATTCCTTATCACTCCAATATATTTGAGAAAAAATATCTCCCTCTCCAAGGAAAATAAAAAGAACTTGGTCACTCTTGTAGCACTCCATGCACAAGACAAAATTGCATAAATATCCTTATTACTCCCTCTTGTTGACATTGTTCACATACATTCATTTCTTAAATCTCCTTATATCCCCATTTGCAATTTTAAGTTCAAGAAAGAAAAACAACTCCACTATGCAATTTGACCCCATGCATAAAAAAAAGTCCATCATATGCTGTCACCATCAATGCTGCCACCATGCAATTACCACATCACTACAAGACATATGCCTTATTAGCCATAAATTCATATCTCCACCATGCATAATGAGCTTACCCTTAAACTCCATGTATTTCATATGCATATACCATGTCTAAAAATGATCCACCCTCTTGGCTGTTAGTCACCATGTATAATCTTGAAATCTATCCTTGGATGCTTGGAAATGGATAAGGGAACTAAGCATGTGATTTGTTTATTCCTCCACCATTTGACCACCAAGAGCCTTCCCACATGTTATATCGGTCTCTTAACTTAAAAATAGCTAACCTCCAAAGGGTTGTTGTCAGCCACTATGTGTTATGATTGCTAGGGAAAGTCTTGACCCCGACAACAGGTTGGATAAAGTAATAATTGGTTTTTCTTAAGTCAAAAATTGCACTTGAGCAAAAGGAACCTTCAAAAAAAATACGGAAACAACCCTAATCTTTTCTCATTCACTCTTCTTTTGATTTCTCTCTTTGAGCTCTATACAAATCATGTCAACTGAGGGTTTTAAGTAGCTCCATGGTGGCTTTGGTTTTCTCCTTTCAATGGCTCTTCGTTGTCATTGCCATAGAACTCTGCATGAGCTAGGAAGAAGGTAACTTTGCTCTCTAGAAGTTATGAAACATTTGAGTATCTATAGCTTTCTTCATTTTTATGGCCATGGCCTTCTTCACTGTTATGAATACCTCCATTGTTGTGCATTCTTTAATGTCTTCATTCTGTCTCTGTGTGCTTCCTTTCTCAATGGTCTTCATCTGCTCTTCTTGGAAGTTTGAGGTCATTGTGAGGCCATGGAAGATCTTTCTTCCTACCAGCAACAAGGTAAGCACTTGCTTCTTACTCTCTATAGCTTCATTATCTCTGGTTTCACTCCTTATAGCATGACAAGCTATAGATAGATGTGGGTATTGCATTTTATAGCAAAAATGCTATGTCTCTATCAGCCATGGCTACATATTTCTTCTTTTGTCTTAATTTGTTTCATATGTAGAAAACCTGAGGGTTTTGAAGTTTTGAAGTAGGGTATCGACTTCTCCTCCATTTCCACAACATCTACCTGCCATCGCTATGCTTGTCTTGTTAATAGGCATCAAAAACTGTAACTTACTAGAGGGTTTGTGAGCCTTGAAGTTAGGGTTTCAACTTCATCATGCACAAAAAATTCTTGTAATGCCATGGCCATACTACTTTACATGATCTCTTTCTCTTTATACTGCAAGAAATGAAAGGTTTGAAGTATCTTGAAGATATTGTTCATCTGGCATATGGGTATACAAGCTTTTATGCTTCTTGCTCTTCTCTGTTGGTTATGAATGTATTATGGCATCTTCTTTGAAATTGCTCAACTGTGTCTACAAGAACATCATTAGGGTTTGGTTCCTTGACATGCGTATATAGTCTTTTTTTTTAATGGCTTCTCCTTCTATGCAGCATCTACTTTGACTGTGATCTTGTCTCCATCTGTTGGCAAAAAGTTTAAGGGTTTTGAAATATTAGAAGTGGGTTTTCTTGCTTTATTTCTCATAATACTTCTCCACCTCCTTGTGACTGTCTCATATTTACTAATGACACATTTTGCCTTATCATTCCACTGTGACTACTCCATTTGCACATGTTAGTATTCTGCTATGACAACAAAATGTTTGATATTCTGTATGATAAGTGAACATTTACCTCCATTTGCATCTATAGCATAGATTACACCATTCTGTAAGGTTCTTCTGTAGAATATCTCTTCAGGTTGCATGAATGTAATGTGATGAACTATTTGGCTGTCATTATCTTGACTGTTTGTGGCATTCTTGAAATACACCTATAGCTTGGATAACATGCTTTTTTGTTTCTTATTGTCCTTCAAGGTTTATCTGTAGCATAGGCACATGTCTTTATTTCATCTTCTGTAGTATGCCTTCGTGCATCCTTATACCTGTATGGCATCTTCTCCTTATTGTGTCTTGGATGGCATCCTCTTTACCTGATAGCCTTGTATCCTCTATAGCTTGCAACTTCATACATGACAGTCTCTTGTTTTTGCATATGTAGTTTGATTGTCTTTATCATTCGATGAATAGTGAGCATCCTATATGTATCTATTATTTGTATCTTCCACTTTAGTCATAATTATCTCTCATTTGATCTTGAAAGTTGAATTGACTATCATGTCTCTTGTCCATTCACTATGTTGGGGTATTTACTTTTATTATATGCTTCATCCCTCGATGCTTGACTATTTGAACATCTTAATCCATTTAGAATGTAGCATTTGATCTTCATGTATCTTTTGATGGTTTGAAATTTTGAGGCATTGGTGGCAGCCTTTTGCAAAGTTTATATCTTCTTTTTAGATGACTGCACACCTAGTATACAATGTTGTTTCATCTTACTCCTTTGGCATAATGAGATGATCTTTCACAAACAAAATTTTTGAAACTCATTCAAATGACACATAAGTTCTTGTATCCTCCTTGCTTTGTCTCTCTTCTCTTTATCAGGCACAATAATCTAAAAACTTGTATCACTCCTAAGATGACTGTAATCTAATTTTCTGAATTTGTCTTTTTGTCAATCTTGATTCAGTCATATAGTTCTGATTTGTTTCAATCAACTGTAATGATGTCATGATTACATCTTCTTTATGTAAGTTGATTAGATGATGCATGATATAGCTTAGAATGATGCATCCTATCTTTTTCTGGTACTCTTTTTTAAAAAATGAAAAGAAGCATGCTGGGCTCAAACCCTTGTGGGAGCCACATTTAATCCACATGTTTATTTGTCTTCAAATCAGCAACAAAATTTGTCCTATACCTGCACAGTGAACAAACAAGTTAGCATAAAAAAGTACCTGATAGCATTGATTGATCTCCTTCATGATTTCTTCTTGATCTATATCATTAACTGATATAAATTCTTATCTGAATGCATGATATGATAAGTAGATGTCTCTGTTTGATAAAAGCATGTGATAATTGTAAACATCTGGAGCACTAACGAGGCTGTCCCAAAATGTTTTTGTAGGTTTAAACTAGATGGTGGCTTGGATTGAAGCATGAAGACTGAAGACATGAAGACCAACTTCAATAGTAACCTCCATCATCAAGAAATGATGGATGTTTAGATTTATCATATGTTCTTTTCTCTTTTCTTTTATCAAACAAATACATAGCTTGCATGTCTACAATTGCTCAGTTTAGTTACTCCCACGGCTTGTGTGGGACACATTTGAACATTTCTTTAAAACATGATCAGTTAGTTTCTCTGATGCATATGATGTATATGTATTTCCTTTTTAATCAATGCATGAGATAAAGTACCAGATGCTTGGATGTATGTTCAAAACATGACATGAAATAACAGTGTAATACAACATCTTTCTCTCTTTTATTCAAAACTAATTAATCTGACTAATCAATTTAACTTATAACTCTTGAAAGATCAAATTTTGTAGAACAACTGTATCTCCTTGAATGTTTGATCCTTTGATGATCAATTCTTTTGTCATGATAACTTATCAGTCCTGATTGGACTGATGGGTTATCCTGACAACTAGATCCTCTTTTCAACTTTGTCAAAGTGTCAACCATTCAAGAATGCATAACCTTGAAGTTTTCTATTATTCATTCTGAACAATTACACCTAGGTCCAACTAATTTTCAATGTGAACAAAAAATTAGTAACATTTCTGGCGACCTCTCAGGGGTATTTTCCTGCTAAACAGTTTAGGACTAGTAGCCTTGCCTTCTTATTAGGAATAGAGTCATTTCTACCCTGAACTTAGAAAAATTTTACAACTCACACTAATTGAAAACAATAGCAGCAACTAACTGAAAAAAATGAAACTAAAACTAATTTTCTTAAAATAGAACCATCTACATGTGCAGAAGCACTTCTTGGATACAAAACAACAAAACTAAAACTAACTGTGCAAAAGCACTTATTTGCAGGATAAGGATGCCTTACTTAGTAACATATCTTGAGGTGAATCCCGTTAACTGGGATTGGCAACACCTCACCATCTAACTTAGCAAGCTGAAATGCATTGCTTTGCTTACACTCTGTGATTATATATGGTCCATCCCACATTGCATCAAACTTTGTATGTTGTCCTGGTCTGCTTTTCAATTCATTCCACTTGAAAACTAGATCTCCTTCTTTATAAACTCTTGGTACTGCTCTTTTATCAAAAGTCATTTTCATTTGGGCCTGGTGTACTTCTAATGTTTTCAAGACCTCCTTTCTGATCTCTTCAAGTTTAATCAGTTGTGCAAGCCTGATTTCCATTGGTTGTTCTTCAAGTAACTCTATCTCTTTTATATAGCTAAGTGTTGGCAATTCCATTGTTATTGGTAACTTGGCTTCTTTTCCATATGTAAGCACATAAGGTGAATTACCTGTTGATCTTTTAGGTGTAATCCTATCAGCCCATAGTGCTAACTTTAATCTATCATACCAAGACCTTTGATTCTTATCAATTGTTTTCTTTATAATCTTAATCAGATTTTTGTTAGTTGATTAAGCTTGTCCATTACCTTGAGGGTAATAATTTGATGAAGTATTCAAGAATATGTTATTTTTGACAGACCAATAATATATTCTTAATCTAATGAATGCTAAAGTGTTATCTGAAATAATTGAGTTAGGAGCTCCAAACTTGGACACTAGATCTTGATAAAAATTTAGGACTGATGTTTCATTAGCATCTTTCAAAGAAAATGCTTCAGTCCACTTAGTGAAATAATCCGTAGCAGTCAAAATCCACTTGTGTCCCTGGCTTGAAGGTGGATTAATAGGACCAATGAAGTCCAATCCCCACTTGCTAAATGGCTATTCCACTTGAATTGGATGCAAGGGCATTGCTGCCAGCCTTTGTTTACCTGTAAAAAATGAACATTTAAGACATTTCTTTACCCATTCATGAGCATCCTTGAACATGTCAGGACAATAGTAACTAGCTCTCATAATTTTTAGAACTATTGTTCTAGCTACAAAGTGACCTCCAGCAGGTCCATCATGAAATTCTTCTAGAATCTTCTAAGTCTGATCTGGCTATACACATCTTAGTAAAACATTGTTAAAATCTCTCTTGTATAGAATTCCATCAATTATGGCATAAGGGATTGCTTGTAATCTATAATATCTTCTTTTAGATCTATCCAGGTCTTGTGGACAATCACCAGTGTGTAGATAATGAATCATATCATGCATCCAACTTGCAGGGGGGTCTAGGACAGTAGTTGTTTCATTGTTTTGAAGCACTGTCTCAGCCTCTCCTTCAAGTTCCTTGTTGTATCCTTCATTTCCTGCAAGCTATTCACACAGTTCTTTGCCTCGGACCAGCTTGGTTACCTTAATTTGTATGTCATATTCCATGACCTTTGTTATCCACCCTGCTCTCTTATCATTTAAATCTTTACTGAGAAAAAATTCGTTCACTATTGGGTGAGCAACCATTAATTGAATTCTATTATTTGAAAGCATGTGTTTGAATTTCTTTAAGCTCCTGATAATAGCTAATACATGCTTTTCAACAAAAGAATATCTTACCTCGTAGTCATGCAGAACCTGGCTGAAAAATGCCACAGGTTGTTCCATTCCTTCACTGTTTGACTGATATAGCATAGTCGATATAGTATCCACACTGCCAAATGCATATAAAATGAAGTCCTTATCAAAATTTGGGTTTATCAAAGTTGGAGCAGCAGCAAGTGCCTCCTTTATTTCTTCAAAACTCTACTTTTCTTCTTTGGTCCAGCTGAAGGGAGTATTCTTCTTCAGCATTGCTGTAAGAGGTTGTAAAAGTGCTACTATGTTTGGAATAAACCTTCTTACAAAGTTAATTCTTCCCAGAAAGCTCTGTAAGCCTTTCTTATGTGCATGAAGAGGTAATGCCAGTATTACAGTAATTCTTTTAGGATCAATTGATATTCCATCCTTAGACACAATGTGTCCCAGTAGTTTGCCTTCATGAATAGAGAAAATACTCTTCTTTGGGTTCAATGATACCCCAAATTCTCTACATCTCTCAAAGATTAGTCTTAAATGATGAAAATGATCTTCAACTTTTTTAGAAAAAATTGTCACATCATCTAAGTATACACACACAATTTTATTAATTAGGCCTTAAGAAGCCATGTCCATTTCTCTCTGAAATGTTGCACCTACATTTGATAAGTCAAATGGCATCTTTATGTATGCTAGTGTGCCCGATTTTGTGGTAAAATTTGTCTTGTATTGATCTTCCTCTTTCACAAGAATTTGGTTATAACCTGAATAATCATCGAATAAAGAAAATCTCTTTGATCAAAAAACAATCTGTAATATCTGTTCCATAGATGGTAAAGGATAATGATCCTGTAAAGATGCTATATTTAAATCACAGAAATCAACACATAATCTAATTTCTCCATTTTTCTTTCTGACAGGAACCAAGTTAGAAACCCATGAAATATGTTTGATAGGAAAAATGATATTACCTTCAATGAGTTTATTGAGTTCTATTTTCATGAGCACTTCCAATTTGGGATTCAATGGTCTTTGCTTCTGTTTGAAAGGTTTAGCTTTGGGTTCCAACTCTATTGTGTGTTGAGCTAACTCAGGGTTGAAACCTTTCAGATCTCCATATTACCATACAAAAATTTCACTAAACTCTTGACAAAGCTGGATGAATGCTTGAAGTTCTTGTTTTGTAAATATCCTTCCTAGCTTAAGCAATTTTCCTTTAAAGATCTCAATAGGTTCATAATGTTCTTAATTTATTGACAAGCTGGCCTTATCCTTTCTTACTTGATCATCGGTATTAAAGATAGATTCTAAGGTCACTAAGACCTGGGGTAGCTTATTTGATCTTAACTAAAGTATTTGATCATCATATTGTTGTATAAAATTCTGTTGATTACCTGCAGAAAATTTAGCTTCTTCCATTGGGAAATTTACAATATGTTCATCACTGTCAAACACTTACCAACTGACATTATTATCTGGAACTGATGGTCTAACAACAACTTTGACATATAAAGGAGAGTGAATATTCTTCATTTCAGCAGGAATATCATATTCAACTCCTATAGCAGCTAGTTTGTTAGCTTGCTTGTTATCAGTTCTAGGTTTAGATATGAGATTAAATGCATCAAACTCTTCTATCATGTCCCAAACTCTATGTTTGTAAAATTTCAGCAAGTTATTTTTGTAGCAACAAGGTTTCTGACTTGTTTAACCACTAAGTCACTGTCTCCAAACACTTTTAAACATCTAATTTTTCTCTTCCTTGCCTATTCTAGTCCAAGAACTAAAGCCTCATATTTAGCTGAGTTGTTAGAATAGCTGAAACCAAATCTAAAAGATGAATAATATTTCTCACCTGTGGGAGAAAATAAAACAGCTCCTCCTCTAGCTCCTACCTTGCTTCTAGGACCATCAAAAAATAGTTCCCAAACATCATTTTCAGATTCTACAGTTTGTTGTTTTTCTTCTTTAATCAGATTTGGAATAACTGTATTATTTTTTTAAATCATGTACACACCAAGATCAATCTCATCCATTTTCTCAAATGGATTTGTTTCATGATTTTCTGTCGCCCATTGGTCTAGAACCAAATCTAGAATTCCTTCTAAAGGTGTGTTTGGATCTTGGACAGGAATTAGATCCTCTTGATAAAAAATGGGAAGATTAGCATTTATAGAACTAGGTGTGTAAGGTTCCAAATGATCTTTTGCTAGTGGTTCAGACTTGATTGTAACCTTGGTTCCATATCTAGTTCTGAAGAATAAATGTGTCCAATAAGATGATAAATACCCTCCTAACCTTGCTATAAAATCTCTAGATAAGAAAATGGCAAAGGTAGGTGGCAAATCAATGACATAAATGTCCTGGTATATAACAAAGTTTGGACAAGCATGCAGAGTAAGGCCTAAACTTTTGAACATTCCAAGTGTACTTACTTCAGCTCCATCCATTTGTACAACACCTCTAACAACAGGTTCATATTTCAGACCTAACTTATCAGCTAGCTGTTTGGCATAACTAAACTGTTGGCTCCTAAATATATCATGTAATTATGTACTAAATAATCACCCACAATCAAAGTGACATAAAATGATGCAGGTTTGCCTACTGGTTTAGGTTGTTCTATTCTTTTTTCTATTTCATTTGCAATCATAATCTGAGATTGATATGATTTTTGTACCTCATTTGACAAAGGCAACTGAGATAGAGCATTTTGTAACAAATCTTTTTGTCCTAGAATGTGTAAAGCATCTAAAATAGACATGCTTGCTATTGTCTTTTTTGTATGATCCAAAATATTAAAAACAGGGCCACTAACCTTTTTCTATACTTTTGGGACAGCAACCTCTGGTTGGTCTTTTGCTGACTGTTTATTTTTTGTAGTTGGCTGTCTTGACAAAATGTGCAAATCTTTTGATGTAGAGGCTTGATTTTGCTCATTCTGAGTTGTAGAAACTGTATTTTTTCCTTTATTAGTTGGCTGTGATACATTTCTAGCTTGTTGTTTTCTAGTTTCAGCTTGCTGATTTGTATTTTCAGACTGTTATTGCAAGTCAACAGCTCTCTTTTTTGATCTTGTGTTTGCTGCAATATTAGTAAAAGATTGCTTTTGACCTAGCAACTAATTTACACCACAAAATTTATTAGCCTGCCAATTCATTAAAGCTACATCTGGATTAACATATTAAGGCTGAATGTCCAGCTGGTTGTTTACATCACTTGTTGAATTTTTAGTAGCAGCATAGTTATTTTGTACCATCAAAGCTTGACTTACTATTCCATTTGGACAAGTGGCCTAATTATGAGGCTGATTACTGGGATAGCACCATGCATAGTCTTGAACCATGTTGTTCTGTATAGGCACTATTTCTTTTGATGTACTGACAACATTTGGATTGTATAGCTGATTTGGCCTATTGTTGTAATTTCTTCTTTGACCCTGATAATCTGCCTGATAACTAGGTCTATTTTCTTGATAAGGAACTACTTGGTAAGGTCTGTTATTATGATTTGTTTAAATTTTCAGACTCACTAAGTCATTACTCACAGTTTGTAGTATTTTTGTTATGCTTTGCTGATTTTCTTTCAGCTCTCTAAATTCAGAATGAATGGGATCTGTATTGTTTTGTGTATTTGCTGAATAACCAAAAGATGGTATTACTGAAATATGTGGGGCTGAAATTGGTATTAAAGGCTGTATATCTATAAAAATTGGCATTGGGGGCCTAGGTGCTATCTTACCAACTTGTATTAAACTATTTTACGCTCTTATTGCAATATCAAAAGTACTTGGTAAAGTTACCCCTCCCATGCATTGTATCATAACAACAATAACAGAATTTAATGCCTTTAAATAATACAAAAAAAGCATGCTCTGCTGATGGTTTCACTGTTTCAAGAATTCTATTCCATGTTTTCTGAAATCTAAAATTAAAATCTAGCATTTGCTCTTGTGGAGCCCTCTTAATAGTAGTCATTTGTTCAACTAATGATAAATTATCAGACTTGTCCTGAAATTGCCTATTCAAAGCAGTACCTAATTCATCCCAAGATCTAATTGAATTTACTCTTAAGCCTCTAAACCGTTAAAGAGCTTTACCTTTTAATGATGCTGCCAACAACTTGATTGCAATGTTTTCTTCGGTGATGTGGTGAACAGCACATAAAGATACCACATCCCTAATATGTTCAATGGGTGTAGTCCCATATTCTCTTGTAAAACTTGGTAAACTTTTCAATGCATCCATCGGTATGTCATCATGCTGATTCAGATTCAAAGGGCTACCTCCATTAAAAGTCGCAAAAGGCTGATTTTGAGGTGGTGGTGGATTTCTTCCACCTCCTCCACCACCTCCGGGTGCTGGTAAAACTCCTCCACCTCCTCCACCAGGAGGTGGTAATACTCCTCCTCCTCCTCCTAGTAAAGACCTTGGAGTGGGTAAAACTTGAGCTAGTGTTTGGACTGAAACTTCTTGAAATATTTTCTGTAATACAGGTTCTTCAGTAGTAAACTCGAGAAAAATTGGTTCCTCTTGGAAAACAGGAATCTATTCTTCTGGGCTTGTTGGTGGAGAACTTAAAAATTATGTCGATGAACTTGTAAGCAATGGATTCTAATGTGAAGCAAAGTTAGGATGTGTACTTGGCAGATCTGTAACAACTGATAAATCTGTTGTATTAGCCTCTTTCTCTTCTTTTATCCTCCTTTTTGGTGGAGATAACTGATTATGCTTCTTCTCAGAATTTTTACTTGACCTTGTTTGACATTTTTTCATAGGCTACAAGATCTAAACTGAAAAAACCAAAGTATTAGAGTCACCAGGTACTGATAAGAAACCTCTAAAAGGCTAAAATTTTGCTGTTCATACCAAAAACAACAAAAAGAAATAAGTCCTTTTGAACTAAAAATCAATTCAAAGTCCCACCAGGTGTGCCAAAAACTATTATCACTGGGAATTGCACCCGTATGCAAGGCTGGTTAAAGCACTGCAATTCCATGTAACATGGGACTAATCTCAGGTTGTGGGTGCCCTATGACGAGATTAGACCTCCAGATTGTGGGCTGGTTCCCTTCAAATGTTCTATTGAATGTATGTTTTTTACTTTTTGGGAAAAGGGAAAAAGAAACTAAATGAATACTAAAGGTAAAATGGTGATGCACCTGATATGGATAAAAATAATGCAATCTGATTCAAAATGTTTGCTCAGAAATCTGACTTCTACACAATCCAAACTTGACATAAATATCACAAAAATGATTCTAAGGAAGGTTTGAAAATAGGTTTTTATGAAGGAAATGGTTTTTTCATAGCATAAAAAGACTATTTCTATTTAACACAACCTAAGACCAGTGATGAATTTATGATTTAATGCTATAAACAATGAGGTGAGACAATAATTTTCAAGGTTTAATAATAAAACACAGCAAAATTTCATCAAAATCACTTCAACATTCAACACTAAAAGGAAACCTAATTCAACTGATCTAAAATAACAAAGGAAAGCTTTGCAAAAAGACAAAAGATAACATGTAACCTGGCGATCTCTCAATTAAACTATAAAAGTGAGCTACAAGAATTCTCCAATCTGTCTAAATCAGAATGAGAATCAAGAACTAGCAAAAACAAACTTTTGCTTTACAATATATAGGCTTTCTCTCTCCAAGAGGCATGCAAAAAAAATAGACTTGCAGATAACTGCCTCTAAAAATACTCATTCCTGAGCAACCTCAAAAATCCTCAAAATTAGGGTCTAAAAATGCCACAAATTGAGCAAAAAATAGCTTCAATTTGGGCCTCTCCATATGTTTAACCAAAAATTTTGACTAAGTACTCTAAAAATACTTCTAAAAGTCATGCAAAACCTCCTAGGTGGCCTAGTTAACTCAACTAATCAATTTGCATGATTTTGCATGAGTAAAATTGATTGTGAGTAAATAATAAAGTAATAAAATATTAGTCTATTATTGGTTAAAATTTGCTTTCTTTTCAATTTTACAACTTGTGGAAAATAATAAAGTAATTTATGAGTATTACTTTATTATTTATTTACAATTAATAAATGTGTAAAATCATACATGATTAGAAGAAAAATATACTCCTTATCGCTCCAATGCATTTGCCTATTTTGCAAAATAGGACTTAAGAATAATTACAAAATTCCTTATCACTCCAATATATTTGAGAAAAAATATCTCCCTCTGCAAGGAAAATAAAAAGAACTCGGTCACTCTTGTAGCACTCCATGCACAAGAAAAAATTGCATAAATATCCTTATCACTCCCTCTTGTTGACATTGTTCACATACACCCATTTCTTAAATCTCCTTATATCCCCATATGCAATTTGAAGTTCAAGAAAGAAAAACAACTCCACTATGCAATTTGACCCCATGCATAAAAAAAAGTCCATCATATGTTGTCACCATCAATGCTGCCACCATGCAATTGCCACATCACTACAAGACATATACCTTATTAGCCATAAATTCATATCTCCACCATGCATAATGGGCTTACCCTTGAACTCCATGTATTTCATATGCATATACCATGTCTAAAAATGATCCACCCTCTTGGCTGTTAGTCACAATGCATAATCTTGAAATCTATCCTTGGATGCTTGGAAATGGATAAGGGAACTAAGCATGTGATTTGTTTATTCCTCCACTATTCAACCACTAAGAGCCTTCCCACATGTTATATCGGTCTCTTAACTTAAAAATAGCTAACCTCCAAAGGGTTGTTGTCAGCCACTATGTGTTAGGATTACTAGGGAAAGTCTTGACCCCGACAACAAGTTGGATAAAGTAATAATTGGTTTTTCTTAATTCAAAAATTGCACTTGAGCAAAAGGAACCTTCAAACAAAATAGGGAAACAACCCTAATCTTTTCTCATTCACTCTTCTTTTGATTTCTCTCTTTGAGTTCTGCACAAATCATGTCAGCTGAGGGTTTTAAGTAGCTCCATGGTGGCTCTAGTTTTCTCCTTTCAATGGCTCTTGGTTGTCATTGCCATAGAACTCTGCATGAGCTAGGAAGAAGGTAACTTTGCTCTCTAGAAGTTATGAAACATTTGAGTATTTGTAGCTTTCTTCATTTTTATGGCTACAGCCTTCTTCACTGTTATGAATACCTCCATTGTTGTGCATTCTTTAATGTCTTCATTCTGTCTCTGTGTGCTTCCTTTCTCAACGGTCTTCATCTTCTCTTCTTGGAAGTTTGAGGCCACTGTGAGGCTGTGGAAGATCTTTCTTCCTACCAGCAACAAGGTAAGCACTTGCTTCTTACTCTCTGTAGCTTCATTATCTTTGGTTTCACTTCTTATAACATGACAAGCTGTAGATAGACGTGGGTATTGCATTTTATAGAAAAACTGCTATGTCTCTATCAGCCATGGCTACATATTTCTTCTTTTGTCTTAATTTGTTTCATATGCAGAAAACCTAAGGGTTTTGAAGTTTTGAAGTAGGGTATCGACTTCTCCTCCATTTCTAGAACATCTACTTGCCAGGGCTATGCTTGTCTTGTTAATAGGCATCAAAAACTGTAACTTACTAGAGGGTTTGTGAGCCTTGAAGTTAGGGTTTCAACTTCATCATGCACAAAAAATTCTTGTAATGCCATGGCCATACTGCTTTACATGATGTCTTTCTCTTTATACTATAAGAAATGAAAGGTTTGAAGTATCTTGAAGATCTTGTTAATTTGGCATATGGGTATACAGGGTTTTATGCTTCTTCCTCTTCTCTGTTGGTTATGAATGTATTATGGCATCTTCTTTGAAATCGCTCAACTGTGTCTGCAAGAACATCATTAGGGTTTGGTTCGGTATACAGTCTTTTAAAAAAAATAGCTTCTCCTTCTATGCAGCATCTACTTTGACTATGATCTTGTCTCCATCTGTTGGCAAAAAGTTTAAGGGTTTTGAAATATTAGAAGTGGGTTTTCTTGCTTTACTTCTCATAATACTTCTTCACCTCCTTGTGACTATCTCATATTTACTGATGACACATTTTGCCTTATCATTCCACTATGACTACTCCATTTGCACATGTTAGTATTCTGCTATGACTAAAAAATGTTTGATATTCTGTATGATAACTGAACATTTACCTCCATTTGCATCTATAGCATAGATTGCACCATTCTGTAAGGTTCTTCTGTAGAATATCTCTTCAGGTTGCATGAATGTAATGTGATGAACTATTTGTCTATGTTATTATCTTGACTATTTGTGGCATTCTTGAAATACACCTATAGCTTGGATAACATGTTTTTTTGTTTCTTGTTGTCCTTTAAGGTTTATCTGTAGCATAGGCACATGTCTTTATTTCATCTTTTGTAGTATGCCTTCGTGCATCCTTATACCTGTATGGGATCTTCTTCTGACTGTATCTTGCATGGTATCTTCTCCTTACTATGTATTGCATGGCATCCTCTTTACCTGACTACCTTGTATCCTCTGTAGCTTGCAACTTCATACATGACAGTCTCTTGTTTTTGCATATGTAGTTTGATTGTCTTTATCATTCGATGAATAGTGAGCATCTTGTATGTATTTATTATTTGTATCTTCCACTTTAGTCATAATTGTCTCTCATTTGATCTTGAAAGTTGACTTTATTATCATGTCTCTTGTCCATTCACTGTGTTGGGGTATTTACTTGTATTATATGTTTCATCCCTCGATGCTTGACTTTTTGAACATCTTACTCCATTTAGAATGTAGCATTTGATCTTCATGTATCTTTTGATGGTTTAAAGTTCTGAGGCATTGGTGGCAGCCTTTTGCAAAGTTTATATCTTCTTTTTGGATGACTATACACCTGGTATACAATGATGTTTCATCTTACTCCTTTGTCATAATGAGATGATCTTTCACAAGATTTATTCTACAACTCATTCAAATGACACATAAGTTCTTGTATCCTCCTTTCTCTGTCTCTCTTCTCTTTATTAGGCACAATAATCTGATAACTTGTATCATTCCTGAGATGACTGTAATATGATTTTCTGAATTTTGCTTTTTGTCAATCTTGATTCAGTCATATAGCTCTGATTTGTTTCAATCAATTGTAATGATGTCATGATTACATCTTCTTTATGTAAGTTGATTAGATGATGCATGATATAGCTTAGAATGATGCATCCTGTCTTTTTCTGGTACTCTTTTTTAAAAAATGAAAAGAAACATGTTGGGCTCAAACCCTTGTGGGAGCCACATTTATTCTGCATGTTTATTTGTCTTCAAATCAGCAAAAAAATTTGTCCTATACCTACACAATGAATAAACAAGTTAGCATAAAAAAGTACCTGATAACATTGATTGATCTCCTTCATGATTTCTTCTTGATCTGTAACATTATCTGATCTAAATTCTTATCTGAATGCATGATATGATAAGTAGATGTCTCTGATTGATAAAAACATGTGATAACTGTAAACATTCGAAGCACTAACGGGGCTGTCCCAAAAAAATTTTGCAGGTTTCAACTGGATGGTGGCTTGGATTGAAGCATGAAGACTGAAGACTTGTAGACCAGCTTCAACAACAACCTCCATCATCAGGCAATGATGGATGTTTAGATTTATCATATGTTCTTTTCTCTTTTCTTTTATCAAATAGATACATAGCTTGCATGTCTACAATTGCTTAGTTTAGTTACTCCCACGGTTTGTGTGGGACACATTTGAACATTTCTTTAAAACATGATCAGTTAGTTTCTCTGATGCATATGATGTATATGTATTTCCTTTTTAATCAATTCATGAGATAAAGTAACAGATACTTGGATGTATGTTCAAAACATGACATGAAATAACAGTGTAATACAACATCTTTCTCTCTTTTATTCAAAACTGATTAATATGAATAATCAATTTAACTTATAACTCCTAAATGATCAAACTTTGTAGAATAATTGTATCTCCTTGAATGTTTGATCCTTTGACGATTAATTCTTTTGTCATGATAACTTATCAGTCCTGATTAGACTGATGGGTTATCCTAACAACTGGATCCTCTTTTCAACTTTGTCAAAGTGTCAACCATTCAAGAATTCATAACCTTGAAGTTTTCTATTATTCATTCTAAACAATTACACCTAGGTCCAACTAATTTTTAGTGTGAACAAAAAATTAGTAATAGTTATAATGTTTGGAAAATGGTTAAAGATAAATACACAATACCTAAAAATGGGCCACAGTCTGATGAAGAGGTTAAAGATTTTGAGACTAATCATAAAGCTAAAAATGCTCTATTAAATGCTCTGTCTAACACTGAAATGGAAAAAATTGTGGATCTAGAAACTACTCATGAGATTTGGGACAAATTGAAGAAAATTTATGAAGGTGATGCATCTGTCAAGAAGGCTAAGTTGCAAAATTTGAAGACCACATATGAAAACATGCAAATGGCTAAAGATGAGAACATAACAAGTTACATATAGAAGGTTGATGAAGTTGTCAGTAGCATCAGGGGTCTTGGTGGTAAATTAAAGGATGAGGATGATGTAGATAAGATAATCAGAACTCTTGCCAAATCTTATAGTTAAAAGGTATCTGCCATTGAAGAATTATTTGATATGGTCAAACTTTCAAAAGATCAATTGCTTGGTAAACTAATTGTGTTTGAGATGAGAGAGTGTGGTACTACTGACAGTCTTGTGAAAATTGAGACTGCTTATGAGCTGTGGTATGGTAGAACTCTTACTGTCAAATACTTCAAAGTTTTTGGAAGCAAATGCTACATCAGAAGAGATGAAGAATTAGGAAAGTTTGATGCTAGATGTGATGAAGGCATATTCCTTGGGTACTCTACTAAGATCAAGGCTTACCAGTGCTATAACAAAAGACTAAGAAAGATCATTGAAAGTGCAAATGTGAAGGTAGATGAAGATATTCAACTAGATAGATATGAGTCAGATGGATCTGCTGATATAGAAAAGGTTGAAAAAGGCAAAGCAAAGGAAGTTTAGAGTGAAGTGCAAGCTACTCCGGAAGAAGACAAAATTCAAGATGAAGCTCTGATAAGAATTCCCAAAACTCCCAGGTATGTGCAAAGAGATCATTCTAAAGATCAAATTATTGGTGACAAAAGGAATGGTGTGACGACAAGAAGCAAGACTACAAAAGAATAAGTAAATCTCTGTCTACTTTCAAAGGTGGAACCTAAAACAATAAATGAAGCATGTAATGATGAATATTTAGTTAAGGCAATGAAAGAAGAATTGATGTAGATTGAGAAGAACAAGACTTGGGAACTTGTCCCTAGACATGCAAACAAGAATGTGATTGGAATAGAGTGGGTTTTCTGGAACAAACTGAATGAAGTTGGAGAAGTTGTGAGAAAAAAGGCAAGACTTGTGTGTAAAGGCTACTCACAAGTGGAAGGAATTGACTATGAAGAGACCTATGCTCTGGTGGCAAGAATGGAATCTATCAAACTATTTTTGGCATTTGCAGCACATAAAATTTTTGAGGTATATCAGATGGATGTGAAATCTACCTTCTTGAATGGTGAGATAGAAGAAGAGGTCTACATAGAGTAACTGGATGGGTTCCAGTTATCAAACAAACCAAACATGGTATGCAAGTTGAAGAAGGCTTTGTATGGATTGAAGAAAGCTCTTAGAGATTGGTATGTAAGACTAGATAAGTATCTATTGTAGCAGGGTTTCAATAAAGGGTCTGCAGATAGTAATTTGTATATCAAGGCAAGCAAAGATCAAATCCTAATTATTGAAGTCTATATGGATGATATTATATTTGGTGGAAATGAAGAGATGTGCAAGAATTTTGCGAATGAAATGCAAAAGGAATTTGAGATGTCTATGTGTGGTGAGATGAATTTCTTTCTTGGACTACAAATTGATTAGACTGACAAAGGCATTTTCATTTCTCAATCAAAGTATGTCAGGGAATTGTTAAAGAAGTTTGGAATGGATGACCCTAAAATGGTATGCACTCCTATGGTTACTAGTTGTAAACTGAGCAAGAATGATGAATCTCCTAAGGCTGATCAAAGCAAGTATAGATAAATGATTGGAGGATTGCTTTACCTGACTACTACCAAACCAGATATCATGCATGCAGTCTATCTTGTGGCCAGATTTCAATCAAATCCTAGAGAATCTCATGTGATGGAAGTAAAGAGGATATTCAGGTATTTGAAGGGCACTTTTGATCATGGATTGTGGTATCCTAAGAACAATGATTCTTCTTTAAGTGCATATACAGATGCAGATTGGGTTGGATGTGTTGATGATAGGAAAAGCACAAGTGGAGGTACATTCTTCCTTGGAGATAGGGCAGTGTCTTGGCATAGCAAAATACAAGAATCAATCTCCTTATCTATTACAGAAGCAAAATATATTGATGCAGTATCATGCTGCACTCAGGTGCTATGGATGAAATAGACCTTGAAGGATATCAAAGTTGAGTATGATGAGACAATTCCTATTCTTTGTGAGAACACAAGTGCCATAAATATTTCAAAGAATCCAATGATGCATTCAAAGACAAAGCACATTTCAATTATCACTTTTTGAGAGAGAAAGTTACAGAGAATGAGGTGAAGTTTGAGTATCATGTGCCTACAAAAGATCAAGTTGCTAATATATTAACCAAGGCTCTTCCAAAAGACACATTTGAGTATCTCTAGGAAAAATTAGGGGTTATTGCCCCTCCTTCCTTGAACTAGATGCATAAGAAGGTGCATCAGTCCAATGTGCTTCAATGTACATTTCTCCTTTTGGATTGATGTTGGAGGCTACCTCTTAGGGGGAGCAGATAGTGGTTTGAAATGTTTGTCACATTCAGGGGGAGTAAAGAATGATTTCAAACTGATCAGAGTAGTACTGTGCAAGTATGTGCAGTAGAAGAGATGGGATTCCCTTTTCCATTGATCTTAAAGGGGTAGAGAGATCATGTGAAAAACTCAGGGGAAGAAAGAGTTCAAATGTGTACTCAAGGGGAGAAAGAGTTTAGATGTGTAGAAAGAAAGGGGGAGTCCTAATGTAGAATTGTGTCTTGATGGAGGAACATGTTATTCAGTTTTTCACATAATATGTTGCCATCAATGACAAAGGGGGAGATTTTTTCAAGTATGTGCTAACTGGTGTTTTCATTTATGTCAACATGTTCATGTTGTCATTGGTGCCAACTATATCTTCTGATATTGTTGTTTGTTGATTGATTGTGTTGTCATGTTAAAAACATTGTCTAAGTATTTTGCTCTGGATTTTCTCTGTGTTGAAGACTGGAGTATGAGATTTGGATATGTTTTAGAGAAGTGTTTAAAGATTATAAATCCAAAATTTGGTGGTCCAAATCATTGTATAGAAAATGTTTTTTTACCAGTTCGAAGACTGTGTTTGGAAATGTTTGTAGAGTGACAGACATATAGTATTCTACTCCGCATTTCTCTGCAGGATATATTTTGGTCTTGTGGTTCTAGACTTAAGCTTATAAGGTCCTTAGCTATTTTCATTCCAAAGGATTTGTTATTTGGTGCTCTAGAAAGCAAGTTATTGATTAACAAAGTTTGATAGTGTCTATTGAGAAGAAGTTTGCGATGTGTCTTCAAGTGATATTTGTTGTCTTTAAGTGAGATCTATTGCAGTTGGATTTGTCAGCTCCTAATTGATTCTATGTTGTTCATGGATGTCTCCAGAATGTATTGAAGGAATGTTCTTGATCCACAAGCTACAATGAAGTTCTTGGAAACATGTATCTAAGTGTTCTTGATGTGTGCACTAGTTCTAGCCGACCTAGTTAGTTACACTTGTTACAGAGGTGAGTCGTGGATTGTAGAAGCATGTCCAAGCATGTGAAGATGTATTTAGGTCTGAGATAAGCCATGAAGTGTTCCTCTTTCATTAATTTTCTCCACAAGTTTGTTTAGGTCTAGTCCTAATTTGATTTATGTATGTATGCCGACCTTGGAGATAGTTCCAATGGTTGTAGAATGTAATGCTGGCCTTGATGTACATTCCAAGATTGATGATTGGTATAAATGTATGCAATGAATTTGTGAGTGATGTGAGATAGTGTGAATATGCAAAGATAAAGTGTGAGTTGTAAAAATAGAGTAGAGCAAAGGAGATATATCAGTTCATCCTAGCAATGAGCCAACCCCAGCAGTGAGCCACCCCTTTGGCAGTGAACCTTTCATTTGGGAAATGAGCCCTTTGGTAGTGAGCCTCTTTTGTTATTCAATATTGTTACTACATTATATTGTGAGCTAACACTCATCGTGGTTTTCCCCTGTTTAGGGTTTCCCACATAAAAATATAGTGTTCATGTGTGCATGGTGTTGATGTGTTTATGTTTTGATTCGGCTATTCATGTTTAATCCTCATAATAGAATAAGTTAAAGTAAGTGAATGTGAAAGTGATATTGTGTAAAGAAGTTAAAGTTTCTGATACAACTAATTCACCCCCTTCTTAGTTGTCTTGTACACCACTTTAATGTATGTATGATCATACGACCCATACATGCATTAAAGTATGGTCAAAAACACATCAAACACATTAGGGACTTGAAGCTAAGGCATAGACAAAGATTGAGGAACTATTCCTAGCCCCCAACCCTAGGTAAGCATTAGAAGACACATTGTAAACATGCAAAACATAATGAAGACAGTAGGAAGCACACAAGACATGGAGAACAGAGTATCGAAGACACACAAAACATGATGAAGACATGAGAGCAGTCATGTAAAACATAATGAATACATTGATATAGCATTTTCATTTTCATAGTATGTATGCATGGAAATAAAATTACAACACAAAACCCCAAAATGTAGGGGGGACACATCGCCACACCCTTTACACTACACCAAGGGGGGAAACACACCATACAAAACCCAAGTGTAGGGGGGACTCATTGCCGCACCCTTTACACTACACTAAGTTGGAAAACACACCATACAAAACCCAAGTGTAAGGGGGACTCATCGCCGCACCCTTTACACTACACTAGGGGAAGACATGCCAAACAAAACTTGAGTGTAGGAGGACTCATTACCACACCCTTTACACTACACACAAGGGAAAACATACGAAAGACACATAGAATACACAAGTGCCATATAACATGCCATAGACATACTATACATCTTAAACATGACAAACATGAGCGATGGAAGGATCTTATTGCTAAGTCTCGCAACCTCAAACATGTTGCAGACACACCTAATGGTTGGGATTATGCCACAACAACCACCAAAGACATGCTTAAGGGAGGATAGTCTCAAGATCTAACCCCACGTCTGTGGAGGACTTTTTTGAAATAAAAGGATGTGCACTAGCTCAAGAGATATAACATCCTGCCTTCCGCAAAAGGGCTTTTGAATAAAAGGATACACACTAGCTCAAGAGATACGTTATCTTGCCTTATGGAAAGGGCTTCATTAATAAAGGATATGCTATCCCATTGCACAGAGAGGCTTTTTTATTGCAATATAAATAAAGATGTGTACTCACACTAGTGATACAACATCCTGCCTCACGGAGAGGGCTTACAAATATGCTTCGTTAGTACCAAAATCATCAGATAGATATTGTTATATATGCCCCAACCTTAAGGTGGTTGATGTTGTGTACTGATATCAACCACATTAAGGTAGAGAGAAGACATGCAAGGGAACAAGAGCTTTCACAAAGCCCATGCCCCCAAGGTGACATGCGCTTATGATCGCTAAATATTCCCACAAGCACATTGATATGATAAGCTAAGATAACCATCAAGAGAGGTTAGAAATCTTACTCTAAGATAATAACCAAAGAGATTCATTAAAGCTATGCATGAAAATAATCACATCAAGGACCAAGGCTATACTGCAGGTTTGAAGCCAAGTATAATTGTTTGGCTATACTGCAGATACCTTGGAATCGAGTGTAGCAACAAGGTGAGATACCAATCAAAGTGTTCAAGAGTAGATTGAGTGGATTGTAAAATGTTAGTCACAAGAAATGCCACAAGATGATACTTCACATGGAGTGATTCTACTAGTCAAGCATCAAATATATATATATATATATATATATATATATCCCATCATCATGTATGGACTAGGTCCATTTTTGCTTACTCGCTAAAGGGACACACGGTCTATATTAGTATTTTTTGTTTTCATCATTTTCCAACTAGGTAGAATCACTGAAGGAAATAAAGAATAAAAAATGAGAGAGGAGAACAAGTACCTTAGGAACACCACGTAGGAGGATGCCCCTAGGTCATCAATTGCAATGCTTTACCCCTAAGGTATGACACACAACAATAAAATAAAGGAGAGGCAAGATACAAGAATGATGAAACAAATAGAAGAATGGTCCAAACAGAGGCGGTCTCTTGGTATCCTTCACCTTACAAGAATATCAAGGATCATTCTAGGAGGCCTAAACAACACATAACACATCACGGGGGAAACACAACACACATATATAGATATATATTTGCATTTTATCTAAGAAGAGTCTGAACTTGTGAGCATCTTTGAAAAGTGCTCCATTAAGTTTTGTAAAAAGTTTGAGTGGTTCATACCTGAGTGATTCTTATTTCCAGGATGGTCATGCGGTGCTTGTTTCTCAAATCGATGTATATTTCAAATCCTTTGTTGCTTATGGGGAGGGGAATCATTGCTATTTCCCATTGATGATAATTGCCTTATTCTTTTTTGATCATTTGATTTGTTGTTAAGCTTTTCACGGTGGAATGGGGTATTTTCCACCATGGCAACCTTTCCTTGTATAATATCTTGTCATGATTGTTTAGTTTGCATATCTGGTGCATTTTGGTTAACTCTCAATCCTTGAAGGGATAACAACAGAGGAACCTCAGCATACATACCTTTTCCTCATGTATGAGGTGAGTCTTCAATCTTCTACTTACCCACTTCTATCATACCAACTATTTCATCATAGTCAAGATAGTCATCTTCTTGCTCTATTGATTTTTTCTCTATGATATTATTGTCGCTATACTTAAGAAATGGATTAGTATGTTGAAATTAAGGAACATTGAGAGGGGGAGTGAATCAGTGTTCTACAAAACTTATTATTTTGTTCCTTTATCGTTTTACCACATACATTCAAAAGAAAGAAGCATGAACTTAGAAACAACAACAACAAGATCATTAAACATGAACACCAAGATTTTTATGTGGAAACCAAGTTAAGGGAAAAACCATGGTGGGGGTTAAACCACAAGATTTTATACTCTGTTAAAAGTATTACAAAATGGGAAGGCACATGCCTTTAGGTACACTACTCAAAGGAGGCTCACTGCCTACAAGATTAATTACAAAGAGTTCACTGGAATACTTGAACTGAAGAATAGCATTTAACAATGCAAGATTACAATTCCAGTTAGGATCAATATACCGACTTCACACACTTCATCTCTCACTACCCTGCTTTACTGTTCTGCCATGATCTGAGCCTCAGATCTCTACTTCACACTTGATACTACCACACTTCACACCTATCATCTCATATTCATACAACCATACATCAAAATGCTTGCACCCATCAATTATATATATCTGCTATATGAGATTTCATCAACTACAGTCGGCCTCAAGAAAACTTAGAAACTTTTTCAAGATCACTATTCTATCAACTGAATCCATGCACAAACATCAATACGGACCACAACTTATAAATTCAAGTCACCACACATGTTGGCCAATACCACTAGATCTCATAAATTACTCAACCAACAACTTCTCTTAATCCACACAAGGATCAAACACCAAGTTGACCTATTCTTCACTAGATTCGACTATCTAACCAAAACCTGATACTCACATGCTTGTAACTTTCAATCCCTTCATCACGGGAGGCTAAAACTCTAGATTTAGGTATCCATGACATCCCTTAACATTCCCTCAGATCCGCAGCACAATATGATTACCTGTAGAGAAATACAGACCAAGATGTTGAACCCTATCATATGCTCTATTCTTGTCTATCCAGACTTCAACAAGTCTGTAATCTAACTTCTGGTATGATCAAATGATACAATGAGGATGTGTAAGATAGATTCAGTTGCCATCAATGACAAGACCTGACATACCTAGCAGTGTCTCTTGCCAACATAGTAAAGATCTGTAAATTATGACTCAGAGGGGCAACTGACTTATTTCCATTGTCGTTCACACCAGTTACCTATATCACATTCGAGTCGATGATGTCTTGAATTTCATGTTTAAGATGCATACATCATTCTGTGTCATGCCCTTGTTGTCAATGATAATGATACAAAACATTAGCATCCAAGTGAGGTCCTTGCATTCTATTACTATCCAATGGTTTGATGGGAGGAAGCTTCAAGAGATTATTGCTCACTGTTTGATTCATGATAGAATGTAGAGAATTAGATATTATAGTAAACTGTCTTTGTTGTTGTCAAAACTGAAACAGTGCCCTCTTCGGATTAGTGATAGAAGACACTTGTGAAAAGTTGTTTAAATTTTACCCAATTATCTTAATAAAATTCTTATTGTTCCTCTTAAAATTATTTTGTGAAAGTCTAGCTATGGCTTGACCAACTTGACCTAGACAAAAGTTGGTAATCACGAAGGGTTGTGCATAAATGTTGAAAAGAACTATACTTCATCAATAGGATCTTATCAAGGATGTTAGGTTGTAGATTTGTAATAAACACCTTCTGAACATCCTCATCATTCATCTGGTATTGAATATGTGCATAGAGAGTTTGATATCAACTGATAAACTTAGTTAACTTTTCATTCAGACCTTGCTTGCAATGAACTAAATCAATTAATGAGACTTGAGGTCCAATGTTTGCTTGAAAATACTGTAGGAATTGATAAATGAGTTGTGAGAAAGAATGTATTGAATTTGGACGTAAATAACACAACCATTCCAAAGAACTATCTTTGAGAGATCGTTAAAAGAGTTTTGCTAACAAGTCTTCTTCAAAGAAGAACTCACTACACATAGCCATGAATGCTGCCACATGAGAATTAGGATCACCTTTTCCACCATATTTTTCAAAGAGAGGAGTCTCAAACTTATCAAACATAGGAGTTCTTAGAATTACATAGGATAGAGGATTTCAAGCATGGTATGTTGGTATGCTAGGTTGAGATGAACCATTGGTCAAGTTTGTCACTTTCTGTTGTAAAGAGGTCATGCCTTGTAAGAGTTGATTTAAGAGGGCATCATTAGGAGATGCAGTTTGGGAATTAGAGGCTATGGTCATGAAATTTTGAGGTGAGTGATTGTGAGTAGTATGAAAGGTGGTTGAGAGTAATTGTAAGTGGAAGGTGGTTGAGAAAAATTGTGAGTAAAAGGTGGTTGAGAATATGTATAATGGATAGGTGGTTGAGAGTGATTATTCATATAAGATGTCACCCTAGGTGGTAGATTTTGATAATTGAATCCCATAGCCTTGTAATTCTATGAATTAATGTTGTTAGATACTCCAATATTAGTGGTAGCATTACTACAAGCTAGTGCAATAGTAGTGAGGATTGATGATGTAAAAGTAGACATTCCAGTAGATGGTATAGGTGTCGATACTTGTGTATGAGTCGTTGATGTCATATTGTTGATAACATCTGCACATTCAGTCATAGGCATAACATTATGATTCACTATATGTGCTAGGCCATGGAGCATGTTAACACCATCTTGTCCTTCTTTTAACAACTCTCTTATATTATGAACAATAGGCGCATCTTCTTCCACTATCCTTTCCTTTTCAATAAATGCTTAGAAATCAACTAGTTCTTTATCAAATTTGTTTATTTACTCATTAGGTACATGTGTTACCACATCAATAGGATCTTCAAAATGATGAAATCTTTATTCTTCCATTGTAGTTATAGGAGGCATGATATCTTGCAAAGTTAGTATTTCTCCTTTCATAAAGTAGGTGTTCAATGGATTTTCTGATGTAGGAACATCGTTGCTATCAGGATCACTAGAACCCATTAATATAAGACTTCTCCTTAGAAGGATATTTCAATTAGGGAAGTGGGTGATAAGACTCATGCAAAAGCATACAACACTCAATGCACAAACTAATAGAACAAGCCCAAGGAACAAGATATACTTGTTGAAATACACAATGTGTAAATGCAAAATTTGAAATGTAGATGGAAAAACACACTATGATAAAACACTACAGTCCAAAATCATATTTTAATGAGTGTTTAAATGAGTAGTAAAGTCTGAAACAATATTTTAGCTACAAAGCCTAGCTTTTGGAATTACTGGGTTATATGAAAAAATGCAAAATTTCAAGCAAACCCTAGCAAATAAAGTATGTAAATGTAAGGTGAATGATAATGGAATGATGTGTTGCTATAATTTGTCTCAGATATTATGTAAATATCAGATATTTAAATGATTTAGATGAAATTCAATGAAAATAGTGCAAACTATACCTTAATGCAAACCTAGGATGCTAGAATTTTTCAAAATTTTCATTTTTTTTGCAAGATTTTTGAATGTAGAATGATGAATATGATATGTATGAATACAAATATGATTTACAACACTTAGAAAGATGCAATGTTAAAAAAGCACAGGTTCAACAAAATGTTATGCATGAAAATGGGGATGATCAAGTTTGTATGTTAATTAGATTCAATCAAACCCTTCTTTCACACATACATTCAAAGACATAGATCAAGCTAAGTCACAACTATGATAGAGGACTCATCTACATGTCTGATGTCACTATGAGATGCTTGGAAAGATAGAATAGATTGATATTTTGTTAAAACCCTAATCTGATTAGGCCTAAAACCCAAATTATGCAAAATCATAAACAAACAGATGAAGCCGGACAAATGCTCACACAGGAAGACACTCAATATAGATTAGAAACATACCAGAATTTTAATTTTAGAAAGAGGAAACTTCAGGGACAAAAGAGGGATCACCCTTGTCCAAGGTAGCACTTTTCTGGAGGTTGGGAAACAAATATGCTCTAGACTGTACCTTGTTCAGATATTTCTAACAATGACAAACTAAAGGACAAAAGAGGGATTGCCCTTGTCTAATTAGGGATATTTTCTATTACTTTCTTAAGATCTAGAATCTTTATGCTCTACACTAATCTCCTACAACTCCTCTCTACAATATCTGACACTTGTCACCTACAATCACAAGACAGGGGTTGGGGGTTGTGGTGTTTAGGAGCTTGCCTCGGTCAAGCCCCTGAATGGCATGCAAGCCTTCTAGCACTATTGTTAGATAGAGAGTGTGTGTCCCTTGTGGACAGAGGCAAAAGCAAATGATATGATAAATTGATTGAAACACAAAGAAGATGTCACCTCATAGGTGAATTTATCATAGGGAGATGAAGATCTTTTACTCCATGAGGAGATGGATTGATGAAGACAAATCTGCAACAAATAAGTATAGACACAACACAATACTACTCTACAATACAATGAAAGCCTTGAGTATCCTTAGCATAAGATCACAAGTTTGTATTATCCATCTAGTTGTAAAATCAAGTCCTAAACATGATTATATATGCATTCCTACTAAACTTTCATAATTCAAATTTAAGATGCCAACAAGGTAAACCTTTTTAACAGTCACAAGATGACATTCAAATTTGGAACCCTGACAAAATAGGGCTAGATTAGGGCATTGGCACCCAAGTCCAAGAGCATATTCTGGGTCCAGATTAAGCTTAAGATTCACCCCTAGGCCCGATTTGACATGGGTTTTAGGGGATTTTTCTCTAGGATTCATTTTAACATGCATGATTAAATCTAAAGGACCTGGGAGCTAAACTTAGGAGGTAAAAATCCTAGGGGGGACATTTTACACCATAACATTTAGCCACCACTTTATTGTATGTATGATCTTATGACCCATACATGCATTAAAGTATAGTCAAAAACACATCAAACACACCAAGGACTTGAAGCTGAGGCATACACAAATATTGAGGAACTATTTCTAGCCCCCAGTCCTAGGTAAGTATTAGAAGACACATTGTAGACACAAAACATATTAAAGATAGTAGGAAGCACACAAGACATGGAGAAGACAATATTGAAGACATGCAAAACATGATGAAGACATGAGAGCAGTCATGCAAAACATGATGAAAACATTGATATAACATTTTCATTTTCATAATATGTATGCATGGAAATAAAATTGCAACACAAAACCCCAAAATGTAGGGGGGACTCATCACCACACCGTTTACACTACACTAAGGGGGGAAAACACACCATGCAAAATTGAAGTGTAGGAGGGACTAATTGCCGCACCCTTTACCCTACACTAAGGGGGGAAACACGCCATACAAAACCCAAGTGTAAGGGGGGCTCATCACTGCACCCTTTACACTACGCTAGGGGGAAGACACACCAAACAAAACTCGACTATAGGGGGACTCATCACCACACCCATTACACTACACACAAGGGAAATCACACAGAAGACACATAGAATACACGAGCACCATATAGCATGCCATAGACATACTATACATCTTAAACATGACAAACATGGGTGATGGAAGGAGATTATTGCTAAGTCTCACCATCTCAAACATGCTACAGACACACCTACAGTTGGGTTTATGCCACAACAACCACCAAAGACATGCTTATGGGAGGATAGTCTCAAGATCCAACCCCGCCTCTATGGAGGACTTTTTGTAATAAAGGGATGTGCACTAGCTCAAGAGATACACCATCTCGCCTTCCTTAGAAGGGCTTTTGAATAAAAGGATACGCACTACCTCAACAGATATGTTATCCCACCTTGCACAGAGGGATTCTTTGATAAAGGATATGCTATCCCACCTCACGAAGAGGGATTTTTTATTGCAATATAAATAAAGATTTCTACTCACATTGGTGATACAACATTCTGCCTCATGGAGAGGGCTTACAAACATGCTTCATTAGTACCAGAATCATTAGACAGATATCATTATATATGCCCCCACCTTAAGGTGGTTGATGTCATGTACTGATATCAAGAATATTAAGGTAGAGAGAAGACATACAAGGGAACAAGAGCTTTCACAAAGCTCATGCCCCCAAGCTGACATGTGCTTACGATCGTCGAATATTCACACAAACACATTGATATGATAAGCTAATATAAACATAAAGAGAGGTTATAAATCTTACTCTAAGATAATAATGAAAGAAATTTATTAAAGCTATGCATGAAAATAGTCACATCAAGGACCAAGGCTATACTGCAAGTTCAGAACCGAGTATAACTATTCGGCTATACTACAGATACCATAGAACCAAGTGTAGCAACAAGATGAGATACCAATCAGAGTGTACAAGAGAAGATTGATTGGATTGTAAAATGTTAGTCATAAGAAATGCCACAAGATGTTACATCACATGAGTGATTCTACTAGTCAAGCGTCGAATATATTATATATATATATATCAACCCCATCGTCATGTATGGACTAGGTCCATTTTTGCTTACTCACTGAAGGGACACATGGTCTGTATCAGTATTTGTTTGTTTTCATCATTCACCAACTAGGTAGAATCACTGAAGGAAATAAACACTAAAAAATGAGAGAGGAGAACAAGAGCCTTAGGAACACCACGTAGGAAGATGCCACCAAGCCATCAATTGCAACGCTATGCCCCCAAGGTATGACATGCAACAATAAAATAGAGGAGAGGAAAGATAGAAGAATGATGAAACAAATAGAAGAATGGTCAAAACAGAGGAGGTCTCCTAGTATTCTTGACCTTTTAAGAATATCAAGGATCATCCTAGGAGGCCTAAACAACACATAACACATCACGGGGGAAACACAACACACATATACAGATATATATTTGCATTTTATCTAAGAAGAGTCTGAACTTGTGAGTATCTTTGTAAGGTGCTATCATCAAGTTTTGTACAAAGTTTGAGTGGTTCATACCTAAGTGATTCCTATTTACAGGATGGTCATGCAGTGCTTGTTTCTCAAATCCATGTATATTTGAAATCCTTTGTTGCTTGTGAGGAGGGGAATCATTGCTATTTCCCATTGATGATAATTGCCTTGATTTTTTCCAATCCTTTGATTTCTTGTTAAGCTTTTCATGGTGGAATGGGGTATTTTCCACCATGGGAACCTTTCCTTGTATAATACCTTGCCATGGTTATTTAGTTTGCATATCTGGTGAATTTTGGTTAACTCCCAATCCTTGAAGGGATAACAGCAAAGAAACCTCAGCATATATACCTTTTCCTTGTGGACAAGTCAAGTCTTCAATCTTCTCCTTATCCACTTCTCTCACACCAACTATGCCATCATAGTCAAGATAGTCATCTTGCTTTATTGAATTTTTCTCTACCATATTGTTGTCGCTATGCTTAGGAAATGGATTAGTAAAGATCTATAAATTTTGATTCATAGGGGCAACCAACTTATTTCCATTATCATTCACACTAGTTACCTATATCACATTTGAGTCGATGAGGTCTTGAATTTCATGTTTAAGATGCATACATTGTTCAATGACATGCCCTTGTTATCGATGATAATGAAAGAAAACATTAGCATCAAAGTGAGGTCCTTGCATTCTATTACTATCCAATGGTTTGATGGGAGGAAGCTTCAAGAGATTATTGATCAATTCTTGATTCATGATAGAATGTAGAAAATTAGATATTGGAGTAAACTGTCTTTGTTGTTGTCGAAACTAAAACAGTACTCTCTTTGGATTAGTTATAACAAACACTTGTGAAAAGTTGTTTGAATTCTACCCATTTATCTTAATAAAATTCTTGTTGTTCCTCTTAAAATTATTTTGTGAAAGTCCAATCATGGATTGACCAACTTGAGCTAATGAATTTTGATTAAATCATACTGACTAGACGAAAGTTGGTAATCACGAAGGGCTATGCTTAAATGTTGAAAAGAGCTATACTTCATGAAGAGGATCTTATCACGGATGTTAGGTTGTAGATTTGTAATAAACACCTTCTGAACATCCTCATCATTCATCTGGTATTGAATATGTGCATAGAGAGCTTGATATCAACTAATAAACTCAGTTAAGTTTTCTTTCAGACCTTGCTTGCAATGAACTAAATCAATTAATGAGATTTGAGGTCCAATGTTTTCTTGAAAATGCTGTAAGAATTGATCAACTAGTTGTGAGAAAGAATGTATTGAATTTGGAGGTGAAGAACAAAACCATTCCAAAGCAATATCTTTGAGAGATCATGAGAAGAGTTTTTCTAAGAAGTCCTCTTCAAAGAAGAAATCACTACACATAGCCATGAATGCTGCCACATGAGTATTAGGATCACCTTTTCTACCATATTTGCAAAGCGAGGAGTCTCAAACTTATCAGGGATAGGAGTTCTTAGAATTGCATAGGATAGAGGATTTTGAGTAGGGTATATTGGTATGCTAGGTTGAGGTGAACCATTGGTCAAGTTTGTCACTTTTTATTGTAAATAGGTCATGCCTTGTAAGAGTTGATTTAAGAGGGCATCATTATGAGATGCAGTTTGGGAATTAGAGGCTATGGTCATGAAATTTTAAGGTGAGTGATTGTGAGTGGTAATGAAAGGTGGTTGAGAGTAATTGTAAGTGGAAGGTGGTTGAGAAAAATTGTGAATAAAAGGTGGTTGAGAATATGTAGAATGGATAGGTGGTTGAGAGTGATTATTCATATAAGATGTCACCCTAGGTGGTAGATTTTGATAATTGAATCCCACAGCCTTGTAATTCTATAATTAATGTCATTAGATACTCCAATACTAGTGGTAGCATTACTAAAAGTTGGTACATTAGTAGTGAGGATTGATGATGTAAAAGTAGACACTCCAGTAGTTAGTATAGGTTTCGATACTTGTGTATGAGTCAGTTGACAAGGGTCATTGTACCTTATCATTTAATCATATTACAAGTGTCAAATCTAGGGCTGTGTCCATGGCTATCTGCAATTAGGAATCCTAAAGTTGCCCAGTTTTATCCAACTAACTCTAATTATCTTTACTGATTAAAGAAACTTAATATTACTGATCTATCTACTTTGAAATGAATTATAAGAATATTGAAAATAAAACTGAACAATGAATTGCTTAAAGTAAATCTATATTACTCCTTCCAATGTAAACATGCATTTATCTATGAAAACAATAACTATCTCTTTAAACAAAATCTGAAATAATGAAAACTACAATACTAGCCTTCTACCTTAGTGGTGAGAGTGGGCCCTTGCTCCACATCCTTGGGGCTGAAGACCAAAGTAAAGAATCAGTACAAGAGAATAATATCACAACTCAATTCAGTCCAATTCCATCCACTTTCTATTCAGAACATGTCTATATAAAAATAAGGTTACAAAAATTAGAAAAATAATCATTGTCCTTTCTGCTGTTACTTCTGTAAGTTTATATCTAAATCTATGATGAGAGATCACTCACCCTATTCTACTAGTTCATCTAAAAGATAAAATCAATCTCTTTATTCTACTAACAGTCTAACTACAAAATGAATATCCATGCAATTAAAATAGATTTAGTGGAACAATAGTCCATACTAAATTTGAGTCTTAGTTTTTAAATACACTTGGGCAATGAGGCCTTGAAATATAGGTATTTAAATCAGTTTATCAATAACACATGCAAAATCAAAAAGAGATAAAAACTTTCAGCAATCAACTATAGACTGCCCTTAATTACTTAGGTGATGATTTGAGTAACATCAGGAGCATCCCGATCACCACTGGAAGTGTCTGACTAACAGTTGTTCTAGAGATTTGCATTGTTATAAAGAGGTGCTGGAGATGTATGTTTCTGTCTATAGCTCTGGAGATATGTTTGTGACCTTCTCGTTCAGCTCCGAAGATGCTTGTGACTTCAGTCCAGCTTCAGAGATGGTTCACCTCCTTATCCCAAAATCTCTCCATTCAAATTGGAAATAATGGAGACCAGTCATGGTATTCTGATGTCGGCTTTGGAGATCATTAGGACTATCTCCGAAGATGCACAAAATTATCTATCCGAACACCTGCACCTGTTGATTCAAAAAGAGAAGATTTATGCATATTTCCATGAATTCAATGCACATTAGTCCTTCAATCAGAAATCATGATTCTAAGTAATTCATCTCTTATTAATCATCATTAGAACAATCTTGTTAGTTTATTTTGGTGCAGTCATCAAGACAATGGAATAAGAAGGGAGAAAAAGAGGGGTAAAAAGGTGTATTTCATGGGTGCTACTAGCACTCATCATCGGTGATGTCATATTATTGATAACATTCACACATTCAGTCACAGGCATAAGATTATGATTCACTATATGTGCTAGGCCATGGAGCATATTAACACCATCTTGTCCTTCTTGTAACAACTCTCTTATATTATGAACAACAGGCACAACTTCTTCCGCTATCCTTTCTTTTTCAATAAATGCTTGGAAATCAGTTAGTTCTTTATCAAGTTTGTTTATTTTCTCATCAGGTACATGTGTTACCACATCAATAGGATCTTCAAAATCATGAAATATTTATTCTTCCATTGTAGTTATAGGAGGCATGATATCTTGCAAAGTTTGTGTTTCTCCTTTTGTAAAGTAGGTGTTCAATGGATTTTCTGATGTAGGAACATCGTTGCTATCAGGAGCACTAGAACCCATTAATCTAAGACTTCTCATTAGAGGGATATTTCTATTAGGGCATTGGGTTATAAGACTCATGCAAAAGAATACAACACTCAATGCACAAACTAATAGAACAAGCCCAAGGAACAAGATATACTTGTTGAAATACATAATGTGTAAATGCAAAATTTAAAATGTAGATGCAAAAACACACTATGATGAAACACTATAGTCCAAAATCATATTTTAATGAGTGTTTAAATGAGTAGTAAAGTCTGAAACAAGATTTTAGCTACAAACCCTAGCTTTTAGAATTACTAGGTTATATGAAAAAATACAAAATTTCAAGCAAACCCTAGTAAATAAAGTATGTAAATGCAAGGTGAATGATAATGGAATGATGTATTGATATAATTTTTCTCAAATATTATGTAAATATCAGATATTTAAATTATTTAGATGAAATACAATGAAAATAGTGTAAACTATGCCTTAGTGCAAGCCTAGGATGCTAGAATTTTTAAAAATTTTCAATTTTTTTGCAAGATTTTTAAATGTAGAATGATGAATATGATATGTATGAATACAAATCTGATTTACAACACTTAAAAAGATGCAATGTCTAGAAAAACATAGGTTCACCAAAATGTTATGCATGAAAATAGGGATGATCAAGTTTGTGTGTTAATTAGATTCAATCAAACCCTTCTTTCACACATACATTCAAGGACATAGATTGAGCTAAGTCACAACTATGATAGAGGACTCAGCTATAGGTCTAATTTCACTATGAGATGCTTGGAAAGATAGAATAGATTGATATTTTAGGTGAGTGTAGGATCATGATGGGCCAAACACTACCTCTAAGTGGCAATGTAAAAAATTGAATGAGTTATATACATAATCTAAAAACAAGGCAGTAACAAAAGAAGTAATAAATTGAATGTAGTTTATGGGATACTAGTTTTTTTTTTAAAAATTTAAAAAATAGTTTAGTGAAAATTTGATATTTCAATGAAGCACTACTAAAATTTTTAGAAAACCATAAAAAGTAGGTATCATTCTTGCCAACCTAACTATGAGAAAAAGATAATATTTTCCCTCCATGATTTGGATTTAAGTAAAAGACACATGAGTGGATGTGACACATATTTTTTTGAATTTTTTGAGTAAATAAATAACTGGGTAAGTGCAAAAAGATGGGGGGCCAAAAAGTGGCCACATTGTTTTGAAAAAAAATAATGCATAACGCGCTCGCGTTATGGTTTGGCAATGACGAGCCTAAGGCTCGTCAAAACCAAACCATAACATGAGTGTGTTATTACTTCTTATAAACAAAAAAAAAGCTTCACTTCACTTCATTTCATTTCTTTTTTCTCCTATAGACTCGCGGCCTGCCAACCCTAGGAAGTGTGCTCGCGTTTCAAAAATATCAATTCAACACAAAAATCTTTGCAATTCATCACCAAAATTCCGCCACAACGTCGAGCACGCCAAAGGAGTGAGTTTTATTTTTTTTTGTTTGAATTTGTTTCTAAATAGGTAGGTTTGAGTTGATTTTTGATGTAAATTTCGTAATTGTCAGGAAATGTTAATGCACCTCCTCCTCCTCAAAATCCACAAAATTCTGCGGAACAACAACCTCCTCCATCCATTCCTCGACATGCCCCTAGAACATAAGAAAATATAATGGGGCAAATTGAAAATAAAAAAAAAGAAATTGATGATATAATTGCAAGGTTGAAAGTTCCTTCCACTTCAACCTTGCATAGGTCCACGCTTGTTGAATCTCTTGAATCTATGTTATCAAATGTAGATTCAATTAGCAAGCAAATATCTAGCTAGACAGATAAGAGGAGAGAGTTTAGAGACTATGATGTAGACAAGCTGTCATACCAAGATGTGAAAAAATAACAAATTACAAAATTAGACTTGCGTTCGATTTTCACAAACCCACAAACAAATCAACCTCCACCCATTACATGCTAGAGGTTCCCTATCCATTGGTGCAACAACCAAGCGATAAGGGACAATTTTGGGCAGATGTGGTGGATGGTTTTTGACCATCCTCCATGCAATAATAATGAGGTCCCACAATACTTTTTGAGGAAACTCTACTGCGAGTTTGTCCTCAATAAAGTGCCAAACTATTTTGATATGCGGGACTTCTAAGGTAGAGGTGGGGGGTCAGCATAAGATAGACCAAGGGCACGTGTTGACCCACAATGGGCAATGAGATGAGTAATTAGCAAACCAGCCCATGACCATGTTTTTATCCCTTCCATTGTGAAGGAGAGTGTTGAGGTCGATACACTTCAGTCCATTAGTGCTGTGACCCAGAGCATCATAGAGTATGTCAGTCCTACAGTACAGAGTGGATTGGGAGATAGTGCGAGGAGTAGGGTCCCACCCCATGCTTGTCAGGCTTGCAGGTTAGCCTATGGTTATGACCCCATGGATAGTCAGGACGCAGGTGCATAGGCTACATCTGCAGCTGAGCAGATGGTGATGACAGATACCCTCCTAAGTGAGACTTTCAGCCTTGATACTTAGGTAAATATTAGCAAGTTTATTGAATTTAATTTATTAAATTTCATTTTTGAAATGCAAGATTAACTAATTTAGTTTGATGATTTTAATGAAATTTCAGGGTCATAGCGTTGATGCAGTTTTTAGTGGTTCTCCACCTACATATTACACTAGATCATCTACTGTCGGGGTATGTAACTAGTAAACAATTAGAAATATTACATGTGAATAGCATCATTATATGAATGGTATTCTAATATCTGATTTTGGATGTTGAATAGGTTAATATTGGAGATTTCACGGCAACACCTACCAACGGTGGTGGACTTCAAAGCTTCACGGAGGTAATAAAATAAATAGTTTAATGAATGAATTGTACTTACTAGATTTTTGTATGTGACTTGTGTGCTTTATTGTGTGTACTTCCATGTTTAGATGAATGTGTGTGTATGTTAGGAGCCATGATTTGCATCACTATTATAGTTTTCATAATTGAATAATGTTGTTTTATTTCCAGATGATGCAGGCTGCGGAGACACCTCCCGATGTTCATAGGGCAATGGAGCATGGTGTGACCTCTGTGATTCATAGCTCCATGGCATTGACAGGGGTATGAGGCAGATTAGTAAATTTCAATTTACATTCATTGTTATAGTTGTTTATTTTTAAAAAATCAAAAGATTATTGATTTGAAGTTTAATTTCTATCTGGATGGTTTCTATAGGACATGACATCACCACAGCTTATTCTTGCTACTGAGGCAAGTGAGGAGATAGATTATATGGTAGCGGTAAGTGATTATCTTGTTAAATGTTTCATTTTTTATAACATGGAATTTCTATAGATTAATGTCTATACTTTTTATTGTAACAACTAAAGATGCAGGAAGAACTAAATAGGAGGTGTAGCCCTCGGGTTCGTAGTAGACCACCCACATGCATATCTCCATCCCCTAGAAGATCAAAGGCTACCCATGATCTATTCTCTTCACCAACTAGAGGGGAATGACTTTTTATTGTATTCCTTTGTTGTATGCCTATATGGCATTTGTGGACATATATTTTGTATTTCATATAGTTGACATTGTATGCCTATATGGCATTCTTGTAAGCCTATATGGCTATTTTGTATATATGTTATACTTATATCGACAGATATTGATGTATGCCTATATGGATATTTGGCTAATACAAATTTTTTTTATTGATGGCATCCATACTTGCATTATAAATCCATGTTTGAATGGATATTTGTAGATGGCTACTTCAAATATTTAAAGTCCAATTGTATTACATAGGATGTTTGTTGATCCAATAAGCTAGCTATTGTTATTCAAGTATCACCTAAACCTCATTTTGGAACTAAAAGATAAAAGTTGTATTTAAAAAAAAAATGAATCATCATGTTGAATAGAAAATATTAATATTCTTTATGAGTAACATACAATGTCAACTATATGCGATACAAAAAAATGAATCATCATGTTATTCTTTATGTTTAAGATCCTGAAAATGACTAAGTCTGGTAGCCTGATATCCTGAAACACTAAAAATTGACTAAGTCTGAAATCTGGTGGATCCTCTGAATTCTATTATCTACATGTTAAATCTGATGGATTCGAGACCTATCTCAAACATCTTGAAAGGTATATTGAAAAATATTTAAAGTATATTCAATATACCTTATCCTCTGGGACTTACACTTCTAGGCATAAAATTGCTCTAGGGAGTTAGGTGCACTTTACCACCTCTATAGACTCTAATTAGCACCTAAGATTGAGACCTCAAAGTGCACCTAGAGAAGAAAACAAACCTTTGATCATCCCAAGTTATGGTGCCTTGAATGGAATTGATACAAATGACCTTAAGCATTGAAAATTTGACAAGGAAAACACATTATGAGTTTAGGCACCCTTCATGCTTCATATCACCAATTTTGGCACCTTGGCAACATAGTAGATGAATAACACCTCAAAATGAGTGCCTAAGGGTGATGTAGTCATACAAGGGTGCAAACAAGTGTTAAAAGCCTTAAAATATCAAGGAATAATCCAAATTCAAGTAAGGCACATTTTCACACCTTGATCATCATCTAAGGCACCTTGCAAAGGAGGTCTTGAGCAACATAAACCATAGGCACAATTTCTTGCTTCTATAATCAAATTTGAGCACCTAAGGAGTGGATTGGTGATGAACATCACTTTGAGCACCTTAAAAGTGTTTGAAGGTTTGAATTGGTGAATGACAGCACCTAAAGGTCTTACAACCAACTAGAATAAGGAATTAAAGAATGAGTTAACCACTTTGAGTGCCTTGAAGGAGAGAAGTATGTATATGAAGATTGATTGAATGTTTGGAGTTTCTAATCACACATTGGCACCTAGGAAGAGTTGACATGAAACAATCCTTTGAGTGGACTCCTTGATGAGATCTATCCCATTGCTTAAACTTGTTGAAATGTTAAAAGCTAAGTCAAATGGATTCTAGGCACTCTTTGCCTTCAGAATGACCTTGAATTGGTGCCTAAGCATAACAAGAGAGTTTAAATCCATTCAATATCTGCCTTGTAAGAGGAGAGCTTAAGAGCATGAGACTAGATGGCATTTAAGAGTCAAGATCATCAAAATCCAAAGAAATGGGCTAAGTAATCTAAGGCGCCTATGCTTGTCAGAACCTCCATGAGTGCCTAGATTGAAATTGCATCCAAGGACATCTAAGAGTAGGCACCTAGAGGGGAAAATTCATCCTAAGACCATAATTATTTAAAGCATAAAAAATGCCAAGTATAAAGATTCATGATGTTGTGTGCTCTTTCACCTCCATATAGATCTAGATTGGCGCCTTAGATAAAGTATCACAAATCTATATCATTGAGTAAGTTCCAAGAGAGAAAGGCTTACTTCAAGAATGTTTAATCATTCAAGGTCTTACAAATAATGAATAGAGCCTAAATTGATGCTAGGCACCTCCTCTTGTCTCTACTATCTAGTTTTGGCGCCTAAGGAGAAATTACATCTAGTGAACTCATTAATTGGCGCCTAGGAGGAAAAGACCTTAAACTTACATTATTGAGTCAGCACTTTAGAAATTGAGCCATTCCTAGTCAATTGGAGTCATAAAATATCAAATACAAAGTCAAATTGGACTTAGGCACCCCTTCATGTAATTTCCCACCATCGTGAGCACCTAGATCTAGGAAGATCATCCAATTGTGCCTAGGAATAAGATACAAGTCCAAGACCTTAAATTTGAGTGCCTAGAAGTGTGATGGATTCAAGAAGCTACATTGGCATATAAGGGTAAGTTGTATCTAATGACATCACCTAATTGAGTGCCTAGGAGGTATAAAGCTTAACATTGACATGAGGACAAGTGCTTAGTAAAGGAGAGTTTCTCAAATATTTAAACATGTGAATGAAGTCATAGAAATGCACTAAGCCATCTAGGTGCCATTTTCCCCTTGTGTACCCTTACATTTGCGCCTAAGAAGAAGTTGCTTTAGTTCATTAGAGTGTTTGAGTATTGAGGATTTCTTAGCAATGCTTTGCAACTTTACACTACCTCCTAACAATTTTTAGGGCAGTAGAAAACCTTTCACCATGGGAAAACACTTCAGAGATATAAAAACTGAGAGAGATTATTGTAGAGGCACTCTACTTGATCACGTTGCCTCAGACAGAATGTTTCTAAGTGACATGATTTTCGAGTAACATCTCGTCAAAGATTGTTGCCTTTTCGCACTTTGGACTCTTTAGGGATATCGTCGGTACAATGTAGGTTGAACTATTTCAACATGTTTGGGTGAAAAAGAGGACCATGCCTAGCATAAATGTACCCATCCGGACGCGTTGGAATAGTTAGTTTGGTCGCATCAGGAGCAGGACGAAAGTTACACCCCTTTGCAACTTTAGACTGCCTCCTTTTGACAATTTTTGGGGTAGCAGAAAAACTCACCTCGGGCAAATGCCTTAGAGATATAAAAAACTGAGAGAGGTTATTGTAGAGGCACTCTACATGATTGCGTTGCCTTAGATGAAATGTTTCTAAGTGACACATTTTTTGAGTAAAATCTTGTCAAATATTGCTGCCTTTTTGCACTTTGGACTCTTCAGGGATATCGTCGGTACAATGTAGCTCAGACTGTTTCGACATGTTTAGGTGAAAAATAGAACCATGCCTAGCATAAATGTACCCATCCAGATGTGTTGGAACTGTCAGTTTGGTCGTATCAAGAGCAGGACGAAAGTTACACACCTTTGCAACTTTACACTGCCTCCTTCTGATGATTTTTGGGCAGTAGAAAACCTTTCACCATGAGCAAGTGCCTCAAAGATATAAAAACTGAGAGAGGTTATTGTAGAGGCACTCTACATGATCATGTTGCCTCAAACAGAATGTTTCTAAGTGACACAATTTTTGAGTAACATCTCATCAAAGATTGTTGTCTTTTTGCACTTTGGACTCTTCAGGGATATCATCGGTACAATGTAGTTCGGATTGTTTTGACATGTTTGGGTGAAAAATAGAATAATGCCTAGGGTAAACATACCCATCCGAATGCATTGGAACTATCAGTTTGGTCGCATCAGGAGCAGGACACCAAAAATGCATAACATGATGATGTAAAAATGCGTATATCTGTAAAAATGCAGCAGGAAATAAAAAAAGACAAACCTTACAAATTAATGTGCATACTCACAACTCAATGTAACATGAATTTACAAAATCAATGTGAATACTTACAAATTAATCTAATGAACCATCTGGGTCTGCTCTACTCTTTATTGTGTCAAGTATTGCTTCATGGTCAGACTCATGCACCTTCCACCAAATTTTGTTCAAAGGTCTACCCTGATACTTTATCAAATGAACATTGGATGCCACAACAAGGTTCGAGTAATGAAGAATCTTCCGATGCATGTCAAAGTCCTGAAATAGCCAAACATTAACACTCTTATGTGGGTACCTTCTAAGCCATGTTCCAGTAATAACCATTGAGCCTGTAGGGTATTCGATGTTTTCTCCATCTGTAACTGGGGCCTCAAATTTCTTTTTGGCCTCAACACAATGACACAAGTAATAATCTGTTCCCTCTTCATTATCTTCATCTGCAATAACTACATAAACATGCCCTACAATGATATGTTTAGCAAATTAGATGAAATTAGTCAACATTACAAAAACACTACAAAGTAAGATGACATTACCTGGTTGAACTAGATGAAATTAGATGCATATGCGTGCCCTATATTACCTGGTTGAACTAAATCTGATATGTGGTCAAAGTCAACTGATGATTCCATCTGTGTTAGTTCTAGTGCCGTCGGGGGTTGATATATGTCAAGTGGGCTAAGATAACTTAACTACCATTCATCAACCCACTCCTTTGACTCGCACTTATCCTAGACTTGAATTGTATAGGAAGAACAAAGACATGACATCTTTTGCGTATGGATACTCCATGAACCTGCAATTGAGCTTTTGAAAGAGTGCATCTCATTTGATCCTATCAGTGTACAACAGTCGTCATATGGTGCAATATTAGTATCATCTATCAACCAAAAAATATATGAACTGAAGACTTACCTTCATTACCTGGACCCATGGAAGCATTACACCACTCGACAATTGATTTTGCATCTGTCAACTTTGCATTGTCTTTATACTTTAACTCTTCTCGTGCTATGGGTCTTTTGATACATACTCCTACACCATCATGCTCCCCCTTTCCATGCCCGCCTCACAAAAGTTCCACATATGCTGAATACCTATAAAATTATGCCTCCTACTCAGCTAATAGAAATTCTGCGAGTTCTTGAATTGTGATGCACAGTTATCCAACCATATGATATGCTGACTGAACGATATGCCCCTTCTAGCCATATCATTGTAGAACACCTGAAAGCAACCTTGCACGAACTCCGTAGAATACATGCGATCATCACTAATATAGAAATTATACTCCCTTATGATCTTTCTATCATCCTTTGTACTATCATTCGCATGAATGAATGCGATGTGAACAAATATAGAAACTTGTGTGGAGTTGTAACATTGTGATTACACGTCACGCTGTGGCTATAGACTGTAGTTCTCTGCAAAGTCAGTGACTAAAACAATGCTACCAACTGGAAATGTGTCCTTACATAACTTGAATTGCAAGTCCAACCATCGAGCTCTATGGGCATGTCTTGCATACTCATACACTATGTTATCACGAAATATAGGCATAAACTGATTCACTGGAATCTTTTCAATAACCAATTCACACCTCTTTGCTTCTTTACCATCTTTTGTATTGTATGCCATTGTTTTATACTTGCCAAACACTACTAGTTCATTTCCAACCGCATGTGTTCTTTTCATATGTTCACATATTGGCAAATGTTGCAAGCCACCACAACGATGACATGTGCCATCCAAGCATAATTTCTTGTAGAATATTTGACCTTCCTCTCTTTCACATAAAATTCTTGATATGAAGTCTCTTGAAGATGTTGGTGGGGCACATATGGCACAACCCTACAAAACATTGTTAGTATGCATATCTAAACATATAGACCTATAAACATCAAAATGGTTAGAAAATTTAATATGTAATCTACAACAACAAGTAGTGTGTGTGTGGTTTATCCTGACATAGAAAGGTTTTAACATTTCAAAATATATTTGACAAATTTTAATTTGAGGATACTTCTCTAGAAATTTACCATAAAACTGTGTTTGAGTCTCATCCAAAAAATGCTTTGGATGTGGCTCACGGTTCTGACTACCGATTCCTTCTTACCACATCCCTTTGATTTAGAGATACCCTTGTGTAATTCTTCCAAAAGTCTTCAATTAGTGATCTCAATGCTTCAACAATTAGTTTATCTTTTCATGGTAGTCTCCCCGAGAATGCCCATAATTCATTGGCATTAGTGTCCTCAATTCTTTGGCGTCTTCCAATGGCTCTTGATAAATTTTTCCTATTAATTCTCAATTCTTGACTTGTCTTTCTAATGAGATGGGCTTTCCTCATTTGACTACTTACTATAGTTGATGTAATCACACGTTGTGTTGCATTACTATCTTTTGTGCATGAGGTGTTACCCACACTCTCATACACACTCATTAGATTCTTGACAATAGATTTTTCACTTGAAGCCTTTGATGTTCTCAACCCAAGAATCTTCATGATGGACCTATACTTTATACTTCGCATCATTTCAATGAATAGTTGGCATCTTGCAGTCTCATTTAACTTTTCAAAGAATAATCTCTAAATCTTATGAGCATATCTTCTACAAGTGCGTTTTGGAATCTTACCTTCCATTGGCTGCAAAATATTCTCATCAATATCAATCAAATACTTTGGCTTTCTATGCAAAATTCTAGGTGGTGTTAAGTTAGGTAAATTCATCTCAACATTAGGAATTTCATCAATATTTAAATTAGATGGGATAGATGGCATACCTTCAATCAAAGATGGAATAGATGACATACCTTGAGGTTAAGGTGGGAACAATGGCATACCTCCTTCATCACATGTGAGTTTTGATGTACTCTCAACTTGAGATGTGGTAGATGGTGTCCCTACATGTTGACTTGCGGTAGAGGACGTGTCTCCAACTATGGTATTCAAATCTCTCGTAGCACAAAGTTTTTACATTCATTCTCTTTGTGCCGCCAATACCATATCTCTTTGTGATGGTTGTGGTTCCTCTTCAATTGGCATGTCTTCATTTATCATGTCCAATTTCTTCTTCTCATGAAGTTCCCTCATAGCCACTGCTTTCTTTGCATTCTTAGCTTCTATCTCTTCCTATGTTGGTTTAATTCTTGATCGTTTCCTCGGCATGATGGAGAATTTGTCTGTAGCATGATAAAGAGACCAATATTTTCCTAAGAAATGAATACAAGATAATAGTGGGATTGTATTTTTATTATGTTGTAAGGATTTATTCTTGTATAGTTTGACATCATGGTATGTTAAGGTCTATTTATTACACATAATTATTAAAGAGCCCAAGTGTAGAAAATATACATGGCATCATGTGAGATTGTAAGCTACTTTCTTGATTGGGAATGTGTCTATTTTAAACATGTATGATAAAGCATGATAAATTACTTCAAATAGAATTAAGCAAAATGTAAAGAACATGCATGTAAAGACTTGACATACCTAAAAAATGAAGATTCGAATGGAGAGAGTACCCAATTATGTAGTGTTTTCTTCTTCTTACATCAAACTCCTCAACAATTTGAGTTTTTCACCACTTGCTTCCTTTTCAATGTTAAATTGAATAACACTCAAATATAATTACTAACAACAATACTATTAACCAATCTATAATGTTAAATTCCTACAATTGAATCATAATTAACATTGCAACACTACAAAAATTGAAACTTGAATAGATATATATCAAACTTGGTGTGAAAACTATGTTATTTCCTCCTTCTCAAGTTGGCAAAGAAGAAAAGGTGGTGGAAAGATCATGCAAATGTGGTAGAATGTGTAAAATGTGCATGTGAACTTCCCAACAGCATGAAAGCACTTATTTTTTGTCAGAGCACGTGCATAATTAGTATGAAAACAGAGCATGTGGGTGTGGATCATGGGGGTCAACATTTTTTTACCATTTCTATAGCAGGACAAAATGTGAGCGTGTTATAACGTGCTCGCATTTTGTCCTACTATAGATTGATCCATAAATATTTCCTACATAGTAAATGAAGTAACAAGCCTCTCATCGGTGTAACAAGCCTCTCGGAGGAGCTTTTGAAACCTACACCAATCAATAGTGTTAGGCTGATCAGAGGCGTATCAGGGAAAAGTGAAAGGAGATCTCGCCAAAGGATCGAAGTTATTAGAGAGACAAGGGGTATCTTACACTGATCCATTGGAAGGAAATGGTTTATTGGCAACTCTAAAGTGAGTCCCACCGATAGTATTTGTCACACTAAAGAAGAGAAGGATCATCGACGCATCGGCCCAAGAGCATAAATGTCTGTCGATGACAAAAGTCTCACCGAAGGTGATTGGTATCGGTGTATTGGCAAAGTTAATGCTAGTATGGCCGATAGTGATTGTGTTTCCCATAGAGAAAATCAAGGTTGACGCTGGAGTGTGTCCATTAGTACATCAACCTGAGTTCATAGGCATTCACTGATGAACGGAGTTTGGGAGACAAGTATGGTTCAAAGGTATATCAGAGTGATCATGTGTATCGACAAAGCAGTTCTCAAGCTCATCGATGGTAAAGGTCATACTGACAGTTGGAGCATAGTGTTGAGTTGTCGGTGAGAGAAGTGAGATCAGTGGAAGAGTTTTTGAATGTGCTAACAGTGTTTAGTCTCGCTGATCATGAAGAATGTGTGTGTAGTTCAGTATCATTTGGACCTTAAGGAAGTTATTTAAAGCTAGTTAAGCAATAATCTTTCTATACTGTGGGTTTGATGGATATTCATCCTTGATTTGAATGCTTCCACTATGTGCTCTACATCACTATCCCTAATCCTTATACCATTGACACTCTACTTTAACCCTAATCCCTCGACCCTCAACCCTATCCCGAAACCCTTAACCCTCAAACCTCAATGTACTCAACCCTCAACATCAAACCCTAATCTATCAACCCTTAACTCTGATCCCTCGACCCTCAACCCTATCCCTAATCCCTAAACCCTAAAGCTTCAACCCTCAACCCTCAACATCAAATCCTAATCCCTCGACCCTTCACTCTAATCCCTCAACCCTAAACCCTCAACACTATACTTTAAATGCTAATCCCTCAACCCTCAACCATAAACCTTATCTCTAAACCCTAATCCCTCAACCCTCAACCCTAATCCATCATCCCTCAACTCTAATCCCTCATCCCTAAACCCTAAATGCTATCCCTATTCCTAAACCCTCAAGAGGCTCGATACTATACCTTAAACCCTAATCCCTTATCCCTAAACCCTCCAACCCTATCCCTAATCCTTATACCCTCCACACTCTACTTTAACCCTAATCCATCAACCCTCAACCCTATCCCTAAACCCTTGACCCTCGAACCTCAACCCTCAACACTCAACGTCAAACCCTAATCTGTCAACCCTCATCTCTGATCCCTCGACCCTCAACCCTGTCTCTAAACCCTAAACCCTAAAGCCTCAACCCTCAACCCTTAATGTCAAATCCTAATCCCTCAACCCTTCACTCTAATCCCTCAACCCTAAACCCTCAACACTATACCTTAAACCCTAATCCCTCAACCCTCAACCCTATACCTTATCCCTAAACCCTAATCCCTCAACTCTAATTCCTCATCCCTAAACCCTAAATGCTATCCCTATTCCTAAACCCTCAATGGGCTCGATGCCATACCTTAAACCCTAATCCCTTATCCCTAAACCCTCCAACCATATCCCTAATCCTTATACCCTCCACACTCTAATTTAACCCTAATCCCTCAACCCTTAACCCTATCCCAAAACCCTTAACCCTTGAACCTCAATGTACTCAACCCTCAATGTCAAACCCTAATCCCTCAACCCTTAACTCTTATCCCTCAACCCTCAACCCTATCCCTAAACCCTAAACCCTAAAGCCTCAACCCTCAACCATCAATGTCAAATCCTAATCCGTCAACCCTTCACTCTAATCCCTCAACCCTAAACCCTCAACACTATACCTTAAACCCTAATCCCTCAACCCTCAACCCTAAACCTTATCCCTAAACCCTAATCCCTCAACCCTCAACCCTAATCCATCATCCCTCAACTCTAATCCCTCATCCCTAAACCCTAAATGCTATCCCTATTCCTAAACCGTCAATAGGCTCGATACTATACCTTAAACCCTAATCCCTAAACCCTCCAACCCTATCCCTAATCCTTATTACCTCCACACTCTACTTTAACCCTAATCCCTCGACCCTCAACCCTATCACTAAACCCTTGACCCTCGAACCTCAACCCTCAACCCTCAACTTCAAACCCTAATCCCTCAACCCTTAACTGATCCCTTGACCCTCAACCCTATCTCTAAATCCTAAACCCTAAAGCCTCAACCCTCAACCCTCAACATCAAATCCTAATCCCTCAACCCTAAACCATATCCCTAAACTGTCAACACTATACCTTAAACCCTAATCCCTCAACCCTCAACCCTAAACCTTATCCCTAAACCCTAATCCCTCGGCCCTCAACCCTAATCTATCATCCCTCAACTCTAATCCCTCATCCCTAAACCCTCAATACGCTCGATACTATACCTTAAACCCTAATCCCTTATCCCTAAACCCTCCAACCATATCCCTAATCCTTATACCCTCCACACTCTACTTTAACCCTAATCCCTCGACCCTCAACCCTATCCCAAAACCCTTAACCCTTGAACCTCAATGTACTCAACCCTCAATGTCAAACCCTAATCCCTCAACCCTTATCTCTGATCCCTCGACCTTCAACCCTATTTCTAAACCCTAAACTCTAAAGCCTCAACCCTCAACCCTCAACCCTCAACGTCAAATCCTAATCCCTCAACCCTTCACTCTAATCCCTCAACCCTAAACCCTATCCCTAAACCTTCAACACTATACCTTAAACCCTAATCCCTTAACCCTCAACCCTAAACCTTATCCCTAAACCCTAATCCCTCAACCCTCAACCCTAATCCGTCATCCCTCAACTCTAATCCCTCATCCCTAAACCCTAAATGCTATCCCTATTCCTAGACCCTCAACGGGCTCGATACTATACCTTAAACCCTAATCCCTTATCCCTAAAGCCTCCAACCCTATCCCTAATCCTTATACCCTCGACACTCTACTTTAACCCTAATCCCTCGACCCTCAACCCTATCCCAAAACCCTTAACCCTCGAACCTCAATGTACTCAACCCTCAACGTCAAACCCTAATCCCTCGACCCTTAACCCTTAAAACCTGAACCCTAAAACCTATCCCTACATGCTCAACACTCGACACTATATATTAAACCCTAATCCCTTAACCCTCATCCCTAAAGCCTCAACCCTAAATCCTTAAACCTTTAACCCTAAACCCTATCCCTAATCCCTCTACCCTTTACACTCTTATTTAACCCTAATCCCTTGACCATTAACCCTATCCCTCAACCTCAACCCTCAACCCTCAACCCTTAACTCTCAACATTAAACCCTAATTCATCAACCCTAAACCCTAATCCCTCAAACCTAAACCATATCCCTAAACCATCAACCCTTAACACTATACCTTAAACCCTAATCCCTATCCCTCAACCCTTAACCCTTAAAACTTAAACCCTATCCCTACACCCTCAACACTTGACACTATATCTTAAGCCTTAAACCCTCATCCCTAAAGCCTCAACCCTCAATCCTTAAACCTTCAACCCTAAACCCTATCCCTAATCCCTCTACCCTCGACACTTAAATGCTAATTCGTCAACCCTAAACCCTAATCCGTCAGCCCTAAACCCTATCCCTAAACCCTCAACCCTCAACACTATACCTTAAACTCTAATCCATCAACCCTAAAACCTAATCCCTCAACCCTCAACCCTAAACACTATCAATAAACCCTCAACCCTCGACACTATACCTTAAACCCTTATCCCTCAACCCTCAACCCTAATCCCTCAACCCTCAACCCTAATCCCTCATCCCTAAACCCTAAATGCTATCCCTATTCCTAATCCCTCAACCCTCGACACTATACCTTAAACCCTAATCCCTTATCCCTAAACCCTAAACCCTATCCCTCAACACTTAACCCTTAAAAATTAAACCCTAAAACCTATCCATAAACTTCCGATGCTCAACACTATATTTTAAACCCCAATCCCTTAACCCTCAGCCCTAAAGACTCAACCCTCAATCGTTAAACCTTCAACCCTATCCCTAATCCCTCTACCCTCAACACTCTACTTTAACCCTAATCCCTTGACCATCAACCCTATCCCTAAATCCTCAACTCTCAACTCTCAACATTAAACCCTAATCCATCAACCCTAATCCCTTAACCCTAAACCCTATCCCTAAACCCTCAACCCTCAACACTATACCTTAAACCATAATCCCTCAACCTTAAACCCTAATCCCTCAACCCTAAACCCTAAACCCTATCCCTAAACCCAACAAAACTGCTTTGCCTTATGTTAGGTTGTTAAACCCATCATTTTTGACACTCTTCTCTTAAAGATATTTGAGTTGCAAGAATATGTCAAAAAAATGGCTATGAACTTTTTTAATGTTAGTAATGTTATATGGCATGTTTTTCTGGCCCATCTAGGATTCATTATGCCAATAGGTGTATACACTATGAGAAAAGCTTTGTGTATGGTACATCCACAGTGAGTAATTAACAGGTGAAATCAAAAGGATGATCATTATGAGAAAAGATTTGCATTGGGGTACATCTATGTTTCTTGATGTCCACCCCGCACTTAGGGGAGGTATATTGTTATGAAACAGGCAAATAATCTCCCATTGTTTACTGGCTCTATCCACAAGAACTACTAAACTATACCTTAAACCCTAATCCCTCAACCCTAAAATTTCAACCCTAAATCCTATCCCTAATCCCTCTACCCTCAACACTCTACCTTAACCCTAATCCCTGGACCCTTAACCCTAACCGCTATCCCTAAAGCCTCAACCCTAAACCCTAATCCCTCAAGGTCCTAAACTCTAATCCCTTATCCCTAAACTCTAAATCCTATCCCTAAATGCTCAACCCTCAACCTTAAACCTTAATCACTCAATCCTTATCCACCCCTCTCCTCCCCTATCTGGCTCACTCCCATCTCTACCCTCCTCTACCCTCGACACTATACATACATACATATAGGCATACATAGATACATACATACATATAGGCATACATACATACATACATGATTAATAGCCTTGAACATAAAAAAATTTAAGGGGAACATAACACGAGTGTGTTATAATGCGCTCGCGTTATAACATGCTCGCGTTATTTCAAACATGACAAACAATACAAACTTTTGAAAAAAAGGAAAAATGCAAAGAAAAAAATAACGTGAGCGCATTATAACGCGCTCGCATTATGTTTTGCTTTGGGAATCCCAAGCCTTGGGATTGGGATTTGCTTTGGATTTCCAACCCAAAGGCTTGGAGTGCCTTTTCAACATCCACAGACATGTTTTTCCATATTCTTCAAGATTTCACATAATTTTGTTCCTACTAACCCTCAGATTTGCATGTGTTTCAAGGTTGAACAAATCGAACACCTGGGTAATGTTAGGCTTTCTCTTAGCTATTTGGAGATGTGATTTTTTTCACATTTTAACAATGTTAAGCCTTTCATCTTTAATTTCTTTTGTTTGTGTGTCTGTTTTTCGGCAAAAACCACTGTTTGGTCTTTTTTTCATTGTAAATTAACTATTCATTGAAATTTCAAAAAAATTACATATTTAGAAACTAGACTCCATTCTACAAATATTAAAAAAAGAAAAAAATAATTTTCAATTAGTTTTAAAAATTTATAGGGGTAGCATGGCTAAAATTCTATTTTTTAGGATGTGTCCACTTTGAAAATTAGTAAAAAATCAAATATTCATCAAAAAATTATTAGAAAAATTGGGCATAAACTACATGATATTAGCTAATTTCTCACTAAAGCAATTTTAAAAATACCAAAAAAAACTTGACCTTTTGAGGGAGCCACAAAACATGCTATGTTATGTTTTTTTGACAGAAACAACACCAATTTCTATGGCTCCCTCTTTTGAACCCCTTAATCTATGTCATTTTCAAAAAAAAATAGTAGTTTAGAAAGTAGACTCGAAGCACTACGAACATTGTTTTGGTTGCATCTCCAAATTTTGAGTGTAACTATGCTCAATTTCTCATCCAAGGCCAGTATTTCCTAATTTCAGAAAAAAAGTGGCCACTTAAGACCCCTTTTTGGCCCCCCATCTTCTTGCACTTACCCAATTATTTATGAATTTTTTACTGTGAATTTTTTAAATTATTAAAAATTAATTTTCTAGCCAATCTAAGTTGGTAAAAAATATATGAAACACAAAAATTTTAAATCTTAAAGTATACCCAATAAATCCTAGAATGTGACACATCTTTTGGATTTAAATTAGAATTAATATGTTGAAAGTTATGGATGTTATTCAATATGTATATCTATCAAAAAATCAAACATAGCATATGTAGAAAATTAATAATAATTACGTATTAAAATTATTATGAAGCATATATTATAATTTTTAGAATCGTAATAGCTTCCTCTATAAACCATTTTCATTTGATTAAATTTAGTTACAAAAAAATTTGCCAGCTTCAAGGATGAAATTATGAAAAATTTTAGGATAACACTAAATGGGTGGTTTTGCAAGTTTATCTGGCAAGTTTTGGGACTCCCACATGCCTAAATATAAGGTAATCCTAAGGAATTATTAGAGGGAATCCATATTTGAGCTAGATATGTTAACATCCTTTCCACCCAAATTTAAATATTAGTCTAAATGTTAGCACTTTTTTATCTAGCAATTTTTTCTCCATTGCCATTGTTTGGCCCATCATGATCTCGCACTCACCCTTTTGTTAAAACCCTAATCCAATTAGGCCTAAAACCCTAATTATACAAAATTGTAAACAAACGGATGAGGCCTGACAAATGCTCGCACAGGAAGGCACCCAATACAGATTAGAAACATACCTGGATTTTAATTTTAGAAAGCAGAAACTTTGGGGATAGAAGAGGGATCACCCTTGTCCAAGGTAGCACTTTTTCTAGAGGTTGGGAATGAAATATGTTGTAGACTATACCCTACTCAGAGGTTTTTGATAGTGACAAATTAAAGGACAAAAGAGGGATTGCCCTTGTCCAATTAGGGATATTTTCCACTGCTTTCTTCAGATCTGGAATCTTTAGGCTTTGTACTAATCTCCTACAACTCCTCTCCACAAGATCGAACACCTATCACTTGCAATCACAAGAGAGGGGTTGGGGGTTGTGGTGTTAAGGATCTTGCCCCAGTCAAGCCCCAAAATGGCATTCAATCCTTCCAACATTGTTGTTAGATAGAGAGTGTGTGTCCTTGGTGGACAGAGGAAAAAGAAAATGATATGATAAATTGATTGAAACACAAAGTAGATGTCACCTCGGAGGTGAAGCTCTCATAGGGAGATGAAGATCTTTCAAGCCATGAGGAGATAGATTGATGAAAACAAATTTGCAACAAACAAGTACAAACACAACAAAATACTGCTTTGCAACACAATGAAAGCCTTGAGTATCCTTAGCATAAGATCACAAGTTTGCATTATCCATCTAGTTGTAAAATGAATTCCTAAACATGATTATATATGCATTCCCGTTAAACTTTCATAATTCAAATTTAAGATGCCGACAAGGGAAACCTTTTTAATGGTCACAAGCTGACATTTAAATTTGGGACCCCCAAAAAATAGGGCTAGACTAGGGCGTGGGCACCCAAGTCTAGGGGCCTATTTTGGGTCCAGATTAAGCTTAAGGTTCATTCCTAGGCCCCATTTGACATGGCTTTTAGGGGATTTTTCTCTGGGATTCATTTTTAACATGCAAGATTAAATCTAAGGGACCCGAAAGCTAAACTTAGGAGGTAAAAGTCCTAGGGGGACATTTTATGACATAACAATCTTCAAAAAACATTTCAAATTCATTTAAAGTAAACTAACCTCCTCTATCATATCTTAAGCATTTGATCTTAGCATTCATTTCATTCTCAACTATTGCTTTGAAAATCTTAAACTTATCAAAGGCTTCTTATTTTTCTCTTAAAAAAGTAACCCAAGTCATTTGAGAGTAATCATCAATAAGAAACATGAAGTTCCTTTCACCTTGTTGACTCTTTGTTCTTGTAGGTCTGCATAGGTCAGTGTAAACTAGCTCCAGTGGCATTGTAGAAGAATACTCCTTTCTCTTCAAATTTATCTTTGTCTGCTTTCCCATTTGACATTCCTTGCATAATGTGTTTGCAAGCTTGGTTATCTTAGGCATATCTCTCACCACATGAGTAGAGCTAATCTTCACCATATTATCAAAGTTGATGTGTTCCATATGCTTGTGCCATAAACAACACTCACCATATTGTGCCAATAAACAAGTTTTTACATTTACCTCCTTTAGATGATAGATATCTCCATATGTCTTTGTACCTTCTGCAACTAATCTTCCAGACCCTGCCTTCGTAATCTCACAAACTTTGGCATGAAATGTAAGATTGTATCTTTTACTGTACATCTGACTAACACTGAGGAGATTGTGCTTTAGTCCTTTGACATAGAGTACATCCTCAGTCTTGTTCTTTTCATCAATAGTTATAGCACCCTTTCCACAAATTTGTGCTGACTCATCACTACCAAACCTAACAGCTCCACCATTCCACTTCTTAAGGCTGATGAACTTCCCTTTGTCATTAGTCATGTGGTTAGAGAAACCACTATCAATAAGCCAAGCATTTGCTTCTTCTCTTGCATGAAAATTAGTCCACACAACCATAGACTTTTCATTATTTTTGTTAGCCTGCAAGGTACTAGACTTCTCACATTTTCCAATATCACCTTTCTTCTCACCAACTTTCAAGGCCATGAAAAGTGTTTCATAATTTGAATCATCATGTTCCTCATCTTTTGAAGAACATCTATTCTCCGTGGAATAAAGACTTCTTTTGAACTTCTCTCTTTTGTTTCTACCATCTGATTCTTTAAGAGGACATTTAGAGGCAAAATCACCAATTCTCCCACAATTGAAGCACTTGAAAGGTAACTTACCTCTGTATTTGTCGGTTCCCTTCTTCAATATTCTTACAAAATTTTCCTTCACCTCATCAAGGTCATCATCTTGATCATTTGTTTCATCTTCTATCTTCTTACTGATTTTGAATGTTGCTTCCTTCTTTGGAGCATCTTTGTCAAACTCCCTCATTTCAAAGGATTTGAGAGAACCAAACAATTGATCTACTAAATAGGTATCCAAGTCCTTACATTCCTCAATAGAAGATACCTTATGACTCTAAGATTTATGGAGAGATCTTATAACCTTCGTCACAATCTCATCTTCTTTCACTTCTCCACCAAGACCTCTAATGCCATTAACTACTTCATGCACCCGGAGCATGTAAATAGCAATGTCTTCATCCTCTATCATCCTCAAGGTCTCAAATTTGCATCTTGGCTTGCTTTACTCTATTATCTCCTTCATAAATGCTGCTAGGTTTTTCCTAGTCATCCTTAGCAGAGATGCAATTCATTATCTTCAAAAGTTCTAAATTAGCTAGCCCACTCATGATAGAATTCTTTGCCTTGGCATTGTTATCATACAACTTAATCTTAGTTGGATCTATAGAGGCATTAGTAGGAGCAATGTAACCATCCTTGATAGATTGCCAAACACCAAACCCTAGAGAGGATAGATAGCCTTCCATCCTTAGATTCCAAAAGGTATAATTTTTTCCATCAAACTTAGGTACCTTGTACGATCCATCATGAGCCATCCCAAACCTTCCTCAAGTGGTTAAGCTCCTTCTAAGGAACTTGGCTCTAATACCAATTGTTGAACACACCTGAATACTGAGAGGGGGGGTGAATCAATATTCAAACAAATCTCAAACCCTCTGGAGAAAACTGAAACTTAAGCTTTACAGCATTAACAGAAACATAAAAGATCAACACAATGCACAACACCACATAACAAAAGATATACGTGGAAAACCCCAAAGGGGAAAAACCATGGCAAGAAAAGCTACTAGGAGCTAATGTCCTAATCTATCCTCACAAAAGAATCACAGTTACAACTTTGTTTTAGGACTACAACCCAAGGAAACTACTACTCCATGTAGAAAGGCTTTAGGGTCACTCCCAAGGAAGCTACAACTCCCTACAGACTTTGTTTTAGGAACACAAGGAAGAAACTACTCCCAAAACTAAGAACAAACTCAGAAAAGATTACAGCATGATAGTCCTGTTATTAACAAGATTGTACCCTCTTGTTGAATGTGACTCAACAAGACCCTGTGATACAATGGGAATAGCTTCTAGGTGTGGGACCTTTTAAAACTTGAAGCTAAACCTCCAAATGAAGGGCTGGTTCCCTCAATTTCATCACCTAAACTAGACTACCTACTACTATTTTCAAAGGAAAAGGGCAGAAAATGACATAATATAAGCCTAAATCCTAAGGTAAGGTGATGCACCAAATGTTTATGACCTGTAAAATTGTTTAACATACACAATAAGTTCAATAAATCAACTAATTTCAAGACACAACTCACATCTTTTTCATGTTCATGTATAAATATTTTATAGGAAGGCTTTGGTGTTTGTAATATTAGAAGGAAAAATGAAGACTTTCTCACAACTAATGACTTTTTGGCACCATGACACAACCTACAACCTATAGAAATCATGCATTTTCTATATAGAGGTGTTAAAAATAAGACATACATTCAAGGATTTACATGTAAATCATAGAAATATGCATCAATCATTCAGCTACACACAATAGACAAAGATTGAGAAGGCTAAAATTCTTTCTTTATTGATTAAAGGTACTTACAAAACTCTTGTACAAGTCTAATTCTTATGATGATGATAAGTTACATGTAGAAAAACCAGAAAAAAATAAGAACCTTGTTTCAGGTTACAATCATTCTCCACAACAAGAACTCCCCTTTTAAAAAAAAACTAGTAAGAACTATATCAAAAACTGCTCTAGGCATCCTATATCTCTTCTTAAGCATAGGAAAGAATATAGGACTTCATAATGAAAAGTCAAAATTTCATCCAAAAGAGGTGGTCAAACCTTTGTTGGGTGCTGGAGGACATTTTCCTAATTTTCCTCCTTAAAATACTCCTCTTTAGGTGTGAGATAGAGAGTTAGTTGATCTCTTCAACTAGGATACTTGAAGATACTCCTAAAAGAGCTCCCACAACTGATTTCACTCTCCTAAATAAGTGGATAATAATCAACCTACCATTAGATGCTACTATAACTACTCAAACTGGTCTTTACTCCTAACTCCATCTTGCATGAATATCTCTCTTGAATTGACTAGATCCATTTTTCCATCTTTTGAGGGCATAGGAGAAAATTCTTCACCAGTAGGTTTGTGAACTACACATCATTAAAGATCATTTATTTCTCCAAAAACACTATTCATGTAGTCCTATACTCTCTAAACACCTTGAAGAGGGTTTTGACATGTTTCAAGAGTCCAACTATGTAGACTGAAACTTACCAAAGCCTCCAAAACTCTCATGAGCTCTGCATGTCTTGTTCAACCATGTAGCATGCTTAAGGATCCTCTTCAAAATTGGACTCCACCTTCTTTTAGAAATCTTTGGCTTTTGGTTTTATGCCTCCCCTGACCTTGAAATGCTTATCTAGGTTTAGAAATTCTTCATTGTACCTATGTAGTCTTCATTACTCTTTGGGGCTTCCAATTGATAAGAGAAGAAAATTTTGTGCAAGCTTCAACTTAGTCTGTTGCTGTCCTTGTCTTTGATGTTTGTCTAGTTATATGAGACACTCTAGTACTTGGGAACTCTTCTTGACTACTTTTTGTGAAAACCTAAGGAATGTTCCTGTGTGAAAACTTGCTAATTATTGTCATCAACACAAAAACTGTCCCATTTCTCAATCCATCAATGTAACAAGGCACCAACTTCCCTCTTTCCATCTAGATCCTTGCAAACTGCTTTTAAGGCTTGTTGACTGTTTTGAAGACTTTCATCACTTTTTAGACCTCTTTGTAGGCTTATCACTATGGCATTTGATGTGTCTCAAACCCCTTCAAAAGGTTCTTGGTGACTTACACCATGTGTAATGTGATAGATCCTTTGTTCACTGTAGGGAGGTATAAGCTTGTCACACTTGTCTTTGGCTTCTTCCATACAGTCAATATGACTGTTAACTCAGCTAATAAGATTGTCCTCTCATGCCTTTTCACTATTCTTTCATTGTTAGGTGTAGACACCTAAAAATAACCTTCACAATACATCACTTGGATACATCAATTCCTCCTAAATCACTTGCTTCAACGTTAATTGAATAATCTAATTATTTAATTAATTTCATCAATTTCCTCTATTTTTCCTAATTTCAACATTAATTGAATAAATTCTATTTATTTAATTAATTTCATTAAATCATTAACCTCTTTCAATCTTCAAATCCACATTAATTAAATAAATCTAATTATTTAATTAATTCATCACTTAATTTCCTCTTATCCACAACTAAATAACTTTTAATTATTTAATTAATCATTTATTCCTCTAAATTTAAATAAATTGTTCAAATTTATTTAAGTTGACTCAATCTTCTAAAAATAAATAAAATCGAAATTTATTTATATCTTATTTCTTCCTCTATCATGCAAAATAAATTAAATGAATTTATTTGTTTAATTTAGTCTTATCTTCATATCTTATCCTTACTTCCATCATGCACAATAAATTAAATAAATTTATTTAATTAATTTATTTTATCTTTCAATTCTTCTAAAAATAATCTTTTTCATCCATGCACACAAATTAAATAATTTATTATTTAATTTTATTCAAATCATGCAAAAAGCAAAATCTAAAGTTGAGTTAATTAGCTTTAATCATTATTGTTTTTATCATCAACTCATAAATTGGAAAAAGCATTCTAAATTTATGAAATCAAATCCTATCTTTATCCAAGCAAGCAGTTAACTCAATAAAGTAGCTTTTTCTTCATGACACATGGCATGTGCACATTCATCATGTCTTCTCAACTCATCTTGATCATTGATTTCATTGATTTATTCCAACGTTCATCGATCTTTCCTGAAACCTATATATACCCCCTTCACTTCATAAAAAATTCTCTTTGATCATTTAAGCTTTGGGTATTCTTAAGCACTTTCATCATTATATCGCATCGTTGAGCATATTGAATCTTTGAGCATATCATCTACACCCACTTGTTGCAACCATGGGTACGCAATACATTTGAGCAATCCACAAAGACCAAGGAAACAATACAATCTAGGTGATAGCTTCATTGTTTCATTATTATTCATTGATTTTTGTTATTATCTAGATCATTTTCTTGAAGGTTATAGGTTGAGTTTGTTATCATTAATTGATCTTTATCCGCTCGATTTTTCCCTATACACATTTTGGTATGCTTGGTGGGACCCACTAACTTGATCTATCCTTTTCTTTTTGAAGAAAATTGACTTTTTTTGAAGTACAAGTACAAAAAAGCACAATCGTCACACATAAAATCACAATTGAGCCACAGTAAAGTACTTATGGTCTGCAGAAACACACCTTTGGGCCTTGGTTCTATGCCTTTGGTGTGCAGAAAGGTGCCTCTGCACCACAGTTCTGTGCCTTTGGTCTGTTTTAGCATGCCTTTGGTTTCTTAGGGTTTCTAACTTGTTTTTGGTTCTTGATCTATCTTTTATTGTGTTGACAAGCTTATTTATTTGTCTAACACTCATTATAGCTTACTCCTTAAACTAATTTATTTAAGGGTATTGTTGTATTTGGCTAATCACTTACGTAACAGTTTATTGTTCATTCTTTCTATGGACGTACAGATCCCCATCATCCTACATCATCCTAGATCATCATAGAATCATCAATCAATCACTCAATCAAGCTTTTTTGATATAGTTTCGTTGAAAGGCACAAGACAATTGAGAGGGAGGGTGAATCAGTTGTATCAAAACTTTAACATCTTTAAACCAAAAATACTTTCACATTCAGTTAGTCTAACTCCTTATTTTTTTATGAGCATTAACCATGAATAGTAGAATCAAAACATGAACACATCAACACCATACACACATGAACACTAAATGTTTACATGGAAAACCCTAAACAAGGAAAAACCACGGTGAGTGTTAGATCACAATATAATGTAGTAACAATACTGAATATCAAAAGGTGGCTCACTACCTAAAATAATGGCTTACTGCCAAAGGGTTGGTTCACTGCCGAGGGTGGCTCACTGCTGGGGGTGGCTCACTGCCAAAGGGTGAACTGATTTAGTAGCATCTACACCATGCTTGAGTTTAATTCCATTGAAGCACAATATAACTCCTCTGCTCTGATCTTCTTTTACACTTCACACTTATCTTCACATCTTCGCACCATCACACTTTAAACATGAATTCATTACGTGTATTTATACCTATCATCAACCTTGGAATGAACATAAAGGTCGGCTTTACAAGTTACGACCATTGGAACTTTCTCCAAGGTCGGCATACATACATAAATCAAATTAGGACTAGACCTAAACAAACTTACGGAGCAAATGAATGAAGGATGAGCACATCACAGCTTAGTTCAGACCCAAATACATCCTCACATGCTTGTACAAGCTTCCACAATCCACAAATCACCTCCATAACAAGTGTGACAAACCAGGTCAGCCAAAACTAATGTACATATCAAGAACACTTAAATATCTGCTTGCAAGATCTTCATTGTAGCTTGCGGATCAAGCACATGCCTTCAACACATTTTGGAAACATCTATGAATAGAATATAATCACTTGGGAGCTAGAAAATCCAATCGCAACAAATCTCACTTGGACACAACATATATCACTTGAAGAACATATCACAGACTGCTTCTTATCGGACACTGTCAAACTTTTCTAGTCATTAACCTATCTTCTAGAGCACCAAATGACAAATCCTTTTGAATGAAGATGGATAAGGACCTTATTAGATTATGTCCAGAACTGTAAATCCAAAATCCAATTTGCAGAGAAATGCAGAGAAAAACACTTTCTCCCTGTCACTCTGTAAACCTTGTCAGGCATAGTCTTTACACTGGTGAATAGAACTTTTTCTGCACAGTGATTCAGACCACCAAATTATGGATTTAGCATCTTCAAACACTTCTCTAAATCCTATCCAAGGCTCATACTATGGTCGTTAATATAAAGAAAATGTGGAGTAAAATACTCAGACAGTATTCTTCAATCAGTCAACAAACAACAATAATAGAAGATATAGTTGGCACCAATGACAACACAAATATGTTGGCATCAATGAAAACACTAGTTAGCACATACTTACAACAAGTTTCTTGTTTTTTGTAGACTTGATCTAGAAAAAGTGCTTCTGTAGTATTTTGAGGCACCTTTGTACCACAGTTCAATGCATTTGCATGGCAGTTCCATGCCTCTGATAAACAAAAACACGCATCTATACCTTTTTTAAGCACCTCTGGTAAATTCTGAAGCACCTTTGCACCACAGTTTTGTACTTTTGGTACAATCAATTATTTTTGCTAACTACTTGATTTCTTTGGAATTAACATCACTTGTTACAACATCTTATCATCAATCAAAGATCAAGAAGAGTTTCTAACATATTTTTGTAGGAAGTTTGTCAAAGACATCAACTTTTTCATACTGAGTCTTAGAAATACCTCAATTTTATAAAGTAATTTATGATTGTCTACTATGTTTGGGATTTCTTAAGTACGTATGCTCTTTCCTCACACTGCAAAGTGATCTTGGAAATCAAAAGTACTTAGGTCATTCATTTATTGCTTTCTATGCTTACAAATCCCGAGGACTCAAGATCACATGTATGCTCTTTTCTCGCATCGCAAGACAATCTTGAAAATTGAAAAAGCTTTATATCCTCTCTAGGGGGCCTGCTTGGGGATTTCTTCACCTCGAGGCATGACCCCAATCACATGTTCTAGTGCAGTCTATAAATGTTGGGAGTAGAAAAAGCCTTAACTTCAAAGGAAGGACCCCTTTAACTCCAAGCAATACACTCTCAGGAAACTTGGTCTACCAAGACTCAGATAGTTGAGCATCAATTAATTGGGACACCCCCATTCACATATATGTGCTTCTCATACCTTTACATATATTGAGGAAGCCCTAGACACCTTGTAAACCTATATAATACCATTAGCTATTTCATATTGTGATACAAGGGATACAAACAGTACCCTGAAGGTACTCACCATCCATACTACCTTAAGGACTATATAGAAAACCTTTGGGAAAGGTGTCAAGACCTCCAAGGAGATAGATACTAGGTGTACACTCTTTATCTCTAGCTATATACTTGGGGGGAAGTGTGCTTAGTAAGGTAATCACATGGACAGATATTCAATCATGTGGGCTTACAATATGGATCACTCCTACTTGAATAATTATAGGTTGTTGTATTAAAAGATTGTTTGGTGTTTCTTCTATTTGTTCTTGTTATCTACCTGTAATACCATTTGTTATCCGCAAAGGTTAATAGCCTCACACAGCCAACACCATTGAGTCAGTCCTTAGCCACTTTGCTACTGTGTTTTTCTCTTGCCAAAGGAATCCATCCAAATCTTATCAAAATTTGGCCTTGAAAACATATTGTCACAAAAAACTTGCTTTTGCACTATAGATCTACACCTTTGAATAGTTTTAACGTACCTTTGAACTACAATTTTATGCCTTTTATCTAATGAAAAGCACCTTTGGCCTACATAAACATGCATCTGAACCACAGTTACATGCCTTTGGATAACAGAATTGCACCTCTGGCTCTGTCATAATTTTCACCAGTTTGTTTAAAAACTCGCACCTAAGCTATTCTGAAGCACCTTTGGGCTATCTTGACATGCCTTTGCATTATCCTAGCTTGTCTCTATTTATATAGAAAAGTGCCTCTAAACTATTCTGACGCGCCTTTGAGCCACATAAATGCACTTCAGGTCCACAATTTCGCACCTTTAGTTTCTATCTATTACGTATCATCTATATAGCCTAGAATCAAGCAAAGTGGTGCAGGAGCACCCCTACAAGACAGGATATAGGTTCATTGTCCGCATGACAGGACATTAGTCTATTTTTAGCATGTTTGACTTCATAATGTAATAAGGTCCATTGGACCAATGCTATGTATTAGATTAGCCTAGGAGAGTGTGCAGGTAGTTAGAGTTCGTGATCAGGTTGTCTGAGCTGTCTTCTCCCAACCACTTGGAAGCTCCCAGCCGCTGGGAATCGAGTTGGTAGTACTCGTAGGATATTGCTATAAATAACTCAGATCAGTTAGGGTTTGAGATCAGAGAATATCATATCAAGGAGAGAGTAGTAGTTGTGTTATGTTGTACTGGTGATGGAGTGAGTTCCAGAGATCAGTCCAGACATTGTGAAACATTGTTGTAGAAACAGGACATTTGTGTTTCATCTGAATAAGATCTCATCAATTGCATTATCTGGTTTATCAGTTGTTTATGTTTTGATTTCTGTTCTGATTACAAGTTGATGGATTCTTTCAACCCTTCCACCGGTTGATTCTGCAAATCGGTGGAATGGTCATGTATGATAGTTTAGTTTGCATTTTAGTTTTCTGCATTTCATTGTTTGAGAGATCAGTTGGTAGCATGCTATGAATCAACCTAGCATCCTCATGTGCTAGGATTTAGGAAGATAAACTGTTAAGTTTTGATCTGAAGGTGATCCGGCCCGATCGTCATATTTTCTGTGTGAAATTGTGCGGTTCTGTGAGTTTGCATGCAGCTGACGGATATACAGGGATCTGCATGTGCTTTTCCAGATGGAGTGAATCGCATCGACATCTGTGAGTATATCGCTATCCGGATCGGGTTATGAAGCTGACGAAGACTGTATGTTTCAAGTGCATCAGGATGATATAGGTTGGATATATACTCAGTGTGTATATCATCGTCAGGATCATCTTTCGTGTGTACCCATCATTCGCATATCGCTATCATATGTGGAAGTGAAAGTTCATTTTTTGGCTAAAGACCGGAAAGATCATCATCAGGATATTAAGAGATCACCCAGATATTCATTATCATGTTGCGGAGGATATAAGTGTCTTATATCCTGTTGACATCATCATCAGGTGCATTGACATCATCATCAGGTGCATGTGACGTCATCGTCATCAGGATATTACAAATATCACGCTATGCAAGTTTATCCTGCTGTCGCTAAGTGTTTTGGCATCGGCGTAAGTCATCGGCATAAAGTTTGGTTAACATCATCAGGATATTTCAATATGACCGGATAAGTCATATCCTGATGCTGATTGTTTGAGTAGTCGGATATCGGGGTGACGTAAGCATCAAAGGAAAGGTGCTTGAAGTTGTTGTCATCAGGATATATCGGAGGAACCGGATATTTTATATCCTGCTGATGAAGGTGATGTTGAACATCATGATGATGAAGGTAGAATTTGGCGGTAGGATGAACAGTGAACAACAGGAGGATGTTTGCGCTTGCCAAATATGATGATGCTGCTGACAGGCGAAAGGTGAAAGGCGATAAGGAAGTGAACAGTAGTTAGCAGGAGGATATTTCATGCTCGTTCGAAATATGATGATGCTATCTGTGTTAGCAAGAAATATGATGATGATGATAAGCCGATAGGTATTATAACATGCTGGTTGTATTAATGACTCCTCCTTCCCATTTGTAAGCTCCTGTTGCGTTTACCTCTGCATCATAGTGGTATCAGAGCAAAGGAAGGATCTTCTGGAAAAGATCAAGATATAGCAGGATGTCAGGTGACAAAGGAACATCTGAGATTCTGACAAGGATGACCAACGTTGAGTTGGCAGTTCTGGTGAAGAAACAGATTGCAGAGAGCAAGGCCGTGAAGGTTCAGAATCAGGAATTGAAGGATGAGTTAGCGAAGTTGAGGAGCAGAGTAGGTTCTGGTAGAGAAGAAGATAGGGAAGAAGAAGAGATCCCTAGTTGGAACGAGGAGGTCGTTCCTACAGACCAGAGACCACTGTTGAATGCCCTCAAGGCCATGGAGAGGAGAACCATGGATGTGAAACTGGATTTGCCAGTGTTTACAGGAAAGATGGAACCTGATTCAATGATGGAGTGGATAGACTCCTTGAACAATTTCTTTGAAACAGAGGAGATACCAGAACAACAGAGGGTGAAAATAGCCCAATCAAAAATGAAAGAAGCTACCTTGACATGGTGGAATTTCATCCAAGATGATAGAGTACAGGAAGGAAAGCGTAGAGTCACTACATGGAAGAAGATGATGGCATTAGTAAAGGAAGCTTATGTCCCATTGGATTACAGTATCCAATTACATAAGAGGAAGCAAAACCTGAAGCAGAAGGAGCTAGATGTCAGCTCATATACAGAAGAATTCATGAAACTTTGTATGAAAACAAAGGTAAAGGAAAGTGAAGAAGAGAAGGTAGCCAGATACCTTAATGGATTGAGGTTCAACATTCAGGAAGATTTAAGTCTGCATAATCCAGATACAGTTCAGAAATACTTTTAGTTGGCATTGAAAGTGGAAGAGAAGTTAAAGAGAAAACAAGAACAACACAATAGAGGAAGAGGAAGACAACAAAGAGGTGGAAGAGGTCCTTTTAGAGGTAGAGGACATGGACATGGATATCAAGGAGAATCCAGTCATGACAATAGTAAGGGAAACAATAGTCAGAACCAAGGGGAAAATTATAGTCAGCAAGGAAACTTCAGAGGTAGAAGACCTTTCAGAGGAAGATCCCAGGGCAGAGGATCCATCAGATGTTATAACTGTAACAAAGAAGGCCATATAGCCAGTAGATGTCCAGAAAAGGCCACAAGCTCAACAGGAGAAAGGAGAACAAATCTGATCCAAGAACCTGATAATCAAAGTATGACAGGCTCTACTTCTTTTCAGAGTGTGAATGCTCCTGATAATTATGGATACCCAGAAAGTGGAGAGTCTCTAATGATGAGAAGAACAATGACTACCATGAAGGTACCTGACAAAGAATCCCCTCAAAGAAAGTCTCTTTTCAGGACTATTTGCAAAGCAGGAGGTAAGGCATGTAAAGTTTTGATTGATTCTGGTTCTACTGAAAATTTTGTGTCTGAAGAAATGGTGACAAAGCTTAAGCTTAGGAGATTGCCTCACCCATCCCCATATAAAGTCTCATGGCTTACCCAAGGTCAGCAGACAACTGTAGAAGAGCAGGCTTGGGTAGAATTTTAGATTGGAGCATATAAGGATAAGTTGTTGTTTGACATTACCAAGATGGATGCTTACAATCTTTTATTTGGTAGACCATGGCAGTATGATTTGAAGGCACAACATGATGGTATTAGAAATACCTATACAATCAATAAAGATGGTAAGGTTATAACGTTACTACCATTGACAGAGAAGGAGGAGAAATCTAAAGGAAAAGAGGTGAAGGTAATGCTGATGGAAGGTAAACAGTTCATGAAAGAAGTAACAGCAGAAGGTACAGTTGCATATGCCCTAATCCCATGTCTGAGGGTGAATAAAGAACAGCAACAAGAAGTTAAGGAAGAGAAAAAGCAAAGGTTCATAGACCCAGCTATCCAAGAGCTATTGGATAAGTACAAAGGTATCATCTCAGCAGGAATGCCAAGATCCCTACCACCTGTCAGGGATATCAGTCACTGCATAGACTTAATTCCAGGGTCAACACTGCCAAACAAAGCAACCTATAAGCTAACTCCAAAACAGAATGCAGAAGTAGCCAGACAAATTGAAGAATTATTGGATTTAGGTCTGATTGGGAAAAGTTTAAGTCCATGTGCAGTACCAGCTGTACTAGCACCAAAGAAGGAAGGTACTTGGAGGCTTTGCACAGATTCCAGAGCTATTAACAAGATTACAATCAGGTATAGGTTTCCAATCCCTAGGATAGAGGATTTACTTGACTATTTGGGAGGTGCTAAGTATTTTACAAAAATAGATTTGAAGAGTGGATATCATCAGATCAGGATTAGACCAGGAGATGAATGGAAAATAGCATTCAAAACTAATGAAGGGTTATATGAATGGAAGGTTATGCCTTTTGGTTTATCTAATGCACCTAGTACTTTTATGAGGTTGATGAATGAGGTTTTGAAAGAGTTCATTGGTAAGTTTGTCATAGTATATCTAGATGACATTCTGATTTTCAGCAACACAAAAGAAGAACATCTCAGACACATAGATTTGGTTCTTAAGAGGTTACATGAAGAGCAGCTGATGATAAATTTAGACAAGTGTTTGTTCATGCAAGAGGAGATCACATATTTGGGTTTTCTCATTTCACAAGGAAAGTTACAAATGGATAAGGAGAAGGTAAGTGCCATATTGTCTTGGCCAACCCCAAAGACTATGAATGATGTCAGAAGTTTCCATGGGTTAGCAACCTTCTACAGGAAGTTTATAAGAGGGTTTAGTCATATTTGTGCACCCATGCTTGATACCATCAAAGGAGGACAGAAGTGCAGATTTGTTTGGACTCAAAGAGCAGATGATTCTTTTGAAACATTGAAGAAGAAGGTGGCACAGCAGCCAGTCCTTGCACTTCCAAACTTTAACAAAATCTTTCAGGTGGAATGTGATGCCAGTCACATGGCCATTAGAGCAGTACTCAGCCAAGAAGGTAGACCTGTTGCATTTCTCAGTGAGAAGCTCAATGATGCTAAAAAGAGGTATTCCTCATATGATTTGGAAATGTATGCTTTAGTCCAGTCACTCAAGAAATGGAGGCATTACTTGATGCCAAAGGAATTCATAGTATTCACAGATAACCAGGCTCTGAGTTTCATAAACAGCCAGGAAAAGATGAACCACAGACACATGAAATGGGTAGAAACCTTACAAGCGTTTACTTTTACATTGAAGCATAAGAAAGGAGTCAAGAATAAAGTTGCAGATGCTTTGAGCAGGAGAGTTCTAACAGTCAACCAGATTCAGTTAGAAAGTGTTGGCATTGATTCACTAAAGACCATGTATGAGACTGATGAAGATTTTGGAGAGATATATCATGTATGTACTTCTTTTGGAGAGAAATATCATGCTGAATTCTCTAAATTTTTTATTCAGGATGGATTGTTGTTCAAAGGTGGACAGTTATGTATTCCAAGGTGTTCTATGAGGTTAAACATCATTAAGGAGAAACATTGTGGAGCTATGGCAGGTCATTTTGGTCTCGATAAGACTCTTGATCTTGTCCGAAGACATTACTTTTGGCCTAAGTTACAATCAGATGTCAGAAAATTTGTGGAGACATGTGTGATATGTCAGAAAGCTAAAGGCAGGTTGACTAATGCAGGTTTATATCAGCCCTTACCCATTCCTTCCAGACCATGGGAAAGCATAAGTATGGATTTTGTCTTGGGTTTACCAAGGACAAGGAAAGGGTTTGACAGTGTTTTTGTTGTAGTGGATAGATTCAGCAAAATGGCACATTTCTTGCCATGCAAAACCACTGCTGATGCTTCATACATTGCAGATTTATTTTTCAGGGAGATTGTCAGAATCCATGGATTGCCATTGAGTATAGTGTCAGATAGGGATGTGAAGTTTATTGGTCACTTCTGGAGAACTCTTTGGAGGAAACTTGGAACAAATTTGTCTTTTTCCTCTGCATATCATCCTCAAATGGATGGACAGACTGAAGTAGTGAACCGTTCCTTAGGGAATTTGCTTAGATGTTTGACAAAACAACATGGAGAAAAGTGGGATAATATTTTATCTCAAGCTGAATTTTCCTATAATGATACTGTCAATAGGAGCACAGGGAAATCACCTTTCCAGATAGTTTATGGTATGCATCCAAGAGGAATTTTGGAATTGAGAGATCTACCTACAGTAGACCCTGTTAGTGCAGAAGGAGAAGCTTTTGCAGAAGCCATCAAAGAGGTTCATGATCAAGTCAAGACCCAACTGCAGCAAACCACCTTGAAGTATAAGGAATATGCTGATAAAAAGAAGAAGGATGTATAGTTTGATGTTGGAGATTTGGTATGGGTTCATTTGAAGAAGGACATACTTCCTAAGGGAAAATATACTAAACTCATGCAGAGAAAAGTTGGACCATGTCAGATCTTGCACAAGCATGGAGAGAATGCTTATGAGATACAACCCCCACCTGATGTTGGTTTGTCCCCTATATTCAATGTATGTGATTTAACTCCATACAAGTCTTATCCAGATGCAGATCAGGAACTCCTACAGGATACAGTCCATGATAACATTCCCAAGCATGATCCTCCACAGTTGCAGAAGGTTTTGGACACCAGAGTGGTCAAACAGACCCGGAACAAACAGTACTTGGAGTATCTAGTCTCTTGGAAGGGAAAACCTAATTCTGAAGCAGTCTGGATGACTGAAGAGCAGATCCAGAAACATGGTGCAGATCTTCATACTCTCATCTCAAGTGGACTTGAGATTTCTTCTTCTGGGGAGTATGGTGCAGGAGCACCCCTACAAGCAGGATATAGGTTCATTGTCCGCATGACAGGACATTAGTCTATTTTTAGCATGTTTGACTTCATAATGTAATAAGGTCCATTGGACCAATGCTATGTAATAGATTAGCCTAGGAGAGTGTGCAAGCAGTTAGAGTTCGTGATCAAGTTGTCTGAGCTGTCTTCTCCCAGCCACTTGGAAGCTCCCAGCCGCTGGGAATCGAGTTAGTAGTACTCGTAGGATATTGCTATAAATAACTCAGATCAGTTAGGGTTTGAGATCAGAGAATATCATATCAAGGAGAGAGTAGTAGTTGTGTTATGTTGTACTGGTGATTGAGTGAGTTCCAGAGATCAGTCCAGACATTGTGAAACATTGTTGTAGAAACAGGACATTTGTGTTTCATCTGAATAAGATCTCATCAATTGCATTATCTGGTTTATCAGTTGTTTATGTTTTGATTTCCGTTCTGATTACAAGTTGATGGATTCTTTCAACCCTTCCACCGGTTGATTCTGCGAATCGGTGGAATGGTCATGTATGATAGTTTAGTTTGCATTTTAGTTTTCTGCATTTCATTGTTTGAGAGATCAGTTGGTAGCATGCTATGAATCAACCTAGCATCCTCATGTGCTAGGATTTAGGAAGATAAACTGTTAAGTTTTGATCTGAAGGTGATCCGGCCCGATCGTCATATTTTCTGTGTGAAATTGTGCGGTTCTGTGAGTTTGCATGCAGTTGACGGATATACAGGGATCTGCATGTGCTTTTCCAGACGGAGTGAATCGCATCGACATCTGTGAGTATATCGCTATCCGGATCAGGTTATGAAGCTGACAAAGACTGTATGTTTCAAGTGCATCAGGATGATATAGGTTGGATATATACTCAGTGTGTATATCATCATCAGGATCATCTTTCGTGTGTACCCATCATCCACATATCGCTATCGTATGCGGAAGTGAAAGTTCATTTTTTGGCTAAGGATCGGAAAGATCATCATCAGGATATTAAGAGATCACTCGGATATTCATTATCATGTTGCGGAGGATATAAGTGTCTTATATCCTATTGACATCATCATCAGGTGCATTGACATCATCATCAGGTGCATGTGACGTCATCGTCATCAGGATATTGCGAATATCACCCTATGCAAGTTTATCCTGTTGTCGCTAAGTGTTTTGGCATCGGCGTAAGTCATCGGCATAAAGTTTGGTTAACATCATCAGGATATTTCAATATGACCGGATAAGTCATATCCTGATGCTGATTGTTTGAGTAGTCGGATATCGGGGTGACGTAAGCATCAAAGGAAAGGTGCTTGAAGTTGTTGTCATCAGGATATATCGGAGGAACCGGATATTTTATATCCTGCTGATGAAGGTGATGTTGAACATCATGATGATGAAGGTAGAATTTGGCGGTAGGATGAACAGTGAACAACAGGAGGATGTTTGCGCTTGCCGAATATGATGATGCTGCTGACAAGCGAAAGGTGAAAGGCGATAAGGAAGTGAATAGTAGTTAGCAGGAGGATATTTCATGCTCGTTCAAAATATGATGATGCTATCTGTGTTAGCAAGAAATATGATGATGATGATAAGCCGATAGGTATTATAACATGCTGGTTGTATTAATGACTCCTCCTTCCCATTTGTAAGCTCCCGTTGCGTTTACCTCTGCATCACAAAGGTCAACTTTGGTCAATTTTAACCTTTGAGCTATCATCACACAGTACTTTCAGACCTGTCTTATCAACCATTAGATCATCATCATCCATTATCATAGCTTAAAATTAGACTTTTCAAGCTCTTTATCCTCTTGAGATTACTATAAATCAATCATCTTCACCAAACAAGCCTTAATCTTTACTCATGTTGTTAGAGCTTTGTAATCTATCTTCCACCATAGAGTCTAGATCACATCATCCCCTAGTTTATCTTTGAAAAATAGAAACCTTGTCTATCTTAAATCCTTGAAGGTGAACTAGTATTTGTTATTGGTTTTTTATTAGCTTTGAGAATTAACTTCTCCTAAGTTGGTTCAACACAATTAACCCTATCTACCTTCATTGAGGTCATTAGTCTACCTCTGTGACTGGTCATCAGCTATCCAATTAGCAATTGATCTAGATTCTATAATCTTCCACAAGAAACCAATATCAAACCATCAAACTAGTAATCTCAGCTCAATCAAACAAGTCAAAAATTAATCCCCAAATCTTTGTCCTAGTGTATTTGAGAAATCTTATGGTTACCACTAGATAGCAACATCATCAAGCCATGGAGGCTAAGCAAAACACCCCTCAATAGCATCATCAAAACATCCCACAACCAAATCCTCAAGACACACTCCTAAATAGTCCCAATGGAATCATCCAAAATAATCCTTCACAACATACTCAAAATAGTCCTCATAACACTGTCCAAAAGAATCTTCAAGAGGATAATACCACATGGATAGATGCTACTCAATATACTACAGGCCTAAATCCTCATGATTTCCTTGCAAAAGGATACACCATTGGTCAAATCCCATCTCATGATGATAGACAATTCCAAGAGGGTCAATCCTCTCAAGAAGCATCTCAAGATTTTGATGAAACCATGCAAGATCCTAAAATCATGCCATAAACTCATCATCTCCAATCAAGATCACTACTTTCATTTACTTGCTAAAAAGGGAGCCAAATTGCCTTTAAACTTTGATATATCTACTCTTAAGGAGAAAGATCCATTCTAAGATGTTGTTAATGATATGGGTAGACCACAAGTAAACCTTGTCCAAACCATGTCTATAATATCTACACACATTCCTGAATCAACTTCACAAGGGGTGGTATCTAATCCTTTCATAGCCAAATATGTAAATTCTCTTTATCAAAACCCCATGGGAGAAACATCAATTGAACCTCTCCTTACACCCATGGAGATTTATAAAGCTCACCAAGAAACCCTCTATCATCAAGATAACCTAGCAAGACAAGCCAATCTAGCAAAACAAGCTCAACAATCAAAGCCCTTCTTCACCACATCCATACCTATGAATCCTCCAAATCCTCCATGCATGTCACAAGTTCACACATCTATATCTAATCTTGCATATGCTACCCCACCACTAACATCTTTTCCTCTAAATTACACACCTAGTAATGCTTATGTCACTCCACCACAAGTGTCAAAAGCTCAAACACCCCAAACTTCATTCACTTAAAACTTAAACAACACCTACATAGCTCCACCTCAACCACCTCAAAACCCAAACAACACCTATAGTAGTCAACCCCAACATTCTCAAAATTTAAATGACACCCACATAGCTCCACATCAACCACCTCAAAACCTAAACAAAACCTACAGCACTCAACCCCAATACTCTCAAAATTTAAATAGCACCTACATAGCTCCATCTCAACCACCTCAAAACCCAAACATATCATATCATCTTATCCTGATCATCATATTCTGATCAGTAGTACTCGCAGGAAAATCTATTTAAGCATGAGGATCGGTTGGTATTGCATATCATCGATCAGACTTTGCGAGAGAGAGACAGAGTATTGTAATAGCATCTGTTGAAATCAATAAAGAGATCCTGTTATTGTTCATCCTCTGTTGAATTCCATTGCTTGATCGATTTGCTAGTTTGGTGGTTTCATGGATTTACTGATCCATTCCACTGGTTGATTCGTCTGATCGGTGGAATGGCGATGTACAGTAGGTTAGGAGTTAGTTTGTTTGTTTGCATGCAGGTGTGCAGGATCGCCGTCGAGAGATGTTGAAGACCCTAGCATGGGTATGTGCTAGGTCGAGTTGATAGAGTTTGGAAGATCACCCTGGAAGTGGATCGAGTCATCCCAGGAGGTTCGGTGGATCAGAACAGTGAAAATCCACTAAGGCTGGAAAAGTCGTCAAAACGGCATCATCAGGATAATTTGGTGAATATCCTACAGCCGCTTCGGGCATCGTCATCCGGATAAGTGGAGAAGAGCATGATGCAGTTGAATGCATGAAGTGAAAGTGCGTCGGGGTGATCATCATCAGGAGGTGCCGAGGAGGAGCGTATCGGCATAAGGTAGAAGATCAAGTTGATTGCGGGCCGAAAAAGTTTAAGTTTGGCCAACAGCAGGATATGACATCATCATCATCAGGATATACGTCATCAGGATATTTCAGAGCAGCAGGATATTGAGGAAGCTGCATGTGACGTCATCGTCATCAGGATATACGTCATCAGGATATCGGGGTGACGTAAGCATCGAGGGGGCGGTGCGTGGAGTTAAGGTTTGTCATCATCAGGATATATGGAGGGAACCGGATGTTCTTTATCCTGCTGATGAACATGATGTTGAACATCATGATGCTGAAGGTAGTGAAGGTCAAAGTTGTCGGTGAGATGAACAGTGGACGTCAGGAGGATGTTCGCGCTTGCCGAACATGATGATGCTGTCGATAATCGAATAAGATGATGCTGTTGACATGCAAAAGGGCGAAGGCTTGTCATCAGGAGGATATCGGTCGGCACAGGAAATATGATGATGCTGACAGTGTAAAGGAAAACATGATGATGATGATGATGATGATGGGCTGCAGACATCCATGCTGTATGTCAAGGTTATAGTGTGGATGCCTCTGCATCATAGTGGTATCAGAGCTCAGCAAAAGGTCTGGGCTGTTGTGTGTTGATTCTGTCATCGAAAGGGTAGAGGTAGAGTTGTTTGTGTGTTGTGTGTTGAGTGAGAGGTTGACAAAATGGCTCCGAAAGGTAGTGGTACTGCAAGGGAATTGCAGGAGATGAAGGAAAAACATGCCAGAGAGATGAGGAAGATGAAGGAGCTTGCTGAAGCACTCCAAGCCAGGCTTGTAGCCCTGGAAAAGAACAAAAAGAGGGAAGTGGCAGATAGTGAGTCTGAAGAAGATGAAGATACTGTTGAAGAGTATGAAGAGGTAGCTGAAGATCTGGATGCTGAGGACCAGAAATTTGCAAAACTGTTAAAGGCAGTGCAGAGTGCTAAAACTAAGGTAAAGGTTGATGTTTCCAAGTATACTGGAAGTTTGAATGAAGATGAGTTGCTGGATTGGATTGCTGCACTTGATAATCCCTTTGAATGTGAAGATGTTGCTGAGGATCAGACGGTAAAGATTGCAAAGACCAAGTTAGGAGGTCATGCTTTGGTATGGTGGGATTATGTACAATCTGAGAGAAGGAAACAAGGGAAGTCAAAGATCACTTCATGGGATAAGATGGTAGCAAGGATCAAAGGTAAATTCTTGCCTAGGGATTATGAAATTCAGATGTTTAAGAAGCTGCAATTTTTAAGGTAGAAGGAAATGGATGTGAAGGCATATACTGAGGAGTTTTATAAATTGAGTATGAGATCTGGTCATCATGAGAATGAGGTAGAAAAGGTGGCTAGGTACTTGGCTGGTTTGAGATTGAACATACAGGATGAGTTAGTTTTAGCTAACCCTAAGAATGTGGAGGATTGTTACCAAATGGCAATCAGGATTGAAGAAAAGATGAATAGAGGACATGATAAGTCCATGAGAGGAAGAGGAAACAATATGAGGGGAAGAGGAGCAGCCCCTACACAAAAACAAACCAATGAGGGTCAAGAAGACACTGGTAAAGGATAGGGACAGTCTAATTCCAGAGGTGAATGGAAAGGTAATAGAGGAAGATTTGGAGGTGGTAGAGGTTCTACTACATTTTCAGGAAAGTGTTACACCTGTGGTGAGTTTGGTCATCCATCTTTCAAATGTCCAGAAAACAAAGGTTCATCATCGAGAAATGATAGAACAAATGACAAGAGAGTACAACTTGTACAAGAAGAGAAAGTAGAGCAAACAGATAAAGTTCCTGAACTTTATGGCTATCCTGAGGAGGGAGAAGCATTGATGCTAAGGAGAATTAGTTTGCAGGCATCAAAGGATATGATGCAAAGAAGAGCTCTTTTCAAGACCATATGCAAGAGCAAAGGTAAGGTATGTAAGGTTGTCATTGATACTGGTTCAACAGACAACATGGTATCTCAGGAAATGGTGGATAAACTGAATTTGGAAAGGATTCCACATCAACACCCTTACAAGGTATCTTGGGTGAGTGATAGTCAATCACTTTTTGTCTATGAACAGGCATATGTGGATTTTCAGATATGCTCCAATCTGAAAATCCACATATGCCTGTTCATAGACAAAAAGTGATTGACTATCACTCACCCAAGATGCCTTGTAAGGGTGTTGGTGTGGAATCCTTTCCAAATTCAGTTTATCCACCATTTCCTGAGATACCATGTTGTCCGTTGAACCAGTATCAATGACAACCTTACATATTTTACCTTTGCTCTTGCATATGGTCTTGAAAAGAGCTCTTCTTTGCATCATATCCTTTGATGCCTGCAAACTAATTCTCCTTAGCATCAATGCTTCTCCCTCCTCAGGATATGCATAATAGTCAGGCTCCTTATCTTTTTGATAACTGTTTGAACTCTGCACACTTTGCTCTACTTTCTCTTCTTGTACCAGTTGTACTCTCTTGTTTATGTTTTCAAGAAGGTCTGATAAGACCAAATGCATGTAATAAGGTCATGCTGATCATGCTAAGATCAGGCTGACCATGCTTTGCTATTTTTAGTTAGTTTGTTAGAACAGCTGTCATGTTGTAGGTCCGGTTGGATCTCCCAGCCGCCTGGAGAGATTTCCCAGCCGCTTGGAGTCGGGTCAGTAGTACTCGCAGGAAAATCTATTTAAGCATGAGGATCGGTTGGTATTGGATATCATCGATCGAGCTAGGTTACAGAGAGTGAGACAGAGAGAGACTGATCATTGTATTTGCATCTTTTGAAATCAAATAAAGTGATCCTGTTTGTGTTCATCCTCTGTTGAATTCCATTATTTGATCGATTTGCTGGTTTGGTGGCTGTATGGATTCGCTGATCCATTCCACCGGTTGATTCGTCGGATCAGTGGAATGGTTATGTACAGTAGGTTAGGTTTTAGTTTGCTTTCTGTTTGCATGTAGGTGTGCAGGATCGCCGTCGAGAGATGTTGAGAACCCTAGCATGGGTATGTACTAGGTTGAGCTGATAGAGTCTGGAAGATCACCCTGGAAGTGGATCGGGTCATCCCCGGAGGTTCGGCGGATCAGAACAGTGAAAATCCACTAAGGCTAAAAGTTTGTCAAAACGGCATCATCAGGATAATTTGGTGAATATCCCGCAGTCGCTTCGGACATCGTCATCCGGATAAGTGGAGACGAGCATGATGCTATCGATTGCATGAAGTGAATGAACGTCGGGGTGATCATCATCAGGAGTTGCTGAGGAGAAGCGGATCGGCATCAGGTAGAAGATCGGGTTGATCGCGGGCTGAAAAAAGCTAAGTTTGGCCAACAGCAGGATATGACGTCATCATCATCAGGATATACGTCATCAGGATATTTCGGAGCAGCAGGATATTGAGGAGCTGCAGGTGACGTCATCGTCATCAGGATATCGGGGTGACGTAAGCATCGAGGGGACGGTGCGTGGAGTTAAGGTTTGTCATCATCAGGATATATGGGAGGAACCGGATGTTCCATATCTTGCTGATTAACATGATGTTGAACATCATGATGCTGAAGATAGTGAAGACGGAAGTTGTCGGTGAGATGAACAGTGGATGTCAGGAGGATGTTCGCGCTTGCCGAACATGATAATGTTGTCGATAATCGGAGAAGGTGATGCTGTTGACATGTGAAAGGGCGAAGGCTTGTCATCAGGAGGATATCGGTCAGTGACAGTAAATATGATGATGCTGACAGTGTTAAGGAAAACATGATGATGATGATGATGATGATGATGATGATGATGATGATGATGATGATGATGAGGGGTTGCAGACATCCATGCTATGTGTTAAGGTTATAGTGTGGATGCCTCTGCATCATAGTGGTATCAGAGCTCAGCAAAAGGTCTGGGCTGTTGTGTGTTGATTCTGTCACTGAAAGGGCAGAAGTAGAGTTGATTGTGTGTTGTGAATTGATTGAGAGGTTAACAAAATGCCTTCGAAAGGTAGTGGTACTGCAAAGGAATTGCAGGAGATGAAGGAGAAACATGCTAGAGAGATGAGGAAGATGAAGGAGCTTGCTGAAGCACTTCAAGCCAGGCTTGTAGCCCTGGAAAAGAACAGAAAAAGGGAAGTGGCAGACAGTGAGTCTGAAGAAGATGAAGATACTGTTGAAGAGTATGAAGAGGTAGCTGAAGATCTGGATGCTGAAGACTAGAGACTTGCAAAACTGTTAAAGGCAGTGCAGAGTGATAAACCTAAGGTAAAGGTTGATGTTTCCAAGTATAATGGAAGTTTGAATGAAGATGAGTTGCTGGATTGGATTGCTGCACTAGATAATCACTTTGAATGTGAGGATGTTGCTGAGGATCAGAAGGTAAAGATTGCAAAGACCAAGTTAGGAGGTCATGCTTTGGTATGGTGGGATTATGTACAATCTGAGAGAAGGAAACAAGGGAAGTCAAAGATCACTTCCTGGGATAAGATGGTAGCAAGGATCAAAGGTAAATTCTTGCCTAGGGATTATGAAATCCAGATGTTTAAGAAGCTGCAATTTTTAAGGCAGAAAGAAAGGGATGTGAAGGCATATATAGAGGAGTTTTATAAGTTGAGTATGAGATCTGGTCATCATGAGAATGAGGTAGAAAAGGTGGCTAGGTACTTGGCTGGTTTGAGATTGAACATACAGGATGAGTTAGTTTTAGCTAACCCTAAGAATGTGGAAGATTGTTATCAAATGGCAATCAGGATTGAAGAAAAGATGAATAGGACACAAGATAAGTCCATGAGAGGAAGAGGAAACAATATGAGGGGAAGAGGAGCAGCCCCTACACAAAGGCAAACCAATGAGGGTCAAGAAGACACTGGTAAAGGACAGGGACAGTCTGATTTCAGAGGTGGATGGAAAGGTAATAGAGGAAGATTTGGAGGTGGTAGAGGTTCTACTACATTTTCAGGCAAATGTTACACCTGTGGTGAGTTTGGTCATCCATCTTTCAAATGTCCAGAAAATAAAGGTTCATCATCCAGAAATGATAGAACAAATGACAAGAGAGTACAACTGGTACAAGAAGAGAAAGTAGAGCAAAGTGTGCAGAGTTCAAACAGTTATCAAAAAGATAAGGAGCCTGACTATTATGCATATCCTGAGGAGGGAGAAGCATTGATGCTAAGGAGAATTAGTTTGCAGGCATCAAAGGATATGATGCAAAGAAGAGCTCTTTTCAAGACCATATGCAAGAGCAAAGGTAAAATATGTAAGGTTGTCTTTGATACTGGTTCAACAGACAACATGGTATCTCAGGAAATGGTGGATAAACTGAATTTGGAAAGGATTCCACACCAACACCCTTACAAGGCATCTTGGGTGAGTGATAGTCAATCACTTTTTGTCTATGAACAGGCATATGTGGATTTTCAGATTAGAGCATATCATGATAGAGTTTTGTGTGACATTTTGCCCATGGAATGTTGTCACCTACTGTTGGGTAGACCATGGCAATTTGATAGAAGGGTATTGTATGATGGGTATGCTAATACCTACACCATCAAGAAAGATGGGAAAACTATTCTGCTGATGCAATTGCAGGCAGATGCTGCAGCACAGGGGGCAGCCAAAATCATTTTAATGGGAAAGAAGGAGTATGTGCAGATGCCTAGAGGAGCAGGCATAAAGGCAGATGAGGATACTGCAGGAAAAGGAGTTGTTCAGGACAACAGGTTGAAGAAAGTTACAGTTTTGACTGACAGAGGTTAGCAACAGGTGCAGAAACAGGTTTGCACACAGCAACCAGTTGAGAGGGATGACAAGGATGTTGTCATAGTTGGGACTATTGCTTGTCCTATAAAGGGTGAAAGGAAAACAGAGTTGAACATTGCAGAAGTTCAAGAGGCAGTTCAGACAGAGGTTCTGGTCAGACAACCTAACATACACAGGGTATGTGAGAAAAAGGCCTACATTGACAGGCATGAGGATTTACTTGCAGGAAAGAAGCAAGTTACAGTTCAGAAGTCTTGGAGCAGCCAAGAGACAGCAGAAGACAAAGCTGGAACAGGTCAAAATATTGCTAAGGCAAAGTGTAAAGGTGGAGGACTTCCACATACTAAACTCATGGGACATGAGTTCTTTTCTGTTGGGGAGTATGGTGCAGGAGCACCTACCTGACAGCTGGCCTTCATGAGGCAGTTAGCTAGTTTGAGTCTTATTTATGTTTTCAAGAAGGTCTGATAAGACCAAATGCATGTAATAAGGTCATGCTGATCATGCTAAGATCAGGCTGACCATGCTTTGCTATTTTTAGTTAGTTTGTTAGAACAGCTGTCATGTTGTAGGTCCGGTTGGATCTCCCAGCCGCCTGGAGAGATTTCCCAGCCGCTTGGAGTTGGGTCAGTAGTACTCGCAGGAAAATCTATTTAAGCATGAGGATCGGTTGGTATTGGATATCATCGATCGAGCTAGGTTACAGAGAGTGAGACAGAGAGAGACTGATCATTGTATTTGCATCTTTTGAAATCAAATAAAGTGATCCTGTTTGTGTTCATCCTCTGTTGAATTCCATTATTTGATCGATTTGCTGGTTTGGTGGCTGTATGGATTCGCTGATCCATTCCACCGGTTGATTCGTCGGATCGGTGGAATGGTTATGTACAGTAGGTTAGGTTTTAGTTTGTTTTCTGTTTGCATGCAGGTGTGCAGGATCACCGTCGAGAGATGTTGAGAACCCTAGCATGGGTATGTGCTAGGTCAAGCTGATAGAGTCTGGAAGATCACCCTGGAAGTGGATCGGGTCATCCCCGGAGGTTCAGCGGATCAGAACAGTGAAAATCCGCTAAGGCTGAAAGTTTGTCAAAACGGTATCATCAGGATAATTTGGTGAATATCCCGCAGTCGCTTCGGACATCATCATCCGGATAAGTGGAGACGAGCATGATGCTATCGATTGCATGAAGTGAATGAACGTCGGGGTGATCATCATCAGGAGTTGCCGAGGAGAAGCGGATCGGCATTAGGTAGAAGATCGGGTTGATCGCGGGCCGAAAAAAACTAAGTTTGGCCAACAGCAGGATATGACGTCATCATCATCAGGATATACGTCATCAGGATATTTCGGAGCAGCAGGATATTGAGGAGCTGCAGGTGACGTCATCAGGATATCGGGGTGACGTAAGCATCGAGGGGACGGTGCGTGGAGTTAAGGTTTGTCATCATCAAGATATATGGGAGGAACCGGATGTTCCATATCCTGCTAATTAACATGATGTTGAACATCATGATGCTGAAGATAGTGAAGACGAAAGTTGTCGGTGAGATGAACAGTCGACGTCAGGAGGATGTTCGCGCTTGCCGAACATGATAATGCTGTCGATAATCGGAGAAGGTGATGCTGTTGACATGCGAAAGGGCGAAGGCTTGTCATCAGGAGGATATCGGTCGGCGACAGTAAATATGATGATGCTGACAGTGTTAAGGAAAACATGATGATGATGATGATGATGATGATGAGGGGTTGCGGACATCCATGCTGTGTGTTAAGGTTATAGTGTGGATGCCTCTACATCACAAAACCTACAGCACTCAACCCCAATACTCTCAAAATTTAAACAGCACCTACATAGCTCCATCTCAACCACCTCAAAACCCAAACAACACCTACATCAATCCACCCCAACACTCTTCAAATCTTAACACTACCTATGTCAGTCCACTCCAAACATCATCTCCTCAATATCTAAACAATACCAACAACACTCCACCCCCATATTCTCAAAATCTAAACACCACATATGTCAATCCACCTCAACCACCACAAAATCAAAACACATACATCATACTACCACAACAATATCAAAATCAAACTTCTTTCACCAACACCCCTCAACATTCACAAAGCCAACATTCATATCTAGCAACCCCACAAACTCAACAAACCCAAACTTTCTTCACCAATCAACCTCCAAACAACCCTCATCATTCATATGACCCATATAATACCAATTCATATGGATTAAATTCCAATATCTCTTATGGGCAACAACAACCACCACAAGCCCAACAAAATTTGGCTCTACCAACACCTCCATCTGATCTTGAGCTTAAATTTTCTGATTTACAAAAACAAATCTCCGATCTTTCATTTGGTCACACCAAGAAAAATTTCTCTTTGGAGGAGGTATGCCCATACCCATTTGATTGATCTTTACCTATGATCCCTTTTCCCCCTAATGTTGACATGCCAAAATTCAACAAATAGAAGGGAAAAGGAGATCCAAAAGAATGCCTTAGATAGTTCTACATTGTTTACTTAGAGGTTGCTCATAATGACACTTATCTTATGTGCCTCTTCCCTCATAGTCTTGGAGGACAACCAATTGAATGGTTTTCTCACCTACCCATGGGTATTAAAACATTCAATGAACAAGCTAAAAAAATTTCCACCCACTTCTCTTACAATATGGAACATGAGATTTCCATGATAGACTTATGTAACAATAAATAGATAAATGGGGAAACATTCATCTCCTTCCTACAAAGATGGAGAAATATGGCTAGTAAATTCCCATGGCCCATACTCGAAAAACAACTTGTTAGCATCTTTGTACAAAATCTTAACCAAGAAATTGGTTTTCATTTACAAATCCAAAGTACTACCATATTTAATGAGATCATCTACAAAGGTACCAACATTGAAAAAGCCCTTATTGCAAAGGGTTTAGTCAAAATCTTTAAAGAAAACAAAGACAATACTCCCCAACAATCAAATGACAAACCTCAATTTTGGTCAAAAAACAAAAATGTTGTTAATGATGGTGTAGTGGACTCTAAACATATCCAAAAACTCCAAACAACAATCAATCTCCAATCCAAACCAACCTAATCTACTCCTCGAGAGAAACAAAAACAAGAACGTCCACAACAAGATTATCCTCCAAGACGTAGGTTCACTCCTTTGGGCAAACCTATTGAATCTGTCCTCAAGAAACTAGTACAAAAAGGACTCATCACGCTACCTGAAGTGCATCAATATGATGAGCCTACTTTCCAACCTACATGGTACAAAGATAACAAATATTGTGAGTATCATAGAGTAAAATGACACATAACCCCATCTTGCATGAAATTGAAACACTTAATGCAAAATCTCATAGATGATGGTGAAGTCACTTTCGATGAGCCTCCTCACCATACCTCAAACAAAGATCTCAATGTATACAAGGATCCATTCCCTCAACATGGTAAAGGTCAAAATCTCAATAAAGGAAAGAGCATTAACAAAGCTTCATCTTTTTATGACTCCATTGTGCACCGTTTTGAAGAAAGTCGTATATCGACCCTTACCATTAAAGGTAAAGCTCTGATTTATGCCGTCACAACTTGTTGTTGTCATGTTACCCTTCATGGGCCAACACAAAATCCTAAAGTCACCTCTGATTATAATCTTGTTGAACATCTAGGGAAGACTCCCACACAAATCTCAATATTAGACCTTCCAAAGTCATCACCCGCTCATAAAGTTGTGCTTGAAAGAGCCCTACAAGAGTCATTGGTTCCAACCAATATAGTTGTCATAGACTTTCAAGCCATGATAGGTAACATTGCATCACCCTACAACATGGTCTTTTCTCAAAAAGACCTCCCATCTCATGATCCATGTCATAATGATGCACTCCATATTGAAGTTCTCATCCACCAACAAAAAATTAAACGTATACTTATAGATGGTGGTGCCGGTTTGAACATCTATTCTCTCAAGTTGCTAAAACAATTAGAATACTTTGAGGATTATATAAACACTAACTAGTCTATTACTATCAAAGCATATGATGATGCAGAGCGTCGGTCAGAAGGTGTGATACATTTGCCTATTCATGTGGGCCTCGTCATGTTAGAAACAAGATGCCAAGTGTTAGACAATGAGCTACCATACAATATTATCCTAGGACACCCATGGATTCATGTCATGCATGTTGTACCCTCTACATATCATCAATCCCTCAGGTTTCCATATAATGGTATTGAAATCACAATCCTAGGAGATCCTAATCCATTTGAATTTTATTGCACCATGCAAGGGTGTCATTGTAATAGTAACCAAATACTCAACAGTATTGAAGACCCAATATCTCCATTATACATTAACCTAGATACTTTGCAAAAAGCCTCTGTAGATAAACCCATTCCATAAATCAAAGTCCATTTTAGAGATATAGGATTTGGTAAGTATGACACCTCAAAATCTTGTTGTGTGGGGAGGATGCCTCTTTCATGAAAATCTTATGGCAAATCTCCCATAGCAAAAGTTACCAAGAAGGGAAAGATATCTACTTCCCTCACACAATTTGCTGATGGAGGCTTGTTAGAAGAAGAATCCATTGAAGATATACCATCTTGGCTCTACAAGGAGAAGGACTTAGTCACACTACCTGTCAAAAAGTATGGTAATTGTCTTAGAATTGTCAAAAACATGGGCTATAAGGCAAAGGTGGCCTTGGAAAACATGGTCAAAGAACAATGGAACCAATTACTGTGACTAAGAAACTCAACAAAAGGGGTTAGGATATGGTAAGGAGATACCACGAGCCTCAGACATCAAGTTTATTCTTGACGAGGTAGTGAAAGCTTTTCTCGCAGATTCAATCTCTAGAGAGGATACCATCGATGACTCTTCCCTATGCATCATAGACGTATTTCAAGAAACCTCGATATTTGTGATATCATCCATCTCCCTCACTTCAAACATGAACACCTAGAATCTACCCCTTATCTACCCTAAACTCATTGATTGGGACCAAGAAGAGGCCCTGTGTTAGACATCTTTTAGAATGATGAGGCTATAGCATAATTTATGGGACTCTGGGAGGGAATTATGCTTGGAGATCACAAAGCTGGTTTTATCATGGATTTAGGTCAAGCTGCTTACTTTGGTGAGAATGCCAAATCCTCCAGTCATAAAAGAGAAAATAAAAATAGATCCCTAGGTGAAAACCACACTGTGGCACCTCTTGATCATAAAATCATAAAAATAAAAGATGTATCTGATGGTGAAAACCTCTCTGAGGTGCCTGAGGATGGAGGATTTGACCTTCCCCTACCAACTAAGTATCAAGAAAAATCATCTCTCTTAGTAAAAGACTCATAAGAGATGAACCTCAGTATAGTTTAGAATCCTAGAATCACATTCCTAGCAGCTTCCTTATCAGAATAAGAGATGAAGGATTTCATCAAATTCTTCTTGCAAAGAACAATAAATTTTTCTTGGACATATGCTGACATGCCTGGATTGGACCCTTCATTAGTGGTTCATCATCTAGTTGTATCTCCAAATGCCAATCCTATAAAATAAAAGATTTGCAAGATGCATCCACAAATAGCACTCTTAGTTAAAGTGGAGCTTGAAAAGTTGCTAGATGCAAAATTCATACGACCTATTGATTATATAGAGTGGGTCTCTAATATTGTACCTGTAGCTAAACTGAATGAGGCATCTGCATATGCACAGACTTCAGAGTTCTCAATAAAGCATATCCCAAAGATGACTTTTAACTTCCCAACATAGATATCATAGTGGATTTGACATCAGGTCATGAGATGCTTTCTGTAATGGATGGCTTCTCCGGATATAATCAGATCATGATAACACCAGAATACCAACACCAAATAGATTTTACATGTCCATGGGGTACGTACTATTGGCAAGTCATGCCTTTTGGTCTTCAGAATGTAGGAGCTACCTATCAACGAGCAATGGTAGTGATATTCCATGACTTGTTTCATACTATTATGGAGGACTATGTCGATGAAATATTAGGCAAATATTCTATAAGGCTGATTATTTTTGCTTCCTTATTTTGATTGATATGCATTTTCAGTTGATGACATTATTAGACTTTTTAGAGACTATGGTTTCATTATGCAGATTTGATTATATCTCCTGATTTTGATAGGACATTGATTAGACATATGTGATTCGATTTGATCATATTTGATGCTATTTTATGATTCAACATATGAGATATATTTGATGATGTTCTGTGATGTGATTTCTAGTTATTCATGTGATGATGATTATTTGACAGGTGATGGAAAAATGCAATTTATTTTGGAATGATGTTATAGATGATTATTGTTGTGTTCGATGGTGTGAATTTAATTCTAGTTGCTTCGGCTATGATTATTCATGACATGATTGACACTTGATCGAGATGTGCAGGTTTTAGCCATAGGAAATTGGAGGTAGAATTCACACCAATGTTATCCCCTGTGAAACTGATCCATTCCCAAGAGGGATAAAGATCACGTTTGAAAGTTGAGTGTTGATTTAAGTACTTGATTTAATTTTATCATTTGGACTAGTACCCCTTTGTTTAATTTATTAATATTAAGTGTTGTATAATTTTTATTTGACTTACACCACTTGGTATTTGTTTTTATTTTTGAGTCCATTTAAAGTGGATTTATGACCCCCTTGGTGAACCTTAGTGTCCCAAAATTTACCCTAGGTGGTTACCCATGGGTCTAGGGTCAATTTGGACTAACTAACCATTGGATTAACTCACTTTTGGTCACTCTAAACTATGGTTTAGTCAAAGTGACGAAATTTGAAATTAGGGAAGGTGGGAGATGAGTCCTGCTTTGGGAAAGATTCATCTCCCTTCCCAAGGTTTGGGAATACTTTCCCAAGGATGACTTGGGAGGTCTCCAAGACTCCCAAGTGTGTGGGATCTTTCTCCAAGACTCTCACACATGTGTGAGAGCATCTTGGAGGGAGATGGCTCTTTGAGGGAATAAGAGGATGCCATATGGCATCCCTTATCCTCTTGGAGGTTTGAGTGGGAATGCCACCTCACCACTTGTCCTCTCCCACATGTGTGAGAGCACAAGTGGATAAGGTGAGGATTGAGATGGAATTGGAGGGTGACACTTGTCACCCTCACACTTCCTCTCCCTTGCAAGTGGCATTGGAGGAGGAAGGAGAAGGTGACAAGTGTCACCTTCTCATTCCTCAAGGCCAAATTGATGCCCTATATTATCTCCTCTTGTTGAGGAGTGTGGGGTTCTGGCAATTTTAATTTTTCTTGCTTTTTTGGAGGGCTTTGGGAAGTTGGAGAAATTCTTGAAAGATTGGAAGGTTTGGGAAAGCTTGGAGCTCTTCACCAAATGTGCTTCCATTATAGGGCTTTGAAGGTAAGCCTCTCAAACTGTTTCTTCACCCTTGCTTATTTAATGTGAAGAAATGGAGTTGTTGTGGAGCTCATTTTTGGGTGGCTTAGTAGTTTCTTTGGCTGTTTGAGCCATGGCCATTGTGGCCTTAATGTAAAACTTGTTTTGTTATCCTTGCCATGTGTTTGGCTGTATTAAATGCTGTAAGAGAATTATTCTTTTTATTTTATTATAAGGCTAGTTATTTTCTATGTTGTGAGTTATGGTTGAGAAAAGTATGAGCAATTTTATTTATATATTTCTGTCATGTTTTCCTTACAAAAGAAATATATATATATATATATATATATATATATATATATATATATATATATATATGAATGTGTTAGGTAAATATTAGTAAATGCAAAGGAAAGAAGAAAGAAATTTTAGTAAATTATTTTCTGTTAAATGGCTTTGAAAGCTCATTTTATTAAATGCTAGTTTTGGAGGTTGAACTGTTATAAATGAAACTTAGATAATATGCATATCTTACTATATTATGCTCAAAAAAAAAAAGAGAAGTGATATTGTTTTATTTCATGTGTAAATCTGAAAGTTAGCATTACTTCTTTTATTACTATTGTTTTGTGAAAATAAGTGCTATGTTGGAGGACAGACAGAGCAGGTGAATCAAGTGTTGGAGGACATGCTTCGGATGTATGTTATGGACCATCAATCTAGATGACAGGTGTATATACATATATAAATATATATAAATGTATTTGTTGGTCACTATTTTAAAATCTACATTGATATTCTTCCCTTTGAAAAAAAATAGATACTGTGTTAACACAGAAAAGTGTAGAAGAAAATTTTTATATTTCACCTTTTGCTATTTATATACAACATTGTGAAGAAAATATATAAATAAATAAATAAATACTGTGATCTTGCCTTTTAATAGACTGAATATATATCTTTCTAGGAAAGTATATATATATATATATATATATATATATATATCTTTAACTGAATGTTAAATAAATAAAAAATACTGTGAAAACAAAATAGAACACAGAGATTTTTGTTTACCATGGCGGACGGCTTGAGGAACAGGGTTTTAGGTTTTATTAAAAAAAATAAAATAAAATAAATGCTCAAACTATGGGCCATAGCGCCCACAATCTCACCTTTGAATATAATAAGAGGTGTGGGGGGAGGCGGTGCCTCAACCCACACCTCCTAAACCCAACTTCCTCCATAGCAGACCCCTCCCACAGCTTTCCCTTCGCGCCACCAACTCCTCAAACTCCCATCCATGTGGCCCTCCCTACTATCTTCCCTCTAAACTCCAGCGACCACACCATAGCTCCGTCGACCTTCGTGGTTGCCACTCCGTCCTTTGCTGCCTATCTCTCTGCGCTGCTGTCGGATCCCTATACTCTTTTACCCTACAATGCATGATTCTTAGATTTTCATCACATAACAATCTCTCTATAAAAAAGGGGGGGGAGATTAACTAATAATATTTTACCTTTGGTTATTCAGCATGGCAGCCATGGCTCTTCCAAACCCTAACCTGCAAACATGTGGAAGAACCAAAAAGAAAAGCAAAACCAGAATGTTAGGGCAACAAAGGAAGAAAACAATGAACTTGGATTAGGGCAAAGCTCTTGTCACAAAAGAAATTAGGGCTTTTAAATTAGAAACCAATTTCTTTATTGAGAGGAATATGTGAGGGATTTTCATTTCATTTTTTATTTTATTTTTTAAAAAAACTTTCAATTTCCTTGCCCTTGTCTTTTTATCTCCTATGTGAATTTAAATTTGTCTTTTCTTTTAATGGGGAATTGCATTTTTATTTTATTGCCTTGAGAGTTCTAATTTTAAATTTTAATTTGGAGGATTGTATTTTGTTGATGAGAAGAGTGTTCTCTTTTAATTTAATTTTCATTTTAACTAGGGAATTACTTTAATCCACAGCGTGATTTTATTATTTTATCCTTGTAAATTTTTTTTTATTTGTTTAATTATTATTTTACGGGGAGGAGAGTTTTAATCTCCTCTCTTCTTTAAATTCTGAGTTCGTTAATAAATGTAGTGCCAAATTTACATTTACTAACGGACTCAAATTTGAAATCCATTTGACGCCTTGTCATTAATTATTATTTTATTTTTTGAATTTTGTTTTTAACCTTTTTATGCAAGGTCGATTAATTCGACCTTGGCGGAATTTTGATTTTTATTATTCTATTTTAATCATTTTGAATTTGTTCTTAGGTTTTAATTTAATTTTTATTCTTAAATTTTATTTAATTCCTTATTGGTGATTTATTTTAAATTTTTATCACATTTATCAAAAACGCGTTATGTTGTCAAATTTTTCCTAGATTTCTAGTTTTAAATTTACATTATTTTTATTATCTTTTATTCCATTGTTCCACTTTAATCATGCGACCATAAATTCCATCTTTTTACTTAATCATTATTTCAATTTCATTATTGGTCCTGAATTAGAATTAGGCTTCGATGCTGGCGGAATCATCTTCGTACCTAGGAAACTAGGGGTTCAGATTTAAATCAGTCTAACCCTAAAAGCGACACACTTCGTGTCGCACACCCCCTAGATGGCTTTCATCATCGCAGTTATATTGACATGTTTATGCCTTATGCATATTGCCACTGAGCACACAGACACATGTGAGGAATTCCTAGGGATAGGTAGAAATTTTTTTTGTAGTTCGTGTCATGACGACATGGCAAATGTGGACATGACACATGTGTTGTGTGTCGTGACTGCATGGGAAATGCGAGCATGAAATTTGGTATCAGAGCCTAAGTTTAAACACTAGGCTTGTTCAGGGCACATTATTATTTCTGCAACTTTGATTAATTTGTAGTTACCTCATTTTTGTAGGATGCCTCCCTAACAAGTTCGGCGAGCACAGTCCCACCGCACTCCATCCCCTAAGATTCACACTAACTCTTCAGCTAAGGGACATGATCAGCTAATCCTACAGGCACCACTGGCCCTACTAGATATTGGGCCACAGATATTACATGATTTACAGGTAGTTTTAGATAGGCTTCCACTGGCTGTAGTTGAGCTGTGCATAGAGCCACGTGTCGAGCCTCGCAAGGATCCGCGAGAGGAGCCACGTGTGGAGCCACGAGCTGAGTCCCATGTCGAGCCACGTGTGGAGCCCCGCGTTGAGCCATGAGGGGCACCACGTGTGGAGCCTTATGTTGAGGTGCCAGAGACAACAATAGAGGAGGTTGGTTCAGCCGACAGGGCTCGTAGCAGGAGTCCTTCACACCATGCTAGGCATGATGAGGCAGTATGAGTAGAGCACATTGTTCAGAGGCCTCATGACTATTACACAGATGAGCCTATCAAGAGGCACTGGGACAAAGGATATCCCATTAGGGATTTATTGAGCCTGAACCCTCCTACATTCATTAGGACCATAGACGGAGCTAAGGCAGAGGCCTGGCTCATCAACTTAGATAGATGATTCGTGTTACGTCCTTACGAGGGTAATACAAAGGCTCGTGTAGAAGTACACCTATTGCAAGATGTAGTAGCTACCTGGTGGCGTACTGAGGAGTGCAAGTGTCATCTTTCATTAGACACTCTCACATGGGAGACCTTCATTGAGTGCTTCAATGCGTGATACTTATCAGATCATTACAGGCAACGTCGCATAGATGAGTTTCATGACCTCCAGCAGAGAGGACTTACCATGGCATAGTATGAGGGTAGATTTACCAAGTTATCCTGATATGCGGAGTATCTCCATGATGAGAAACTCCTGGTTCATAAGTTTATCAGAGGACTGAACCACAGTATAGTAGGGCCTGTTCGTATGGCAGACCCCCAGACTTTGAGTGATGCTACCGAGAAGGCATATATCACTGAGGAGATTCAGGGACAAGGGTAGAGTTCATGGCCTCAGTTTCAAGATCGTGGATAGTAGCAGCATTAGCAGAGTTTTCGCAGACCATCACAGCCACCTCATAGAGGAGGATTTAGTTCCGCACCCTTACCTCCTAGGCCCCCACAGTAGCAGCAGAGAGCTAGGACACAGCAGAGGGCACATGGGGGAGATAATAGAGGTTGACAACAACAGGGCTCGCGTAGAGATCAGAGGCAGCAGGGACCACCTGCAGGACCTGCAAGGTCATAGCAATCATATAAGGGTTCATAGGGGTCTATTGGTAGATCAGGACAATAGTAGTCAAGTAGGACTTAGACTGGATAGGTACAGGCTAGGGGGTCTTGTTATGTTTGTGGTGGAGCTCGACACCTAGCTAGAGAGTGTCCATAGGGTTTTACAGCAGGGGGATAGCCTCGTGCAGGAGGATCTGAGCAGACTATTGGTGATGTGGGTAGATCCCACCGTATGTTCGCAGCGGTTGATAACCGCAGGCTAATTTTTAGGCATCAGTGATTGAGACGTCAGGTATGATTGGGGGTAACCCCATTTCTATTCTCTTTGATTCTGGTACTACTGACTCTTTCATATCTCCATCATTAGTGGAACGTTATAGACTGGTGGCCTCTAGGCAGGGTGATAGGTGGGTGGTTGAGTTGGCCTCAGGGGCCAAGATGACAGTAGATGCCTTAGTCCACGACTGTGAGATTTCTTTGGGACCCTTTACCATAGTATGTGACCATAGAGTCATGACATTAGGATCCTACAATGTGGTGTTGGGTATGGATTGGCTTGTGGCTCATCGAGCCAGGCTAGATTGTCGCCGAAAGGTGATCAGCTGTTTAGACGATCACGGTACATCAGTTGAGATAGTGGGCATGTAGAAGCCCACAAAAGTGCATATGATATTTGCTTAGTAGCTTAAGTGCTACATGCAGAAGGGATGTCAGATGTTCACCATCACAGTGAGTGACAGATTAGATGATGAGCCTGAGGCATCTTTAGATGATCATCCATCCTTAGAGAGTTTGTCGATGTGTTTCCAGCAGAGTTATCAAGGGTGCCACCCCGTTGTGAGGTAGACTTTCACATAGACTTAGTGTTGGGTGCCGAGCCAGTGTCTCGTGCACCCTACAGGATGACCACACATGAGCTCACAGAGCTCAAGTTACAGTTGGAGGACTTGCTCGAGAAGGGGCACATCCGACCGAGCATTTCACCTTGGGGCGCTCCTATCATCTTCATGAAGAAGAAGGATGGGTCTCTTCGATTGTGCATGGACTATAGGCAGTTGAATAAGGTGACAGTGAAGAACCATTATCCTCTACCCAAGATTGATGATCTTTTCGATTAGATGCAGGGAGCCAGGGTGTTCTCTAAGATTGACCTGAAGTCCAGTTATCATCAGCTACGTATTACAGAGGTGGATATCCATAAGACCGCCTTTCAGACTCGTTATGGCCACTATGAGTTCACTGTGGTTCCCTTCAGCTTGACAAACACCCCTGCACTATTCATGAGTCTCATGAATGAGGTGTTCCGTACCTACTTAGATCGGTTCGTGATCATTTTCCTCGATGACATTTTGATCTATTCACGGACTGAGGAGGAGCATGAGGAGCACCTTCGTCAGGTTACAGTGTTTGAGGGAGCAGAATCTTTATGGGAACTTAGCGAAGTGTGCATTTTTTAGGATAGAGGTTCAGTATCTTGGGCATATCCTATCTGGCGATGGAATCTCTGTAGATCCATCAAAGATTAGGGCTATTAGGGATTGGCCAGCACCCACTAGTGTGACAGAGGTCAGGAGTTTTATGGGGTTAGCTGGTTATTACCATCACTTTGTTGAGGGTTTTTCTCAGATAGCACACCCCATCACTTCCCTTCAGCAGAAAGGGAAGAGTTTTCTATGGACTAAGCAGTGTGAGAGGGCCTTCGGGGTCCTCAAGGAGCATCTCACCAGTGCTTCCATTTTAGCGGTTCCTAATCCTGCAGCAGATTTTATGGTTTGTACGGATGCATCACTTGAGGGATTAGGAGCCGTACTTATGCATGGTGGTAGAATGATCACGTATGAGTCATGAAAGCTCAAGACCCATGAGCTAAACTACCCCATGCACAACTTAGAGTTAGTGGTAGTGGTTCATGCTCTAGTTCGTTGGAGACATTTCTTATTGGGTCGTCGCTTTGAGCTCCATTCAGATCACCACAGTCTTTAGTATATCTTTACACAGCTAAATCTGAACGCCCGTCAACGGCGTTGGATGGAGTTCCTTTGCGAGTATGACTTTGATGTCCACTACATCAAAGGGAAGGAAAATGTGGTTGCTGACGCATTGAGTCAGAGGTGCCACGAGCTCTTGACCTTGACTCTATGTGTGGACTTGAGAGGATGCATTATTTAGCATCTGCCAGAGGATGAGTGGTTTCTTGAGGTGCAGCAAGAGATCAGTTCATAGAGGGCCCTTGTGGGCAAGTTTGCAGGGTATTCACTTGGGGCATATGGGCTACTTTGTCATCAACGGTGCATCTATGTACCCCGCGCAGGTGACCTACGTACTATAGTGTTATCAGAGGCTCACAGAGCACCATATGTGGCACATCTGAGGGTGAAGAAGATGCATGCTAACCTATGATAGTTGTACCATTGGGTGGATATGAGACGTGACATTGCAGAGTTTGTTGCTCGATGCCTTGAGTGCCAGAGAGTCAAGGCTAAGCATCAGCATCCAGCGGGTCTTCTATACCCACATGTTATACCTGAGTGGAAATGGGACACCATTTCCATGGATTTTATTGTTGGTCTTCCTATGTATTCGTGTCGCCATGATGCCATCATGGTGATAGTCGACAAGTTGACCAAAGTGGTACACTTCTCACCTGTACGCACGACGTACAATGTTCCAGCAGTGGCGAGGGTATTCTTGGATGATATTGTGAGATTACATGGAGTACCTCGCCACATCATTTCTGATAGAGATCCAGTTTTCACTTCAGCATTCTAGAGAGCCTTGCAGTAGGCGTTGGGTACACATCTCAACTTTAGCTCTGCTTATCATCCCGAGATGGATGGACAGACAGAGCGGGTGAATCAAGTGTTGGAGGACATGCTTCGGATGTATGTTATGGACCATCAGTCTAGATGACAGGTGTATATACATATATAAATATATATAAATGTATTTGTTGGTCACTATTTTAAAATCTACATTGATGTTCTTCCCTTTGAAAAAAAATAGATACTATGTTAACACAGAAAAGTGTAGAAGAAAATTTTTATATTTCACCTTTTGTTGTATGCATATATATTTATATACAACATTGTGAAGAAAATAAATAAATAAATATTGTGATCTTGCCTTTTAATAGACTGAATATATATCTTTCTAGGAAAGTATATATATGTATGTATGTATGTATGTATGTATGTATGTATGTATGCATGCACATATATATAATATATATATTATATATATCTTTAATTGAATGTTAAATAAATAAAAAAATACTATGAAAACAAAATAGAACACAGAGATTTTTGTTTACCATGGCAGATGGCTTGAGGAATAGGGTTTTAGGTTTTATTAAAAAAAATAAAAAATAAATAAATGCTTAGACTGTGGGCTGCAGTGCCCATAGTCACACCTTTGAATACAATAAGAGGTGTGGGTGAAGGCCTCCCCCCACACCCCCTAAACCCAACTTCCTCCGCAGTAGACCCCTCTCGTGGCTTTCCCTTCGCACCGCCAACTCCTCAAACTCCCATCCACGCGGCCCTCCCCACCATCTTCCCTCAGAACTCCAGCGACCACACCGTAGCTCTACCGACCTTTGCGGTTGCCACTCCATCCTTCGCCGCCGGTCTATCTGCACCGTCGTCAGATCCCTATACTCCTTTACCCTGTAGCGCATGATTTCTTAGATTTTCATCACATAACAATCTCTCTATAAAAAAGGGGGAGATTAACTAATAATCTTTTACCTTCAGTTATTCAGCATGGCAGCCATGGCTCTTCCAAATCCTAACCTGCAAACATGTGGAAGAACCAAAAAGAAAAGCAAAACCAGAATGTTAGGGCAACAAAGGAAGAAAACAATGAACTTGGATTAGGGCAAAGCTCTTGTCATAAAAGAAATTAGGGCTTTTAAATTAGAAACCAATTTCTTTATTGAGAGGAATATGTGAGGGATTTTCATTTCATCTTTTTTTTTTTTTTAAAAAACTTTCAATTTCCTTGCCCTTGTCTTTTTATCTCCTATGTGCATTTAAATTTGTCTTTTCTTTTAATGGGGCATTGTATTTTTATTTTATTGCCTTGAGAGTTCTAATTTTAAATTTTAATTTGGAGGATTGTATTTTGTTGATGGGAAGAGTATTCTCTTTTAATTTAATTTTCATTTTAACTAGGGAATTACTTTAATCCATAGCATGATTTTATTATTTTATCCTTGTAAAAAAAAATTATCTGTTTAATTATTAGTTTACAGGGAGGAGAGTTTTAATCTCCTCTCTTCTTTAAATTCCGAGTTCGTTAATAAATGTAGTGCCGAATTTACATTTACTAACGGACTCAAATTTGAAATCCATTTGACGCCTTGTCATTAATTATTATTTTATTTTTTGAATTTTGTTTCTAACCTTTTTATGCAAGGTCGATTAATTCGACCTTGGCAGAATTTTGATTTTTATTATTCTATTTTAATCGTTTGAATGTGTTCTTAGGTTTTAATTCAATTTTTATTCTTAAATTTTATTTAATTCCTTATTGGCGATTTATTTTAAATTTTTATCGCATTTATCGAAAACGCGTTATGCTGTCGAATTTTTCCTAGATTTCTAGGGTTTTAAATTTACATTATTTTTATTAGCTTTTATTCCATCGTTCCACTTTAATCATGCAACCATAAATTCCATCTTTTTACTTAATCATTATTTTGATTTCATTGTTAGTCCTGAATTAGAGTTAGGCTTCAATGCTGGTGGAATCATCTTTGCACCTAGGAAACTAGGGGTTTAGATTTAAATTAGTCTAACCCTAAAAGTGACACACTTCATGTTACACACCCCCTAAATGGCTTTCATCATCGTGCTTATGTTGACATGCTTACGACTTATGCATATTGCCACCGAGCACACAGACGTGTGCGAGGGGGTTCCTAGGGATAGGTAGAAAAGTTTTTTGTAGTTTGTGTCATGACCACATGGTAAATGTGGACATGACACATGTGTTGTGTGTCGTGACCGCATGGGGAATGCGGGCATGACATATTTTAGGACAGATATTTGACAGAATAGAAAAGTATGAAGTGAGGCTAAATCCTAAGAAATGTGTCTTTGGTATCACTTCAGGGAAATTGTTGGGGTACATTATATCTTGCAAAGGAATTGAAGTGGATTTAGCTAAAGTCAAAGCTATCATTGAAATGCCTCCACCAAAGAATCTAAAAGCATTAAGGAGCCTTCAAGGTAGGTTGCAATCTATTAGATGATTTATTTCACAACTAGCGGATAAGCTACAATGATTTCTCATTCTGATGGGATAGCAAGTGTCAATAGGCATTTGATCAACTCAAGGACTATCTAGCTACACCGCCAGTTTTAGTACCACCAGTTCTTGATAGACCTTTGATCCTATATATCTCTACTACATATGCAGCATTAGGTGCTTTTCTTGCACAACATGATGAGTTAGGTAAAAAGACATGACATCTACTATATCAACCACACCTTGATTGGTTATGAATTCAACTACACTCCTATGGAAAGAGCATGTTTAGCTGTAGTGTTTGCTTCCCAAAAGTTGTGAAATTACATGTTAAACCAACACACTAACCTCATCTCTAAGATTGATCCATTGAAGTATCTTTTATCCAAGGTAGCTCTCACAGGCCAACTAGCTAAATGGGTCATGATCCTGAGAAAATTTGACATAGAGTACATTGATCAAAAAGCTGTCAAGGGACAAGTCCTTGCAGACCAACTAGTAGAATCTCTAGTGACAAATATAAACCCTATGATCTCTAACTTTCTAGATGAAGGGCTATTAACTCTTGGTACCTCAATAGAATGGAAGTTATACTTTGATGGTTCCTATAAACACCATGGTTCAGGGGCCGGAATCCTATTTATGACACCTCAGAATGACTATATTCCAAGATCTTATCGGTTAACATTCCCTTGCACCAACAATATTGCCAGGTATGAAGCACTCCTTACAGGTCTCTATATAGCAATAGAATAGAATACCAAAGAACTTCAAGTATATGGAGACTCTCAACTAGTTATCAGACAAGTCACTGATGAGTACCAAACTAAGGATGACAAGTTGATACCCTACAAACAATTGGTTGATACATACATGCCACATTTCTCTAGCATTTCTTTTGAACAAATTCCAAGGGTACATAATAAAGCTACAGATTCCATGGCTACTATTGGATCACTTGTAGATATGCCTACTGTTGGTACTCATTTTGACCTGGAGGTTGTTTTTTCATGTTTAGGGGGTTTCTTCATTTGAACCCTATATCTTCTTGCCCATTTTCCTAAGTGTTGGACCTCCTCAGCATTTCTCAGCTACGGCATCATATTTTCTTAAGGGGAGAAGATCATCATCATCATCATATTCTAAGGGAAGGGGTCAGCATCATCATGATTTTCTGTCGACTAGATTTTTCATCAGGGTCATCATGTTTCAATATCGGTGATGTTTGGATATCATCCCGATCCTACAGTAGAGCTACAGTGCACCCTAATATTCTCGTGGAGGGTGATAATTCAAACATCTGGTGATCTTCCAAATATCACCCTGCCCCGATATGATGATGATGTGACCCCGATCTCTTGAGGGGGTCATTTTCTAAGTTGTTCAATCCGACCTGATGTTCTTTGAGTTAAAGTGGTCATCATCATCATCTGGTCTACAGTGCAGCATGATATGTGTGCATCAGGATGATATTTCCAAATATCTAGTTATCTTCTGAATATCATCCTGATGCCGATGTATGGTGACGTCATCAAGGTCCGGGGGGGTCATATTTCTAACACTGATCATCTTGTGGAGATCCCCTGATATTCGCAAACATGACGATGATGTCATCCAGATATGCTGATGACATCAGCAGGATATGACGGTGACGTCATGAGGATGTTCATCGGCCAGACATTTGGTATCGGCTAAGCAGGAGGATCTTCCTTTGATGCATCAGGTTGTGCCGATGAAGGCGATTATCATGTAGGTGATATTGCGATGATGATGCTGACGTCAGGGTGATATTTCAAGCAACAGGATATCATGCTGCTGGAGGATGAGGATGATGAAGGTCTTATACTAGTGTCGTCGGGAGCAAAAGCACCGACATCATATATGCTCGTGACCTAGTATATAAAGTGTTGAAGAGGTTGCTGCGGGGTGCATGTGGGATAATTCGATCCTGCATATTTTCAAATATCATGATGATGTATTTTGGCAGGAAACGGTTGCGATGCACTGTTTGATGTTTTCCCAAGGCCGCGGGTTGGTGCGCCATTAATGGTGATTGTTGCAGAGGTATGGACGGATCTGGTACCCGATTGAAGGTGTACATCAACAGACAGTGGCACAGGGCTCAAGGTTTCTTCTTGTCTCCTCCCCTACCTGTTGCATTCATGTTTGGGCGCCAATCTGGTAATGCGTTGAGCGCCATTTTTCTGATACTGAGTATTTGGCAGGATTTTTGGTCAACCATGTAATTAATGCTAGAAGTACACTTTCTGGCTGTTATAAGCAGGAAGTGTTACTCATTTAGAGGGGGTTGAAAGTTGAAGATTTTTGGCTCTGTAATTCAAAACAAGCTGATCTGGTTGCTCTGTACAGCTAAACCTGTGAGTCTATGTATCTCTTGTTGTATGTTTTGGCATGGACCCATTGATTTCATGATTAATCTTATATGAGAAATGCTATCTTAGCATGTGTTTTGTTAATTCTGTCTCCAGTATTGCATGTATCTTTCTTCTGAGTCTAGATATTTAAGTAATATTTGAGATTCTAGAACATAGAATTCCTATGTTGAATGTCTGATCTTTTAACTTCTGCTCAAGGGGTAGATTAAACTATTTTTAGGTTGAACATTGGGAAGGGTACACTGCAGTAGGGATGCCATAAGTAGAGATAACTTAACACTCTGTATTGGGAGATATCTGTAAGGCAGGTATCACATATATCCCCCTGAAATCCAGTTTTAGCTGTTCATGCTGATCATTCACAGGTGTATGTCTACTGACTCCAGGCCCTGGATAGGCACCAATCTTGCTTTGTGTTTGTGTTACAACCATGTCCAGCTTTGCATCCAAACTTAAAATCAAAATCGAAATCTAAAACAATCTTTAGGACATTAGAATTAGTTTTAGGATCCTCAGTCCTCTGTCTACAACTGCAAATAGGCCCAAAGCTAGCCCCTTTGCTCTTATCTTTCAGTTTTGGTCTACTTACAGGAGGACTTATCTGCTTTCTGTCAGCATCCCAGCCTTTGTATGCATATCCTCATGGATGTTGAGTAGGGAATACCCCCCTAGGTCTTGCAGAGCCTGAAGAAGAAGAGGAGATAAAATATAGAGTCTATCTCCTACACTGTTGGCCCCTGGCCCAGAGATCTTGTTGATCACTGATGGCTACCTTGTAGGGAAATCTGGGAATAAGCATCCAGTCTGGGAAAAAACCAACAGAAATTGGCGACTCCACTGGGGACTGAGAAGTAAAAAGTACTATCTAATCATCTCCAGTAATATATCTTGTGACCCATCCGAGTCACCAACAGAAATTGGCGACTCCGCTGGGGACGGTGATTTGAAAATTGTTATTTTTGAAAGAACCCTGGTTTTCAAAAGAAAACAGTTCCTAGTAATAGGTGGCGACTCCAAAGTAATCTCCCAACCGGTCAAAGTAAAATTTATATGCAGGGGAGAAGATCCCAACAAAATCCTTTATTTGAAGAGTTACCAGTAACAAGAAGAATGATGTACAGAAGAAAGGGAGCTGTCTGAGTTAGTCATGAGGGTTCCCCCAGAAAAAATGATGATGTGCAAGATAACCCTAGGCCATCAGGACAGCATGAGCCCTACTTTTCAAATGCAGAAGCTGATATTCAGGGTGCATATGAGAGGCAACAGGGTGGTAACATGAGAATGAGGTCAGAGGTGTTCCAAGAACGCCCATTTCTAGACCCTAGTGAAAGGTTTGAAGAGGCTGAGTCTCTGAGGGATGATGAAGATGATGATCAGAATATGGTAAAACCATCCTCCTCTAGGCCCAGTGAGGAAGAACTAGCTGATGAAATTAGGAGCTTAAGGGCCGAGTTTGAATATCAGCAGGCAATATCAATCAGAGATGACTTAAGGAAGAAAGTGCAAGCTTTGAGGACTGCCCAGAATAATTCAATTCCTACCCTTGAGAATGCAAATGTGCAGAGACATCAACAGAGAAATGAAGTGCAACATCAACATAATGATGAGAGACAAAATGTGAATGATGCTAGGATACCACTGAACAATGTAAGAAACCAGAATGCAAATAGAAACGTTAATGTTAATCAGTTAAACAGACAGCCAATGCAGCTAGATAGATTCAGACAGCTGGTATTTGATGGCATTCCTGGGTATCCTAACCCCATTGATAAGCATCTGAGGCTGCAAGTGCCTAAATTTTTAGGAAACAACACAGTGTCAGGAGAAGATCATCTAAAAGCCTTTCAAAATGTCATGGATAACTTGAGGTTGAACATGAGGATGTTTTCATGAAGTCATTCATGCAATCCTTAATAGATGAGGCAAGAGAATGGTACAAGAATCTGCCTGACCGGAGTATTTCATCATGGGATGATTTTAAAAGGATGTTCAAGGAGCAATATGGTGACAAAACTGACCCTAGCTTTTTTGTAAATGAGTTCACCAGTATCACTAAAGGGTCAAATGGGCAGGTTGCAGATTTTAATGCAAGATTTACTAAAGTGTTAAACAACTTGCCACATCACATGAGGCCAAATGAACCAATGTGCATAATATTGTATATCAATGCCTTTGATGCAAAAACTGCATATGGATTAAGAGATAAAGGTCCTGCTACTCTCAGGGATGCTTTCAAAATTGCAGTGAATATTGAAAACAACAGGAAAGCATCGGGCAAGACAAACAGAAGGGATGATGTGAAAATTCTACAGAATCCAAACAAGCCTCAGAACACTCAAGGTAATACATCTGCCCCTGAAGATAAGATAGACAAATTGGCAAATGTTGTTAAGGACCTAAGCTATAGATTAGCTAGAAGTGAAAAAGGGATAGGTCCTGATAGGCAAGTCTATCAAAGGCAGGAAAAGAGGCCATCATTGCATGATATGCCTTATAATACCAATTGGCATGATGGTAAACCTATATTCCCGCGCAACAACACAAATCAAAGAGCTCAACATGTCAAAGAAACTCCTGATCCTCTAAAGAAAGCTGTAAATATTGTTGATGATGCTCCATGGTGTATGATTTGCCAGATGCCACATTCATAGTTACAGTGTATGATTGCTCAATCCTTGTGTGATAGTACTACATCTTGTAATGAATGCAATGAGCCACATTATGTGCAAGATGATGATGTAAATATGATGTCCATAAGCAATGGATACACTTTTTGTGATGCTGATGAGAGTACAAATGATGGAACTCAGGGCTGCCAACAGTTCCCATATGATGAGGATGATGAAGTTAACTATGCCTATGCTCAGAACTCACACAATTTTCTGAGTAACTTACAATGACCTTCTGATGAGGAAATTAGGGCCTTCACAGCTGCAGCAGTTGCTCAAGTCAAGAGCAACTACAATCTCAGAGGTAAAAATCAGGTAAGCAGCCCACATCAGCCAAAAGATGTTACTATAGGACAGCCAGTGCATGGTAATAAGGGGATGGAATTACAAAAAAGGCAGTGGGTTAATAATAAACAGAACTTCAGACATAGAACAGGTCATGAATCCCAAGGACCAGAAAACAGAATCCCTCAGGCTGAAGATCAAGGTAAAGGTTCACAAGACAAGAATGATGATCAGGGAACTATGAAAGTAAAAGCTAAATCAGTTCAAGATAAAAGCAAGATTGTTGAGCAAGCTACAGCTGTTATACAAAATTATGCTCCATTTGATATAGCTCAGGTCCTCTCCCAGGTAAAAGTCTCTGTTCCACTTATGGAACTCATGAAAGTGGAAGAAATTAAGAATAGGACAATATCCCTAATTTTAGGGGTACCTTTTCAAGTTAAACAAAATGTTCAGATCCAGGGTGACAAGCATGTCATGTGTAATGAAGAAGATGAGGCTCCTGAAGTCTATTTAGGAGTGACTATGACAAAGTGTCCTTCACAAGTGGAACCATTTTATGTTTCCCTGATTATAAATGGAAAAATAATCAGAAATTGTATGCTTGACTCTGGAGCATCTACAAATGTCATGCCTTTGGCCATCATGCAACAAGCTGGATTGAAAATTGACAAGGCATGTGGAAAATGTTATGCTATGGATGCCAGAGAGGTACCAGTTATTGGAATCATGAAGGATGTAGATTTCAAACTGGCAGCATTTCCTGAAAAGAGATATAAAATGAATATAACAGTGGTTGACATCAAGCCACAATATGGTATGTTGTTGTCAAGAAGATGGGCAGCACTAATTGGTGGAAGTATGCAGTTGGACCTGTCATATGCCATGATTTTAATGAATGGCAGGGATGTTAAGCTAATCAGAGAACAAAGATCATCAGAGACAGTGGAAGACCAAGAAGCAGAGGAACACGTATGCTTTGTAGACACTGACTGTGATAACTTCAAGGTTGTCTCAGATGATACAGAAGATAAAAAGGAAAATGTCTGCATTGAAGAATTGGATCAGCGAGGTTTGTGGACCATGTTTTTTGATGGAGCTTGTGCAAAAGAAGGCTCTAGAGCTGGAGTTGTTTTCCTGTCTCCAACTAGTAAGCTCCTCAAATTCTCTTTCTTGCTGAGGTTTGATTGCACAAACAACATTGCAGAATATGAGGCTTTACTCTTAGGCCTAAATATTGCTCTCAAACATGGAATCAAAATGTTAAGAGTATTTGGGGATTCTGAGCTGATTGTATCCCAAATTAGAGATAAGTATGCTTCAAAAAACAAAAGATTGAAACAATACAAGCATGCTGTTTGGGATACCATTGAACTATTTGATGCATTTTCAATAGGCTGGGTAGAGAGGTCAAAGAATGTTATGGCTGATTTCTTAGCCAATGTTGCAATAAGGGCAGATGACATCACTCTATCAGATGTTACAAATGTAGAAGTTAAAATTAGGCCTGCAGTACCAGAAAATATATGCAGTTGGCAAGTGTTTAATGATGATAGGGACTTGTTAAAATTTTTGCACTGCATAGATGAATATGAGAATCAAGAAATTGATTTCCAAGCTTTTGTAGAAACCATAGATGGAAAAGAAACTCTTGTGGGAAAGGAGATAATTCAGTTGAAGACTAATAAAATCCCTAGAGGGTTGGTAGCTTTGGAAAGAGCTTTTGACAGTAAAGATAAATTGGTCACAAGGACATCTCCCACAAATAAGGAAGATTTAGAAGAGATAAATTTGGGGACATCTCAAGCCCCTCAGAAGGTATACATTGGTAAATAGCTCAAACCACACATTAGGAGTATGCTGATTGCATTACTGAAAAAGTATAAACATGTTTTTGCTTGGTCATATGAGGACCTAAAAGCCTATAGGGAAGATTTATTCCAGCATGAGATCCCATTGAAGCCTGGAGCTAAGCCATTTAGACAAAAGCAAAGACCTATTAATCCTACCTTAGCTCCAAAGATGCAAGAAGAACTCAAAAGGCTCAGGGAAGCTGGAATAATTGTGCCAATCAGGCATTCAACTTGGGTGTCTAACCTTGTCCCAGTCAGAAAAAAGAATGGTGATATTAGGCTTTGTGTTGACTTCAGGAACTTGAATGTATCCTCTTTAAAGGATAACTATCCACTGCCTAATATGGAAGCTATGTTGCAGAGAGTGACTGGTTGTGAACTCTTATCCATGATGGATGAATTTTCAGGTTATAATCAGGTGAAGGTAAAGGAATCAGAACAGTATAAGACCGCCTTTACCACTCCATGGGGAACTTATGTGTATGTTAGAATGCCCTTCAGACTAACCAATGCAGGTGCTACATTTCAAAGAGCAATGGATGTTGCTTTTGCAGGGTTGATTGATTCAATCCTGGCTGTATATCAGGATGACTTGACTGCTTACTCAAAGAAAGAAGAGCAGCATTGTTTGCATCTGGAGCAGATTTTCATAAGAGCACTAGAGTATGGTATTTCTTTAAATCCAAAGAAGTGTGCCTTTGGGGTAGTTGAAGGAAAGCTCCTGGGACATATTGTTTCCAAGGATGGAGTCAGGATAGATCCAGAGAGAGTGGCTGCTATTGACAGAATTCAAATGCCAAAAACTGTAAAAGGAGTTCAGTCCTTCTTTGGACAGATAAATTTTGTTAGGAGATTTGTTCCCAACTTTGCAGAAACCACAAGGAACATTTCCAAGATGATGAAGAAGGATGTAACTGTCCACTAGGAAAGTGAAGCAATAGAATCATTTCAGAGTATCAAAGAGGCAATCAAGATGGCCCCTGTTCTTAAATCTCCTGATTTTTCTAGGCCATTCCAAGTATTTTCATTTGCTTCCTTTCATACTATTGCTGCATGTTTGTTACAGAAAAATGAAGATGGTTTTGAACAGCCCATAGCTTTCTTCAGTATGTCCTTGCAGGCCTCTGAGTTGAAATATGATATTATGGAAAAACAAGCATATGCACTAGTCAGAGCCATCAAAAGTTTCAGACCTTACCTGGTAGGATCACATATAATTGCATATGTACCCCATGCAGCAGTCAAAGACATATTCACTCAGCAGGAGGTGACTGGAAGAAGGTGCAAATGGATAAACAAACTGCAAGAGTTTAACATAGACATACAAATTACCAAGTTGGTAAGAGGACAAGGATTAGCCAAGATGATGGCACAGTCAAACTTGGAAGCGTGCCAAGTTAATGCAGTCCAAAATGAGAGTGTAAATGTATCAGGATCTGAATGGTACAAGGATATTATCTACTACTTGCAAAATCTGAATTGTCCTTCCCATTTCAGTGACAGTCAAAAGAGGACTTTAAAGTTACATGCAATCAGGTATGTTATTGTTCAAGGTGAGCTATACTGGAAAAACCCTGATGGTGTGCTGCTGAGATGTGTGGATGAGGATATGGCTAACAATGTTTTGATTGATATGCATAAAGGATTGTGTGGTGGACATTATACTGCCCAAACAACAGCTCATAAAATTCTCAGAGCAGGATATTGGTGGCCCACTCTCTTTTCAGATGCACAAAAGTTAGTGAGGAAGTGTGACCCTTGCCAAAGATTTTCAGGAAAGTTGAAATATGATGGTGCTTTACCCCTCAGAACTGTAACTGTGGATGCTCCATTTCAGCAATGGGGAATTGACTTCATAGGGGAAATTGCAGACAAATCAAGTGGGGGACACAGTTGGATTTTGGTGGCAACTGATTACTTTACCAAATGGATTGAGGCCATTCCAACTAAGAGAGCTACAAGTAAGGTGGTGACAGATTTCATACTAGAAAATATTATCATCAGGTTTGGAGTACCATTCAAGATAGTCACTGATAATGCTATGTGCTTCAGATCAGCTGAATTTGTTGATTTTTGCAACAGGTATGGGATAAATCTATCATATGCATCACCATACCACCCACAAGGAAATGGTCAAGCAGAATCAAGCAATAAGAGCATCATGAAAATTATCAAAAGGATATTGGACAAGAATAAGAGAGCTTGGGACTCAAAATTAAAGTTGGCAATATGGGCTGACAGGGTGACAGTAAAAAAGGCTATTGGGATGTCACCCTTTGAGCTGGTATATGGTGTATCAGCCAAATTGCCCATAAACAATCTCCTACCAGTTTACAGATTCATCCAGGAAAATGATGAGGAGATTGAAGATTCAATGACAGAAAGAGTGAACCAGTTGGTTGCACTGGATGAAAACAGAAGGAAAGCCCACCAAATTAATCTCAAGAGACAACAAGATGTGAAATATCAGTTTGACAGGAGAGCTATAAAAAGGAAGTTTCAAGTCAATGATCTGGTGCTCATTTGGAATGCAAAAGGTCAAGAAAAGGGTAAACATGGTAAATTTGAACCCTTATGGATGGGCCCATATCAGATTTGCAGTGCTCATGGGGAGGATTCTTATTTCCTCCAGGCCCTAGATGGTGAAGTTCTGGAATTGCCTGTGCATGGCCAATTCCTTAAGTTCTATTTTGCATAAATGATTTGTCACTGTGCACATTTGTAAAAAATATGTATATATTGTAAGTTCCTTGTACAGTTCGTGCTTTTTGGTTTTTGCCTGGTCTGCCCGGAGATCTGGTTCTCGCTGCAGGTTTTCACCTGCACGTCCCCATTCAGAGCCAGTGTTGGTACTCATTTTGACCTGGAGGTTGTTTTTTCATGTTTAGGGGGTTTCTTCATTTGAACCCTATATCTTCTTACCCATTTTCCTAAGTGTTGGACCTCCTCAGCATTTCTCAGCTGCGGCATCATATTTTCTTAAGGGGAGAAGATCATCATCATCATGATATTCTAAGGGAAGGGGTCAGCATCATCATGATTTTCTGTCGACCAGATTTTTCATCAGGGTCATCATGTTTCAATATCGGTGATGTTTGGATATCATCCCGATCCTGCAGTAGAGCTACAGTGCACCCTAATATTCTCATGGAGGGTGATAATTCAAACATCTGGTGATCTTCCAAATATCACCCTGCCCCGATATGATGATGATGTCACCCCAATCCCTTGAGGGGGTCATTTTCTAAGTTGTTCAATCCGACCTGATGTTCTTTGAGTTAAAGTGGTCATCATCATCATCTGGTCTACAGTGCAGCATGATATGTGTGCATCAGGATGATATTTCCAAATATCCAGTTATCTTCCGAATATCATCCTGATGCCGATGTATGGTGACGTCATCAAGGTCCGGGGGGGTCATATTTCTAACACTGATCATCTTGTGGAGATCCCCCGATATTCGCAAACATGATGATGACGTCATCCGGATATGCTGATGACGTCAGCAGGATATGACGGTGACGTCATGAGGATGTTCATCGGCCAGACATTTGGTATCGGCTAAGCAGGAGGATCTTCCTCCGATGCATCAGGTTGTGCCGATGAAGGCGATTATCATGTAGGTGATATTGCGATGATGATGCTGACGTCAGGGTGATATTTCAAGCAACAGGATATCATGCTGCTGGAAGATGAGGATGATGAAGGTCTTATACTAGTGTCGTCAGGAGCAAAAGCACCGACATCATATATGCTCGCAACCTAGTATATAAAGTGTTGAAGAGGTTGATGTGGGGTGCATGTGGGATAATTCGATCCTGCATATTTTCAAATATCATGATGATGTATTTTGGCGGGAAACAGTTGCGATGCACTGTTTGATGTTTTCCCAAGGCCGCGGGTTGGTGTGCCATTAATGGCGATTGTTGCAGAGGTATGGACGGATCTGGTACTCGATTGAAGGTGTACATCAACAGACAGTGGCGCAGGGCTCAAGGTTTCTTCTTGTCTCCTCCCCTACCTGTTGCATTCATGTTTGGGTGCCAATCTGGTAATGCGTTGATCGCCATTTTTTTGATACTGTGTATTTGGCAGGATTTTTGGTCAACCATGTAATTAATGCTAGAAGTACACTTTCTGGCTGTTATAAGCAGGAAGTGTTACTCATTTAGAGGGGGTTGAAAGTTGAAGATTTTTGGCTCTGTAATTCAAAACAAGCTGATCTGGTTGCTCTGTACAGCTAAACCTGTGAGTCTATGTATCTCTTGTTGTATGTTTTGGCATGGACCCACTGATTTCATGATTAATCTTATATGAGAAATGCTATCTTAGCATGTGTTTTGTTAATTCTGCCTCCAGTATTGCATGTATCTTTCTTCTGAGTCTGGATATTTAAGTAATATTTGAGATTCTAGAACATAGAATTCCTATGTTGAATGTCTGATCTTTTAACTTCTGCTCAAGGGGTAGATTAAACTATTTTTAGGTTGAACATTGGGAAGGGTACACTGCAGTAGGGATGCCATAAGTAGAGATAACTTAACACTCTGTATTGGGAGATATCTGTAAGGCAGGTATCACATATATCCCCCTGAAATCCAGTTTTAGCTGTTCATGCTGATCATTCACAGGTGTATGTCTACTGACTCCAGGCCCTGGATAGGCACCAATCTTGCTTTGTGTTTGTGTTACAACCATGTCCAGCTTTGCATCCAAACTTAAAATCAAAATCTAAATCTAAAACAATCTTTAGGACATTAGAATTAGTTTTAGGATCCTTAGTCCTCTGTCTACAACTGCAAATAGGCCCAAAGCTAGCCCCTTTGCTCTTATCTTTCAGTTTTGGTCTACTTACAGGAGGACTTATCTGCTTTCTGTCAGCATCCTAGCCTTTGTATGCATATCCTCATGGATGTTGAGTAGGGAATACCCCCCTAGGTCTTGCAAAGCCTGAAGAAGAAGAGGAGATAAAATATAGAGTCTATCTCCTACACTGTTGGCCCCTGGCCCAGAGATCCTGTTGATCACTGATGGCTACCTTGTAGGGAAATCTGGGAATAAGCATCCAGTCTGGGAAAAAACCAACACCTACAAACACTCAGCGATGTGAATTCTTGATTGGGCAACTATTGATACTTGTCATTGATGTTCCTACAACTAATTATCTACGAACTTGTTGGTCCCAATTCCCCTTGGTACCAAGATATCTATGAATATCTCCATACCAACACCATACCCTCCAACCTTACATCTACCCAATGCAAAACCTTCATCTGCCAAGCCTCTTGTTCCCCTATTCTAGGTGACACCCTATACTGCTAGAGTCTTGATGGTATCCTTCTTAGATGTCTTAACTTAGAAGATGCTAACACTACCTTAAGAGAAATACACGAAGGTTTCTATGGATCGCATTCCACCGGTCCAACTCTAGCTAAGAAGATACTCTGTACAAGTTATTACTAGCCAACCATAGAACAAGATGCATTCCAATTTTCTAAGAGGTGTCTACAATGCCAACAGCATGGCAATCTGATACATGCACCAACACATGAGCTATAACCTGTTACAACTCCATGGCCTTTCTCACAGTGGGGACTTGACCTCATGGGTAAAATCCATCCATCCTCATCTAATGGCCATAATTTTATCATTACCGCCACTAAGAATTTTACAAAATGGGTAGAAGATAGTCCAATGACCTATATCATTGGCAAGCAAATAGCCAAGTTTATCCTAAATTACCTCATTTGCCGATATGGGATTCCCCAAGTTCTTGTCACTGATAATGGTAGACCATTCAAGAATCAAGATAAACATGCCTTGTGCACACAATACCATATTTAGCACTACTTTCCCACTCCATATTATCCTCAGTCAAATAGCCAAGATGAGGCTTCAAAGAAAACCATGCTCAAAATCCTAAAGAAAATTGTCAATGAAGTTGGTCATCATTAGCATCTACAACTCAACTCCGCCTTATGGGCTTATCACACTAGTATCAGAACACCAACTGGTGCTACCCCTTTTTCCTTAGTCTATGGCACTAAATCCATTTTACCCATCGAGGTTGAGATCCCATCTCTCAGAGTATCTATGCAGCACCTAATTTATGGAGAGGAGTACTCAATTTCTAGATTAGCTGAGAATGAGTTATTAGACGAGAGGCATCTTACAACACTTAACCATCCTCATGTCTATCAAAACTACCTCTATCATAACTACAATCAGAAGATCAAGGAGAGAAGATTTTAGATAGGTGATCTTGTCCTTAAAGAAAATTAGTGCAACCAATAAGATAGAGACAAGAAGGGCAAGTTTGAACCGAATTGGTTGGGACCATATGTTATCACTGCAATCGATAGATTAGGAGCCTATACTTTGTCAACACCTGAAGGCATTCCCTTGGATGAACCCATAAATAGTGTTCATCTCAAGAGGTTTTATGCTTGATCCTCAGAGTATCCTTAGAAAATCCCAAAAAATCAAAAAAATACAAAAATACAAAAATACAAAAAAAAAATTTAAAAAAAGAAAAATCCAAAAATAATTTGTCCTCGGGTGAAAACCTAGCAAATAGGTGCCTTGGATAAGTACTGTGAATGGGAAAATCGGATTGATCAATTAAGATAATATCAAACCCAAACATCAACAGAATAATGAAAACAAGAAAGATAGAAGGAAATGAAGCAAATGAATAACAATGCAAACCTTCCCTATTTCAAAGCTTCTATTGGTCACCTATTCTTTCTTAATCTTGAATGATGAAGATGGCCCTTAGGGAGCTTGCTTCCTTGCTTTGATTCCTCAAGATGACAAGGAGAAATGGCTATGATAATTTCTGCATTACGATGGTATGAAGAAGAAAGTTGAGAAGAAGAAGAAGATTCCCTAGAGAAATTTGGGCATAGTAAGGATGCCAGAAGAAGTCCCTTTATTGCTTTAGAAGAGGGTTCTATTTATAGATTTTCTAAAAATAGAATGGAGGGTGAGGATCAACTGATGAGATCAATGGCTCTCATTTTTTGTGAATCTTTAATTCATAATGGATGAATTAAAAATTCAGAGTGGAGGATAGTGAGTTATGACAATTGAATTCTTAATTCAACTTGGTGGAGGACAAATTGAATTTCTAATTCAATGAGTGGAGAATAATTGAATTTGTAATTCAATGGTGGAGGATAATTGAATTTGTAATTCAATGGTGGAGGACAATTGAATTAAAGATTCATTGAGTGGAGAATAACTGAATTTCTAATTCAATGGTGGAGGACAATTGAATTTCTAATTCAATGGTGGAGGACAATTGAATTAAAGATTCATTGAGTGGAGAATAATTGAATTTGTAATTCAATGGTGGAGGACAATTGAATTTAAGATTCATTGAGTGGAGAATAATTGAATTTTCAATTCAATGGTGGAGGACCATTGAATTAAAGATTCATTTTTGGATAATAGTGGGGGACAATTGAATTAAGAATTCAATTTTGGATAATAGAGGATATTAGCTAATTAAATATTAAGAATATTTAATTATATGTGCAACATGGTGAGGTGGAAGAGATGAGGTGGATTAATGAGGTGGATTGATGAAGTGGATTTTGTGAGGTGGATTTAGGATTTGAGACATTAGAAGAATTTAGGGATTTTAATTAAATAAAATGATTTTATTTAATTGCAGGATAGTGAATCAATTAAATAAATTTAGAATATTTATTTAATTGATAGAAGAATGGAATAAATATTTAGAATATTTATTTAGGATGAATCGTGTCATTTTTAGGTGTATACATTTTGCCCCTCTTTGATGCAATGCAGTTTACAGCGTTGCTTCAAAGAATAAATAATCTGATGATGATACATGCCCCAGTTTGCCCCTGGTATAGGTTATGATGATAGGATGCCCCCTCGGGAGATTTGATGGGGAGAAGGCATAAGGCATGAGATGGACAATCTCATGATAAGATATGTTGACAGGAGATGAAATGGTTGAATGCAGAAGAAAGGGATGAATGATATGGAATGCAAGATAAAAATGATAACACACACAAGCAAGTAAGCAAGTATGCACAAATGATTCAGGAACAACCAAGGTATTGCCCCTGTCGAGCGGTAAACCAATGATATGGATCGATGATGTCTGGTTTCAGGAATGAAAAATGTCGTATAAGACTCCGGGTCTGGTTTCGACAATGCAACATCCTGTCTAAGACATTTGATACGATAGTGTTGTCATGGCAGGGAATGATATATCCCTAGAGCAACACAAAGGATAGTGTCTGGTTTTAGGAAATGAAACATGTCGTGTAAGATGCATGTGTTGGGCTGGTTTCGACAATGCAACATCCTGTCTAAGACAATTGACTGATTGATTGATTGAGTTGGTTTATGACCGGGCAAGGATCAAGACCACTGATTGTGATTGGATCATTTGACAAGATTGACTTGACTTGATTGACATGGATTAAGGATAGACTTGCAATTGGATATGGTATGGATATGGATATGGATATTTGTCACCTTGATATAGCAAGTATTTTGAAGCGCTTTCATCATTGGGCTTTATTATGTTGTAAGAAAATACAAGCATCTAGGTATAATTAAACCGAGATGACCTAAGTATTACTTACATGGATTTTGATATAGCAAGTTAATACAAGCATCTAGCCAAAATTGAATCTAGATGACCTGAGTACTTCTTGCATTTTTCAACAAATAAGGATTGCCCCTTTTTCATGTTTAGACCTCAGAGTCCTCGATGATCTTTTGCCGATCATGTCGTTAGACAAAAGTCGTCACATTACTAAAGTTTAATCCACAAGCAGCAAACAAAAAAAATAATCATGCCCCCATCATAGCATCTCTAGCTTTTGGCATCCTTGAGTAGCATAGAAAGGCATGATAGCATAAATCAAGGCTCTTAATCTAACCAACACAAAACATTCTTGCATTAGATGTGTCTTTTTACCATAATTGATATGAGATTTAGCTTGAGTGTTTCAGTATGGTGCTCTGTTTTGCCTTGGATAGGTTGATGTTTTTCACCAAGATTTTTGTTTGGAAGCGGATTTTGTTGCTCTTGTTTGTCTAGCAGAAGGTATCACAATTCTTATTGGTGGGATGGACCCTAAGGGACTGACCTACTGCCTCGGGGGTGCATTGCTAAATGGCCTTGCCTATGTGACGATGCAGAGGCAACGTAGTTCATGGACTTGGACCTAAGATATGGACCGGATGAGACGCGATATGGAATCGATATGGATCAACTATGGAACAAACATACCGATGACAAGGAACCACCACGGATATGTAGTTGTATGGGTAATAGTAGATATGGAGGTAGAAGGAACCAAGGATGTGATCTCCAAGGACTACGTCGCATAAGAATAATGTGCCTCATTGTAGGTAGAATACTTAGGATTTTTCATGGCAATGTTTATGATGATAGGAGGATGAAGTATTTGCATGTTTTGGAGGGATAAGGTATGTCAAGATCCTTTCAAAACATTTGTCAACATTGTGCCCCCAATCTTTATCAAGACCAAAGAATAGAGGAAAGGAAGTTTGGATGGATGGACGGGACAGGATATGTATGTAATGGATAAAGGATAGGATAGGAAATGGTATGAAAGGAAACTGGTAGGAGAAGAGTGATATGCCGATGAGATAAAGTGCCCCCAAGTGTAGGTGACATAGAAGATCAACTTACACATGACGCCTGTTTGCCAGGTTTTCATCATGGTACTTATCCAAGGCACCTGTTTGCCCGGTTTTCACCATTGGATGAAGGGATTTTTCTTTACTATTTTCTTTCTTTTTTTTTTTTTTTGAATATGGAGATTGGAGAAGGTGGAAATGGAAAGACATTAGCATATAGTTCCTTGAAAGGGGATAGTCCCACTAGATAGATACTGTCGAATGGACCATGTCCAGTGCTCTCACAGATGTTGGTAGGGGATCGTATGAAAGTGATATGGCATAGGTAGATAGTGGATTATGATGCAGAATATGGAGGGAAGGCTTATGCAACAACATGGACCATAGGCATAGGATGAGGAAGATGTGTAGGATAATGGATGTAAGATGGGGACATGTAGTTATGTGGAGGTGTTGTGAAGTGGAAAGGAACCATGACCAATAGCTACACACACCGTGATAAACATTGAAGCTTTTGATGAGATGGTGGTGTAGGAAGCAATGGAGATGATTGCTTAGCAGATGGTTGATGAAGTGATTTAGGAACCCACATAGATTGAGTATTTATAGTGCTTTTGTTTTGCTTGTGGGATTTTTGAAGGGAATGGAAGTTTTGGATGGAAGTAGGCTTTTGGATGGATATAGGTGGTTGGGATTCCTGAGATGTGGATATGGATGCCTCATTTGACTTGCTAGCTATTTTCTTAGGAACCCAAACCATTTTGCTTTTGGGCTTTGCATTTGGAGGTAAGGGTTTAGATGGCTGTTTAGATAAACTTTTCTTTGATTTTGATTCTTTATGTCCTAAGGTATGAAGACCATTAGGATTTTTGGTAGGATTTTTATCTTTATGGATAAAGGCATCAAACTTTTTGCTTTTGAATCCCCTAGGGTGGGTGGAGTGGATGGAATGATTGGAAGCTATATGCCTAAATGATGTGTGCTTTTGTTGGCCATGTTGTGGGATGTAAGGATACTTATGAATGAGAGGTATGTTAGGTGTCGGAAGCAACGGTGGCAAGGTGGATGGAGGGATATTGGGAGTTGGAAGGAGTGGAGGTAAAGTGGATGGTGGAAGGTGTATGAACACATGCTTTTGACATTTATAGGATGATGGAGGTGGAATGGCGACATATGTTTTGGGGATATGATAGGGTTTGCGATGGAAAGTGGTAGACTTAGGAGGAGTGGAGGAAGTACCAACATCTTGAGTTTGTGCACCTTGGGGTATGTATCCAAGGCTGTATGAAGCTAGAGGAATGTTAACATGGATAGGTTCCAAAATACCTTGTTCATGAAGGCCTAAGCCTTTACCTTGATAGTTCATATGCTGGAGTATACAGTGGATAGCAGGATTATGTATAGGTGGATCCCTAGACATAAGTTCTATATTGGATGGAGAAGGTGAGATAGTGAATAATGGTTGCTGGTGTTCTAAGAAAGAACATTCATGCATGAAGGTAGTAAGACCAAGGATATATGGTGGAGGCTTTGTAGCATGGTCAATAATGGATGGTGAAGGAGAATCATTAGGATCATAATTAGCATTGTGTTCACTAAGATCCAAGTTATTTGTTTGATCTTTTATGCTTACTTGGGGGACAAGTGTCTCATCATGACAAGTGGATGTTGTGGGATCATGGTTAGAGGAAGAGATCTCTTTGCTTTGAAGGAAGGCCATGAAACGGGGTGAATGCTGAAGTAGGTCAACAAGATTTGCATTGGATAAAGCATGTAGGTCTTGGGTGTCTTATTCATGGATAGTTGTAGGGGTATGAATAGGATCAAGTGGCTCATGGATAGATTCATCATTATGGCTATCATCTTGATCATGGAAAAGATACATATTATGGATAGGTTGAATTTGGATAGCATGCTCGTGAATGGTTGTTGGGGGATGGATAGGATCAAGTGGCTCATGGATAGATTCATCATTATGGCTATCATCTTGATCATGGAAAAGATACATATTATGGATGGGTTGCATAAAAGTGATTTGATCTTGAGTTGGACTAGGGCTTAATGTTTCCACATGCTTAGGATTAAACCTTTGACATACCGCTTGGGTTGCTTGAATGGAAGTGGAAGGCTCTTGGATGGGCTCGTTGTCAACAACATGAGGGTGTGATGGACCTTGACTCTGGTGCCTGGTAGAAGGCTCGTTGAGAAGCTCAAGGGGTTGCGTATGACATGAAGGGGTTGTAGGATTTGACATGGTATTAGAAGAATCTTTGGGAAGGTCAAGGACCAGAGTTTGGGGACATGGTTGACTCTCTACTAGTAGTCCTTGGATCACATCCTTCATAGGTGTATGGGTAGATGAATGAGGGGATGGATGAGTGGATTTGGCTTTTTCCCTAGCTTTGCTTTTGTTGTATAAATGTGGAGAACATTTTTCCCACCACTCATCTGATTCTTTTTTGGTGTGCCATTTAAAATTTGAGGAACTAGATGGTGGTGTTGGCGTAGGACTGGTATGTTTTGGGATATGTGTTTTAGGATATGGTGAAGGAGGATTAGTAGACGAGATGGTATATGATTTCCCTCTTGATGCGGCAGTTGCCTTGTCAATAGTATCATTAAGACGGAAAATAGATGTATGAGTTTGGGGCGAGGCGTAGCTAGTATTGACACATTCAGCTTGTAAGATTGCCATTTCTTGTTGTATGACTTGGAGTTCTTGAGCAATTGCTATTCGGTCTTGGGGCGAGGGACCTAAGTTTATTTGTAACTCTAGATATTAGATTTCTTGATCAATATATTCTAGGTGGTTTGCCATGGACACAAGACTGGAAGAGCTTACTAGTTTGAAATGCACAGTAGTAAATGTGTCGTAACAGAGTGCAGATATGTCACAAGTTGAGGCAAGTGTGCCAATTCTAGTTTTTGATTGGTTTGGCAATGTTCAATGATCACACATGTACAATCATGAGTCACTCACACAAGGCACAAGAAGTAATTTTGAATTTGTTAAATTTGAAGAATATGCTGATTAGTAAACAAGCACACGTGGAAGACACATCAACATGCCCTAATGTCTACTCTGATGTAGGGTATGGCCAATTAGGTTTGGGCAATGTTTACACTAGGTTGACTAGGGATTGAAATTGAAATCCTGTCACACAGCCAGGAGAAGGGGGTAACCCACCCTTCACCTTCACTTCCCAAAGGTAGAAAGTTCTTTGGGGCTTAGCCAAGAGTGATAAGATTCCAATTGCAATGAGGGTGTCTTTCAATTCAGCCTCGGATGAGGTCGTCCCTAGGGGTGATGAAATCCCCTAGTAGGCCTCCTAAGAAAGGGGTTGACAAAAGCAAATCAAGTGAGGTGTTTTTGATCTCCAAGGTCACCTTGCAGTGCGAGGAGAGAGCATACACATGCACACTTGATTCACACTCGCACTTGTAAATTATCCCTTAGAAATGGAAATGTGAGGAAGACACTTCAAACACTGGTTCTTTTTAGTCCAATTTGAAGATGTGATTGAAGACACTGGTTGATTTTAAGCCCAATTTCAATGATGTGTCATCAAACAAAGTTCATTTTATGAGCCCAAATTGAAGTGTGTTTGCAAACAAGATTATGAAGAAATGAGAGATAGAATGAGTACACCCAGATTGTTTTCACTGTCCAATCTGTTGTATATGTTGTTTCTGATGTTGTTCCAGCCCCGAATGAGCACCTCTGAGGTTGTCTGGACCCAACGGTGGGCTCGATTTGCATGTAGGAGGCTGTTTGTGAGAGTTGATTCCTGAATGCCCTTTGAAACACACTTGAACCTGCAACAAGCACTTTCAAAGCCAAACACTCACAAACAAGATGGGGGTTAGATCACGGTGGGTGCCAAAATGTGAATGGAAAAATCAGATTGATCAATTAAGATAATATCAAACCCAAACATCAACAGAATAATAAAAACAAGAAAGATAGAAGGAAATGAAGCAAATGAATAACAATGCAAACCTTCCCTATTTCAAATCTTCTATTGGTCGCTTATTCTTTCTTAATCTTGAATGATGAAGATGGCCCTCAGGGAGCTTGCTTCCTTGCTTTAATTCCTCAAGATGACAAGGAGAAATGGCTATGATGATTTCTGCATTAGGATGGTATGAAGAAGAAAGTTGAGAAGAAGAAGATTCCCTAGAGAAATTTGGGCATAGTAAGGATGCCAGAAGAAGTCCCTTTATTGTTTTAGAAGAGGGTTCTATTTATAGATTTTCTGAAAATAGAATGGAGGGTGAGGATCAACTAATGAGATCAATGGCTCTCATTTTTTGTGAATCTTTAATTCATAATGGATGAATTAAAAATTTAGAGTGGAGGATAGAGTTATGACAATTGAATTCTTAATTCAACTTGGTGGAGGACAAATTGAATTTCTAATTCAATGAGTGGAGAATAATTGAATTTGTAATTCAATGGTGGAGGATAATTGAATTTGTAATTCAATGGTGGAGGACAATTGAATTTCTAATTCAATGGTGGAGGACAATTGAATTAAAGATTCATTGAGTGGAGAATAATTGAATTTGTAATTCAATAGTGGAGGACAATTGAATTTAAGATTCATTGAGTGGAGAATAATTGAATTTTTAATTCAATGGTGGAGGACCATTGAATTAAAGATTCATTTTTGGATAATAGTGGGGGACAATTGAATTAAGAATTCAATTTTGGATAATAGAGGATATTAGCTAATTAAATATTAAGAATATTTAATTATATGTGCAACATGGTGAGGTGGAAGAGATGAGGTGGATTGATGAAGTGGATTTTGTGAGGTGGATTTAGGATTTGAGACATTAGAAGAATTTAGGGATTTTAATTAAAGAAAATGATTTTATTTAATTGTAGGATAGTGAATCGATTAAATAAATTTAGAATATTTATTTAATTGATAGAAGAATGGAATAAATATTTAGAATATTTATTTAGGATGAATCGTGTCATTTTTAGGCGTATACAAGTACCATAGTGAAAACCTGCCAAACAGGTGCTATGCGTTGAGTCAGCATCCACCATCTCTTAAGTCGTACATCCATCTTGTTCCATATCAATTCTATAATAAAACCTTCATCCATCCATAATAAATCATTGAGCTTTGCATTTACATATTCCCATCTATCATGGCTTGGAAATTGTCAATGTCAGTTTATCCATTAGCTTTATCCATATGTTAGTTCATCCACAGTTAGTTCATCCATAAGTCAGTACATCCATCATCATCCATAATAAAACCTCTACCTGAATGGGGGCAACTTTTTCCTTAACCTAAGTCTAGGAATGGATCCTTGTTCGAGGTATGACCACATCATCAATCTCACTTCATCTTATCCTTCATCATCAAATGTCTCAGAACTACATATCATCATCTCATCTCAATCTTAATGTACCTTGATCCTATGGATATGGGTATGTAGGCAGTCTGGAATATGAAAGAAGTATCTAGTACTCAGGTACATAAGATGTCATCATTTCACCTAAACATCCTCAAAACACTTCACCACATCTCATCACTCTACCCAGAACTACATATTATCATAATCATCTTCATCATAATGTGCCTTAATGTGCCTTGATCCCGTGGATACAAGATATGTAGGCATTCTAGAATACAAAGGAAATATCCAATACTCAGGTACATACAATTCATCATTCTTCATCTCAATCCATCAACACTTCCATCTTTCTCATCTTCCATTTATTACAATCCATCCTACCACATGGACTTGACTAACTCAAGAAGAAAATGAACTATGCATTTTTTTAAAGCTCAAGTACTTACCAAACCTGAAGAAAAAAGACTACTCCTAAAGCCATATGTTTTCTTGCATACCCCTTTCCACATCTGCTATATCAATCTATCTATCCAAGATCATACTAGCAGCCTTTAACAAATATATATTTCCTACAATAAGGCTTCATCTATCTATCTACCTTGAGCAACCTCTTTGGCAAGAGAATATGTTCGCTATGTGTTTACTTTATTAGTCAATCAATTTCTTTTTGGTTTATCTTTTGTTCCTTTCTAATACCTATTCAAGACTATCAGGATTTATCTATATCTTGGTATGTTGCGATGCAATATGGATCAGGGCATAGTCATTGTTTTCGTATGCTGTGTTTGCGGGATGTGCTTATTCTCTTACTATGGCTAATATTTATCTTGTGTGTGTTACAACTAGCATCTTAGATATTAATATTCTTTGCCATTTAAGGTTCTATAAATGCCTCATATATATAAAGTTTATTATATGTTAAAGACTATGGCTCATTCACATCTCCAACAAGGTTATATTATGTCTAGTAGATATAATTTCAAACCATGTGTTTGCAGAGTCAACATCCTCACACTGGATATCTCAGCACCTTGGTCTTTTATACCTTGGTGTATACTATCCATGTGCTATATCAAAAATAAGGACTGCTCTTTATAAATATTTGCATAACCATTGCAACGTCCTATCCATACACCCATCCATACATCTAAAATCAAAATATAGTTTTCATACAAAGATCGATCAACTATCTATCACCTTCTAGTCTATATCATTTCTTCTATCCATCATCAAAGTCTTCTGCATACCTACACAATCATATATGTTAGGTATCATGATCATAAACATCATACATATCTCATCACATGAATCCATAATCATAGTATAATGTCATCACATCCATATATCTATAAGCATAAACATCATCACATGTCATCAAATATAAGCATATACACATCCATAGCATATAGAAAAAAATCATCATGTGAATATCCATAACATCTCATGAATCATAGATCGCATATATATCATATATATCATCATCAAAGGTCATCAAAAAAATAGTAGTATATACATCATGTACATAAAAAATGAATCATATAGTACAATGTGTCTATCATGAGCCATCAAAATATACATTGAATGCTCATAGGCATCATAACTCAAAATACATAGCTGATACAAAACTAATACAATATATATATGTGCATCATGCTCTATCTAGATCTATGGGTAGGGCTCTTTGCAGGCTGTTGAGATCCCTACGCCCCACCAGATGGTCCTCCATGTGAATATCTAGGTGGACAGATAACTGATGAGCCTAACCATCCTAATCTCCATGATGATGAAGCCCTAGATCTAATCCTCTCTCTAAAGCTCGGTTGCCTCTGCTCTACAGGAACAACCCCATAGTACAAACCTCTATAGTACTCAGCCTTGCATCTTGTAGTGGCAATCTCCCCCTATACTCTAGATAACTCACCCTGCATGCGAGTCAACTCTCCCACCAATATCATAGTAGTCTAGTCTGTGTCCAAGGCTTCTCTCATTGTATCCCTCTTGTGAGTCACTCTCTATAAAGTGGCCTCCTCTACTAACCTTGCCTAAATGGCAACATCCCTCTCTATTACCAATCCTGCCACAACCCCGTCATCTACTGGTGGTGGTGGTAGTGCTATTGCTGTTTGTGCCTGCAGCTGAGCCTCTACCTATCTGGCATCCCCACGGGCAGAGTCTCTCTCTCTCCTCATCCTGATAAACTATAACTCTAGGCATGCCCACCTAGTAGTCTCCTCCTATAGTATCCTCCTAGCCTACTCTAACTCAGTCTTTGCATGTTGTACCACCTATTGTAGTGCCCCTACATCCACCATCTGAACATTAGGTTATTGTCCCTATCCTCTACCATGTCTCCTCCTCTCCATTGCATCTCTACATGCTCTCACCTCCTTATCAGGGCCGCCTATCTCCCCAGGTGCACCAAGTGCTCCAAGACCTAAAAATCTGACTGGCCTATGCTGCCGCCAATAAGCATCATACTCCAGAGTGGTACCAGGGTGAGCCTCTCTAAGAATCCAATCCCAAACAATTGGGGCAAGTCCTCTCAACTTAGCTAAGGCTATAGCCCACAATTTCATGTCTCCAATCTAACACCTCTCTCCGAGTTCGCACATATATGGCATCTCCCACAGGTGGTGGTTGAGGCAATCCAAACTACCATAGGACCCTCTCTAGTTGATATCTCTCAATAGTGTATACACTACATCTAAATAAATATTTGGCATGTGTACAGTAGACCAACTGCTCTGCATTATCCTCCCATGACTCACAATCTAGCCATGGGTGCCATACAAATATGTCTATCTCATCAATTTATCTCCTCCAATATGTAATAGCACCAAGATGACACTGTGTAACGGCACCCTCCTACAAGAATACAAATGTCTTGTCTATCTCTCAGCAGTGAGGAGAGATCAGTTGCATAACTAGGATATGCTCCCAAGCCCAAACGTGTATTAAAGTCACACCTACTGACAAGCTCAATCAAGATCTGTAGGCACAATCGTGAAGGTCATCTAACCAAGCACACAAGGTCCCCATGCATATCTGATACCATGAGTGAACATCCCTGATAGAACTATACCATATCCAACTAATAGTCCCCTAGAGTGTCTATCTAGTACTAAGAAGCCTCCTATCAGTGCAACCATGATCCACCAGATCCTATCACATTGTCTCGATACACGACTCCACCTGATCTCATGTTCCTAGACACCAAGGTCATCAGTCATAAACACCTCTCTCAGTCCATCCTCACCATTCTTAGTATCATAATCTACTTAGGTGTCATGAATAGAAATCATGAGGATGTGCCATACATCCTCTAGTGTAATAGTGGCCTTGCCTATAAGGAAGTGGAAGGAAGATCTCTCACTATGCCATCTCTCAACCAAAGCAGTCATCAATGATAAGTTAACCCTAATTGGTGTCAAATGGGCTACAATCCATAATCCCATCACCTCTAGAAAGACGTCCTCCTCCCAATCTATCTGGATCACCTTGGCTACATCCACGAAGTGTCTCTCTCTCAATGCCAGTGGAGGTAGGACAACCTGCATCCACAAGGTCACCTTGTTATTCATGGCACATACCTAAATTAGAACCATCTTGTAAAACCTTAATAAAATCCTAGTCAACCTAAGTCAAACATAGTCAAACAGTAGGTCAAGCAATGGAAAAACCTAAGACAACCATGGATAGCCTAGCTAAACCCAGTTAACCTAAGTCAAACTGGTCAAAACCTTAGAAAAGCCAAAGGTGCCTCCTTAAGACATAGGTACTCAACTGTCAACCATCTACGCTTAACTGTCGACCATAGGTGCTTCTTTTCTCTACCAAACACGCTTCACTGAGTGTCATAGGCATACTTCTACACGCCAAAGGTGTTTAACTATCATCCAGAAGTGCTTCATTTCCTAACCTACTTTTTAGCAGCCAAAGGCGCGTCATTAACACCAAAGGCACAATTGTGTGCCTCAAAGGCACTTTATTTAGCCAAAGGCACATCAAAATGCACCAAAGGTGCCTTAACCCTAAAAACTCACCTTTGGCAAAAAATCTAGAAGACTGCATTAAATGACCTAATAAATTCAATTAAAACCTGGGTTTTGAGTACTTACCGCTCTTGCTACTCTCACTGGTCTCCCATAGGTCCTCACATGCTCACCTCAGTGCTTATGCACTAGAATTGACATCTCTGCAAGTCAACTAACACCTCTAAGCTTTGAGCTCTCACACTAAGCACTAGAAAGCTAATAACTTTGAAATCTATGAAATCTAAGTGTGCAAGTGAACTAAAAGTAGCCCCTTGGGCCTTACTTATAGCATCCCAACCCTAATTCTTCCCACCCCTTGTCCAGTATCTCTTCATGTCAGTTTATTTTTTCATCGTGTCAACCTTCAAACATCTAATCTAGCCTTTCTAAACTTGTTTCTATCATGTCGCTATCCTTTCTTCTAGTCCTGAGTCAACCCAGTCCTTCTATCACTTCCCTATTTTCCCTCCCAAGGGGGCATCCTATGCTAGTTACACTGGGGCATGAATGTATCATATCTTCATCACTATTTTCTTTGGAACAACGCTATAAACTACATTGTATCAAAGAGGAACAAAATGTAGACACCTAAAAATGACCTTCGCAATACGTCACTTGCATACATCAATTCCTCCTAAATCACTTCCATCAACGTTAATTGAATAATCTAATTATCTAATTAATTTCATCAAATTCATCAATTTCCTCTATTTTTTCCTAATTTCAACATTAATTGAATAAATTCTATTTATTTAATTAATTTCATTAAATCATTATCCTCTTTTAATCTTCAAATCCATATTAATTAAATAAATCTAATTATTTAATTAATTCATCACTTGATTTCCTCTTATCTACAATTAAATAATTTTTAATTATTTAATTAATCATTTATTCCTCTAAATTTAAATAAATTGTTCAAATTTATTTAAGTTGACTCAATCTTCTAAAAATAAATAAAATCAATATTTTATTTATATCTAATTTCTTCCTCTATCATGCAAAATAAATTAAATGAATTTATTTGTTTATTTTATTCTTATCTTCACATCTTATCCTTTCTTCCATCATGCACAATAAATTAAATAAATTTATTTATTTAATTTTTTTTATCTTTCAATCCTTCTAAAAATAATCTTTTTCATCCATGCACACAAATTAAATAATTTATTATTTAATTTTATTCAAATCATGCAAAAAGTAAATCTAAAGTTGAGTTTATTGGCTTTAATCATTATTGTTTTTAACATCAACTCATAAATTGAAAAAATCATTCTAAATTTATGAAATCAAATCCTATCTTTATCCAAGCAAGCAATTAACTCAATAAAATAGCTTTTTCTTCATGACACATGTCGTGTGCACGTTCATCATGTCTTCCCAACTCATCTTGATCATTGATTTTATTGATTTATCTCCATTGTTGATTGATCTTTCCTAAACCCTATATATACTCCCTTCACTTCATCAAAAAATTTCTTTGATCATTTAATCTTTGGCCATTCTTGAGCACTTTGAGTATTATATCGCATCGTTGAGCACATTGAATCTTTGAGCATATCATCTACGTCCACTTGTTGCAACCATGGGTATGTAATACATTTGAGAAATCCACAAAGACCAAGGAAACAATACAATCTAGATGATAGCTTCATTGTTTCATTATTATTCATTCATTTTGGTTATTATCTAGATCATTTTCTTGAAGGTTATACGTTGAGTTTGTTATCATTGATCTTTATCTGCTTGATTTTTCCCTATACACATTAGGTGTTAATCACTATTTAGGGCTGCTACTATCTCTCTCATTCACTATAACTACAATCATCCATTGACTATTCTCACTCATTGTTAAAGTCATTATGAATGTTTTATCATTGACATGACAATCCTTGTATGTTCTTAATGACTGTCCCTACTTTGTGATGGACTGCTCCTTTCTCTTTCTGGACTATTGTCAAGCTACTCCTTGTGCTAATGACTGCTATCATATGATTGTTTCTTTCACTTTGACAAGATCTTCCCTTAATTATAGACCTCTATCTACTGGTCTTCACATTGTATTTGAAGCATTTGAAATACTTCAACATTTATGCCAACAAAATGAATGTGTTGCTATTGACTTTCAATATTCTTGTATGCACTCTAACTTCATGTGTATAGCCTAATACTATTTTATAGATTCTGCTTCTTCTCAACAGCTCCACAAACCTTTATAACTTTGAAAAAATAGTACTCCATTTGTATTAGTTGCCGATATCTTCTTTGACATAGGTTTGAGTGCAAATTTTTTTTACATGCTAGATAATTGGCTTTCCTTTACAATGTGTGCAGTGTTGTGAGGCTTCCTTGATCACTAACCTACAACTTTCCTGGCCCCTACATCTGTGTTCAATGAGTTTGGCATACCACATCAAAAGAATAAGATCAAAAACCCCAAACATGCAAAAAACTTTTTAGGATCTTGTGGACTCAATAACATCTTTGCAAAAATACAAGGTCTTCATGGCAAATGTAGATATGATGATGACAAAGTGGTAACTTCATAAGACTGCTCGGAGTCTTTTTGGTGTCCCTATTTTTCTGTTCCATGCATCTTCTAATGTTCATTTATCCCTTTAACTATCCCATATCAAACCTTATACACTATGTCTTGTATAAATTTCTATCTAGACTGCTGCTCTCTCCTCATGGCTGTTGCTTTCACTGGTTATGATAGTTTTCTACTTTGATTGTTCTCTTACCTTGTTGTTGCCACCATGATTGTTCTCAAACTTTGTTACTTGCTTCACTATTGCCTCTATATATGTTTGGATTTTATGTCACGTCTCATTTTTATGGACTATACTATTATTCTAGATTAGTGAACATTTACCATGATTGTTTTATTTTGAGTAAGTTCCACATGTGTGAAGGTAATTATTGTGAATTTATATTTGAATAAATTGGAAAGTTGATTTAAATGTTAAATATTATTGATGTGATTATAATGATTTGCTTCGGCTATGTTTTTGGAGACACTAACCTATTGACATCAAGCTGAGTGCAAATGAATGCAGGTACTCATCGAAGACAAGAACATGGTTGAGGTAGAGGTATTCTAGCCACTTAGCAAGGACTGTTTGGGATGGTCAACCCTAATGCAATCACACACTCACGTAGTCTCATATTGCATTTTTGAATGGCTTATTTTTATGCATCAATGTGTGGCTAATAATTGTGATTGATGATTTGATATCTAGAAAATTATTGTGTTTTTAATTGTTATGAAAATCCTTTTCGAATGCATGATTGGATTATAAAAAAATAATGTCTTTTCAAATTATATTTTAAATGATGTATTATATTTTAAATAGTGAATATATAAGGTTGTATTTTATATATTTAAATGAATGATAATAAATGTTTTCTATTTACATGAGTATAAATGTTTGGAAGACAATATGTTAATTAGATTTAAATAATTTAATTAAAATATAATAGATATATATATATATATATATATATATATATATATATATATATGGATATATATATTATTTTAATATTTCACATCTTGATTTATTTAAAGTGATTGTGTTTTAATAAAAATAGTTAGATTATATTATTATTATATTTAGAAAATCAAATAAGAGAGTTAAAAATTAACTTACTATGATGCATGCGACAGTAAGCCAATTAAAAGGGGTTTTTCTAAATTAAATAGTAATTAAGGAGTTTTTTGAAGAGAATTTGAATGAAAACTGTATACGCCTAAAAATGATATGATTCATCCTAAATAAATGTTCTAAATATTTATTCCATTCTTCTATAAATTAAATAAATATTCTAAATTTATTTAATCGATTCACTATCCTACAATTAAATAAAATCATTTTATTTAATTAAAATCCCTAAATTCTTCTAATGTCTCAAAGCACAAAATCCACCTCACAAAATCCACCTCATCAATCCACCTCATCTTTGCACCTCATCTCTTCCACCTCACCATGTTGCACATATAATTAAATATTCTTAATATTTAATTAGCTAATATCCTCCATTTTCCAAAATAAATCTTTAAATTCATTATCCTCCATAAATTAAATTTTTAATTCAATGTTCCCCATTATCCTCCACAAATTGAATTTTTAATTCAGTGTTCCCCATTATCCTCCACTCTGAATTTTTAATTCAACTGTCATAACCCATTATCCCCCACTCTAAATTTTTCATTCAACTGTCATAACCCATTATCCCCCACTTTGAATTTTTAATTCAAATGTCATAATCCACTGTGAATTAAAGATTTACTTTTATTCCTAGCCATTGATCTTCATATCTTCTCTCAACCATTGATCTTCATTCTTCCAAGTCTATAAAAGAAGCTTCATCCCTCCATTCTACTCATCCAGGTTATTTGTATTGTTACTCTGAAGAATTCTACCCCCATGCCTTTGGCACCCCAATACTATTCGCTTGAGATCACCCTTTTGCTTTGAAGCTCTACTTCACAGCAATATCTATCAATATAGCCATTTACTATCGACATCCTACAACGCAGCTAAAAGAGTGCACTCATTGAGGGCCTACTTCATCAGCAAAGGACGGTTGTAATAGGCGAACAACAGAAGCTTTGAAATAGGGAAGGTTTGCATTGTTATTCATTTGTTTCATTTCCTTCTATCTTTCTTGTTTTCATTATTCTGTTGATGTTTGGGTTTGATATTGTTCATTTGATTAATCCACATTTTACCCTAACATTTTTGGCGCCCACTGTGGGGCCTTTGCCCCTTTATCTCATCAAAATCTGGGCTTTTTTTTTTAAGGCAGGTTCTGTACAGGTCATGCACAGGCACGTACAGGCTACTTCGACGCATTTGAACATTTCTGCAGTGCATATACCCACTGTTATGGTGCTTCCATTATTCCTATGCATCTGTGCTTTCTTACTATGCTTTTGCACACTGTTGTGGTGCATTTGTTATTGCTGCGTTTTTGTTGACTATCTCTACACATTTAGTCACTGAAGCTGTGCACTTGTAATAAGTAATAGTTTTATTGCTTTTCTAGGAAAGTTTGCTAACGCTAACCTTTTCACAGGTGTTCTCTGGAGCTATTTTGCAGGATAGGCTTGGGTTTAGTTCCACATAGTTGCATCTAAATAGTTGACACTTCAATTTCTAAGGGATAGTAAAACTGATGTTCATTCAAATCCTCACCTAGCTCTAATTAGGGAAGAAGTGACTAAATCATTTGTTTCTTTCATTGCAACACTTTCCAAGTTATTGCTATCTGGGATTAAAATTGAACTCACCATTGATTTTGGGGTTAAAATTGAACTACTGCTATCTCGTTGGACCAAAACTTCAAAGTTAACTATTTCATGCTACGAGGATTAAAACTGAACTCACCATTGATTTGTAGGGTTAAAATTGAACTACTGCTATCTCGTTGGACCAAAACTTCAAAGTTAACTATTTCGTGCTATGAGGATTAAAACTAAACTCACCGTTGCTTTCTGAGGATAAAACTGAACCAATGCTATCTTGCTAAAATCACTTCAAAGTTCTGAGCTTGAGTAGATTAGCCCATTTAGTTTTTCTACTTTTAAATAGGTTGGATTAATCAGTGTCTTCTATGCTTGATGAATGACAATAGGCTTATGCTCTCCCCTTACTGGGTGATCAGAGTGCCAGACTTGTCATTCTATCTGTTTAACCTTTAGGAGGGGCCTGCCCTTGGATGCATGCTTGTCCAAGTGGGAATGACCCTAAGTGGTAACAGGCTAAAGCTAAGCCCTACCAAGCCACTTAAAATAAATTGTGCTTGAGGTAAAAACTTCCTACAACAAGTGTTGTTATGTTACATTGATGGCCAACCTCCCCCAAAACCCTCATAGGCGCAACCCTTTGAGACTGGGAGACTCCATAACGGAGAGTAGTGCCGCCACATGTGTAACCACTTGAACGTTTGCCCGCATTAAATACCTCTTGTTCTAGTGGCCAAAATCCCTTATAATCCATTTCTAGCCTAGGATCTTTGTGCTTGCATTTGTTCAATTTAGTCCAAAATAGAGTTGAAAAAAAAAAAAAAATGACAAAAACAATGAAAAAAACCATAAAATATTCTTTGTGCTTGCTGTGTTTTCTTGCTGTTAATTCATAAAATCAGATCAAGGTGGCCTTTTTTTTTTTTTTAAAAAAAATTCCATTTTGTCACCATATCTTCCTTGTTTTCACTCCATTTCCTCTAAAAATTCACCGGAACCCCTGAAAGTCCATTCTGCATATTTCCTTCCTTGAGGACCATATCCCAAATTCCCCTTATCGAAGCCCAAAATCCCAAATTTGTCTATTTTTAGGGTTTGTCATAACTTCTTCAATTTTCACCCAAACACCTTCAAATTTGGCCACATGTTCATTTCCCATTTCTGCTCCTTTGTCCCTCTTCGACAGATTTTCTCATTCTTTCACCCCACTTCTAAAATCCCAATTTTTTTGTTTCCCTATCCCTTAGAAAGTGCCCAAACCCTAGTCAAACCCCCATTACCCATCTAAGTTTTTCCCAAATCCAAATTTTCCCATCCTAAAAAAGTTTTTGTTTCTATTTTTCTACCCATTCCCCCAAAAAAAATGCCAAAAAAAAATTTAAAAAAAAACCAGAGCTGCGCATATGCCCATTTCTGCTGCGCATTTGTATCAACTTTCTGTGCATACATGACAGTGAGCACATGCACTATTTTTGAGAAAATATTTTTACCTATTTGGAGCACCCATTTCAGCATAGCTTCACTTTCTAAGATCAAATTCAACCTTGCAGTCTGTCTTCATCCATTTCACCCAAAGTGTGTCTCTCCTATCAATCACCCATTCACCTCCCGTCAAAGTGTAAGTCAATCTATTCCATACTGGTTTGACATAGGTCCCTTTTTTTTCGTATCATTAGTGAATTCACGTAAGTCTAGTAGGTCACAGTACCTTTGCTAGTAGTCTTGTTGAAATGACTAGTCCCTACATAGTAAGACAGGTACCGGCTACCCTTACTAGTGGCTACCGTCGTGTGTCAACTGTCTTACTTGAAGTCATTGAGCGAGAAAATTCTTTGTCCAAATCCTGCCCTAGGTATCCCATTCACAACAGTCTCAGTCGGTACCTTGCCATAATTTCTAATCCTAGTCCACTCCATCCCACATCACCTTGCATGGTCCTTACTCGATCCTAGTACAAAAAGCAAATAGAAATGGCTGGCTCGTCCAATCACATCTTTCCACCTCAGGATGGTGATGAAGAAATTTCTCGTGAAGAATATGAAGTGCACATCCAAGATAGAAAATTCCAACGCCTAATAGAGAAGGTGCTCCAAGAAGACCCTCATAAATATTTCCATCATCTTGCTAGCCTTGGAATCAAACTCCCCGCAGACTTTGATATAAATACAATTATGGAAACTGTAGACAATAATCATGAGAGGGGTACAAATGACACAGTCCCGCATGCAAATGATAAAGGAAAGAAACCCATGGATCAAAATGCTCCTATGGAAGAAATGCGAAAACAAATCCAGAACCTCACACAACAAATATCAAATCTTAAGACAGGTACAAATACCAAGAACTACTCCTTGGAAGACATAGCTCCTTAACCTTTTGACAAAAGTCTAGACATGAGACCATTCCCCTACAGATTCGAGGTGCTAAAGTTTGATAAATATAAAGGGAAGGGGGACCCTCAAGATCATATCCGGGAATTCAATGCAGCATGTTTAGAAGTAGCTCACAACGAGACCTACTTGATGAGACTATTCCCAAGATCTTTAGGTGGTCAAGCTATGGAGTGGTTCTCGCGTCTCCCACCCAGAATCAGAAATTTTGATGAACTTGTCAATAAATTTATAATGCACTTCTCTTACAACATCAAACACGAGGTATCGATGCTAGATCTCTGTAACACCAAACAAAAGAGTGGTGAGTCATTCGCCACCTTCCTACAATGATGGAGACAACTAGCTAGTAAGTGTTCTTATGATATGCCTGAGAAGCAGCTATTGGAGATGTTTGTCCACAACCTAAACATTGATCTTAGCTATCAAATACAGATATAATGCCCTACATCGTTCACAAATGTCATTGAAATGGGCTTATTGATCAAAAAGGCTATGATCACTAAAGGAACTATCAAGCTATACAAGGATACACCTACTTCCAATTACACAATGGATAGAACAAAGTTTTGGACCAAGAACAAGAATGTGGTTAATGATGGGGTAGTAGATGCCAAGGCAGCAGCTCCCAAGCAACAACCCATTTTCACTCTCAAGGGAGAAACAAACAATGCTACACTCAACAAACCACCCTTAAGGGAGCCTAGACCTTAGTTCAATTCAAATCTAAGAAGAAAATTCACACCATTAGGGGAGTCCCAAGAGTCCGCACTAAGGAAGTTGTTGGCTAACAATGAAATTTCTCTACCGCCAACAAGTGATTACGAGCCTATAGTCAAACCTCCCTACTGGAAGGACACAGACTATTATGAATATCATTGAGGAAGGGGGCATACAACTAACAACTGCATCCGCCTCAAGAATGTCATACAAGATATACTAGATCAGAATCAGAGAGGGACACAACAGCACACCTCCAATGAATCTCATGTGGCCTACAGGGATCCACTTCTGAATCACAATAGGCCATATAACAACAACAATAACAATAGCCATAACAACAATAACAGTTAAAATAACAACGGCAACAACAGTAATGACAACAACAATAATCGCAATTGGACAAATCAGAACAGTGGGGCTAGTAATGCCAACTATGCAAGTGTGCCATTTGACTACACCATAAACTGCATTTTTGAGAACATTTCACAAGTCAATGTCATCTCACCCAACCAACAACTAGGACCTAACAGAACTGGTTGTAGCATAATTACCTGCAATGGTAAAGTCACACTCAATACTGCCCTCTAAGGTCGTCACCATCTCCATCCAATTTCTGTCAGTACAATGTCATCGACCAGTTACAGAAAACTCTGGCTCACATTTCTATATTGGAGCTATTGCGTCTATCTCCTTCTCATAAGGAGATTCTTGAGAATGCCTTAGTGGAAACCACTGTCCCTGCTAATCTGGCCCAAGAAAAGTTCTAGACCATGGTAGGCAATCTAACATCCTCCAACTCCATATCGTTTACTGAGCAAGATGACCTCTCTGTATCCCAACCTCATAACACCCCCCGCACATTGTCGTATTCATACACAAGCACCGCATCAAGAGGGTTCTCATTGATGGGGGTGCTAGTTTAAATATTTGCACATTAAAGCTAGTCCTTGCACTGGGGTTCTCCGAACAGGCAGTTGATCCAAGGAGGAAAATTACCATCAAAGCATACGACGAGGAAGAAAGAACCACAAAGGGAACAATTGTCCTACCCATTCAAGTGGGACCAGTAATAAAAGATGTGGTTTGTCAAGTCCTTGATCAGGAGCTCACTTATAATATCCTACTAGGGAGACCATGGATTCACGCCATGAAGGCTGTCCCCTCAACCTATCATCAATGCATTAAGTTCCCACACAATGACAAGCAAGTCACCATTCAAGGCGACCCTGACCCCTACCAACACTGCAATTCTTTCCGTGCAAAACCTGAATGTATCATACCCAACAACAAAGCACACATTTCCCCTACACTGCGACAGGACCATACCGCTAAAGCTTCCTCCTCAAAACCAAAAGAGCAAAAGATTACCATAAAAGAAACTAGGGTGGGAGAATACTCAATTGAGCACAGTCTCAATCTTGCCAAGCTACCTTTATCTCCTAGATCTTTTGGCAAACCCAAGCATTTTCCAAAGCCATCTGCTCCGCTTGTAGCTCCCGCTACTCCCTTTGTAAAATGGGGGACCTTATCTGATGAAATAGAGGAGCGAGATCTCCTGCAATGGCTCTATACTGAAGAAGAAAACACACCCCAAGATCTGCCTAGACTCCCAACAGAACTCTATGGGCAAGGTGAGACTATTCTGCATAGAATGGGGTATGAAGGACAAGGCCCCATTGGCCTCAAAAAAGAAGGAATCATTGAACCTATACAAACTTCTTCATCCTCATCGGCTAGAAACACAAATGGCCTAGGATACAAAGGCAAGGGTAAAGCCAAGGAAAATGCCTGTCTTGTAGAAATGATCCAAACACTCCAAGAAGACAGTGACACAGATTCCAATGAATATGAGTGGGATGAGCTAATAGAGCATTCCTATGACAACAAAGAGGTTGACACCATCCAAACTCTTAGCCCCTACCGTGAGGGACAAACGCAATGGAATAGACCACTAGAGTCTGATTCGCCCATCTTTGAGACTATGCCTTTCGAGGAAGGTTCAAATTCCATTGCAATAAACAACTTGGAGGAAGGTACCATCCCAAACACCACCCATTCCTATACTCCTAGCATATCCATTCACACCATCAATGAATCAAGCCCATCCTCCGATTCCATCCCCCTTGTGCATCCTAAGCTTATTAACTGGGATCTGCGAGGAACTCCCCAACTAGACATGTTCCAAAACGATGATGCCTACATTGACTATATGAACCTTAGGGACCACCTAACCAAAGGAGATCATAAAGCTGGTTTCTCTATTGAACTTAATACCATGGCTTATTTCAGAGAGGGTGCCAAGCCTTCCAGTCACAAAAATATCAAAATAAAAATGGGATCTGATGGTGAAAACTATTTTGCGGCAGTGTCAAATCCCAAAATAGTAAAAAGAAAAGACACATTTGAAGGTGAAAACCCAACTGTGGCACCTGATGATGGAAGGCTTGACACTCTCCCTGATGACATGCATCAAGAGAAGTCTCAGAATGTTGTGGAACCTACAGAGCCAGTCAACATTGGTACAGAGGAACAGCCTAATATCATTCATTTTGCCAAAGCTCTTACTCCACCAGAAAAGACTAGGATTGTACCGTTCTTCAAGGAAAAGAGGGGCAGCTTTGCTTGGTCATATGCAGACATGCCAGGCTTAGACCCAAACTTGATTCTACACCATCTTCCGTTAGACCTAGGAGTAAAACCAGTGAAACAAAAGCTTAGAAAGATGCATCCACACATAGCACTATTGGTCAAAGAAGAACTCAAGAAATTACTGGATGTAGGGTTCATCAGAGCTATAGACTACCCGGAGTGGATATCTGACATTGTGCCAGTGTCTAAACCAGATGGCCAAGTCTGACTATGCAATGATTTCAGAGACCTAAACAAAGCTTGCCGCAAGGATGATTTTCCATTGCTAAATATAGATATCATAGTCGACTTGACAGCAGGGCATACCATGTTATCTCTCGTGGACGGTTTCTCAGGGTATAATCAGATCAGGATAGCACCAGAAGACCAACACAAGACAGCCTTCACCTGTCCATGGCGCACTTTTTGTTGGAACGTCATGCCATTTGGGCTAAAAAAATGTAGGGGCCACATATCAACGTGCTATGACAACTATATTCCATGATATGATGCATGTAACCATGGAGGACTATGTTGATGACATCCTAGCAAAGTCACTCACAAGAGAATCACACCTGGATGTGTTAGAAAAAGTCTTTCAGAGATTAGACCAATTCAAAGTCAAGTTGAACCCAAAGAAATGTGTGTTTGGAGTCACTTCAGGCAAGCTACTAGGTTTCATCGTGTCGGCAAACAGAATAGAGGTAGACCCTGCAAAAGTCAAGGCTATCACAGACATGCCACCTCCTAAGACTCTTACACAACTAAGATCACTACAAGGCAAGCTGCAAGCAATCCACAGATTCATATCACAGCTGGCAGACAAGAGCCATCCATTTAGTCATCTCCTGCACAAGAACATTCCATTTAGATGGGATGAGAAATGTGAAGAAGCATTCAACAGGCTAAAGGAGTACCTTATGAATCCACCCATTCTCATGCCTCCAATCCAAGGAAAACCTCTAATCCTCTACATATTTGATACACCTACGGCTCTTGGAGCTCTTCTAGCACAGCAAGATTATGAGAACAAGGAAAGAGCTGTATACTACATCAGTCGAACCTTAGTGGGATATGAATTGCAATACTCACAAGTAGAAAGATCATGTCTCACGGTAGTTTTTGCTTCACAAAAATTCTGACATTACATGCTTGCACATCCAGTAAAACTCATTGCAAAAATTGACACACTGAAGTATCTCCTGAGCAAAGTAGCTCTCACAGGTCACCTAGCCAAATGGGTAATGCTCCTGAGTGAATACGACATTGAATATATAGATAGAAAAGCTATCAAAGGGCAAGTCATTGCTGATCAGTTAGCAGAGGCACTGCTACAGGACACTACCCCAATGCAAGTTGACTTTCCAGATGAATCCTTATTCAACATCTCAACACATTCCTGGAAGCTCTAATTTGATGGGTCCTACACAAACCATGGATCAGGGGCACGAATCTTGTTTGTAACTCCTCATGGAGACACTATTATGAAGTCTTACTGTTTGCTATTCCCATGCACCAACAACATAGCTGAATATGAAGCCTTGGTCATTGGTATCAAGATGGCAATTGAATGGAAAATTAGAGAGCTACATGTCTATGGTGATTCTCAACTAGTGATAAATCAGGTCAATAATGATTACCAAACCAAAGATGAAAAGCTTGTCCCTTACAAGTGAATGGTCGACGACTTTAAGGAGTACTTTGGGATCATCTCTTTTGAACAGATACCTCAAATTGAGAACAAAGCTGCAGATGCCATGGCAACCATTGCATCCCTTCTTGAGATTCTAGAGAATGAGTCATAGTATGAGTTCTTAGTAGAAACTATTCGATAGCCAGCTTATGATCTTCTAGAGAACCATACCATATGCCTTTTAGTTGGGTCTGATTCACCTTGGTACGGTAAGATTTATACTTACCTCAAGGAAAACACCTTCCCACCTAACCTATCTTCAAATGAACGATGGACCTTTATACGCCAAACCTCTCGCTATATCATTATTGCCGATACCCTATACCAACATGGTCTAGATGGTACTTTACTCCATTGTTTAGAATGAGAAGAATCCACAACCGCTTTGCAAGATGTACATGAAGGGATTTGTGGAACACACTCTAGTGGTCCTTCCTTGGCCAAGAAACTCATCTGCTTGGGTTATTACTGGCCGAACATGGAAATGGATTCATATCAGTTTGTCAAGAAGTGCAAGCAGTGCCAAATACATGGGAACCTGATTCATGCACCTGCTTAAGAGTTGAGACCTTTAACGACACCCTGGCCCTTTTGCCAGTGGGGACTTGACCTTGTGGGAAAGATCCATCTGCCCTCATCCAACGGCCATAAATTCATTATAACCGCCACTGAGTATTTCACAAAGTGGATTGAGGCCATTCCCCTAACCACTGTCACAGGCAAACAAATTTCCTCTTTCACTCTGAATTACATTATCTACAGATATGGCATTCCTTCATCCATCATAACGGATAACGGAAGACCGTTCAAAAATTAGGATGTCCAGGAACTCTGTGAGCATTTCAAAATCCAACATCGTTTCTCCTCTCCATACTACCCCCAAGGTAACAGCCAAGTGGAGGCATCGAATAAAACCATTCTGAAAATCCTAAAGAAAATCGTCAATGATGCTGGCCGTGATTGGCATGTCCAACTCAATCCCACTCTGTGGGCCTACAAAACTAGTATACACACTCCCATAGGTGCTACACCCTACGCCATTGTCTATGGTTCAGAAGCCATCCTTCCTATTGAGGTCAAACTACCCTCTCTCAGGGTGTCGTTGAAAGGTCTTATATCAAACAAAGAATACAGGGTCTCCAAGTTACAAGAACTAGAGTTGCTAGAGGAAAGGAGATAGAAAGCCTTTGACCATCTCAAAGCATATCAACAAATGATGTCAAGAAGCTATAACCATAGAGTTCACCCAAGAATCTTCAAAGTTGGAGATCTAGTCCTTAAAGAAAATCCCTGCAATCAATAGGATACGGAAAAGAAAGGAAAGTTTGAGCCTAACTGGCTTGGGCCCTATGTGATTGTAGCTACTTATGGATCAGGGGCATATTAGTTGGCCACATCAGAGGGTGAGTTGTTCAATGATCCAATCAACAGCATGCACCTTCGCTGGTTTTATACCTAGGAGAATCCTAGTGCAAGGGGGGCACAAAAATACAAAAAAATCAAAAAGGAAACAAAAGCAAAAAAGTCAAAAAATTAGAAAAGTACAAAAGAATCGTCCTTTGGTGAAAACCTGGCAAACAGGCGCCTTGGATAGGTATCATGATGAAAACCTGGCAAACAGGCATCATGTTTACTTTCTAGCTTCTTGTGCAAATAAATACAAGTGATGAAAACCTGGCAAATAGGTGTTACTTGTGATAAACCGCCTTCTCCATCTCTAAGAATCCATTCACTTTGAGTCTAGTCTTTCTTCACTCACATCTCATTCGACCCATATCCATCCCATAATAAACACCTGGCAGTTACCTATCATGGCTTGATAACTCTCCCTCTTTGTGGCCTTGTCAACCAAGATTTTGTTCCATACCGTCTCTTCAGTATGAGCCTAGCATAGTGTCTCTCATCTGCTTCCATGGTCTGGGTCCATGAACTACGTTGCCTCTGCGTCGTCATGTAGGCAAGGCCATTGTCCTAATGCACCCCCGAGGCTTTCCATTGTCCCATCCATTCCATATCTTGTCATTTTATCCAGCTGAGTCCACCTCCACTCTCTCTCACCTAGGTCTTAGGTCTGTTAGGGTTTACCCTGAACTACGTTGCCTCTACATCGTCACGTAGGAAAGGCCATTTAGCAATGCACCCCCGAGGCACTAGGTCAGTCCCTTAGGGTCCATCTCACCAATAAAGATTGCAAGAATCTCTTCTCACCAAACAAGCAGGTGCAAGCAGAACCCAAGCTCCAAGCAAGAACCCTGACTTTATGTAGCTTAACCTATTCAAACGCAAGGCAAAGTACCCAAGGCCTTCTAAATGATTTTACTCAAATTACAGCAGGAAATGAACACATCTAAATGCAAGAATGTTTTATGGATTGAAATCATGGTTAAGTTACAGAGTCTTGATTTTTGTTATCATGTCCTCCTATGCTACTCAAGGATGCCAAAAGCTAGAGATGCTATGATGAAGGCATGATCATTTTCTTTGTTTGCTATCTATGGATTACACTTTAGTAATGTAACACCTTGTCTAAAGACATGATTGGCAAAAGATCATCGAGGACATCAAAGGTATAACATGAACGGGGACAATCCTTGTTTGTTGAAATGCAAGAAGTACTCAAGTCATCTAGATTCAATTTTGACTAGATGCTTGTATTGGCTTGCTAAAGCAAAACCCATGTAAGCAGTACTTAGGTCATCTCAGTTCAATTATACCTAGATGCTTGTATTCACTTACAACATTTCAAAAAAAGTACCAAAAATAAATCACCCAATGATGAAATAAAGCACTCCAATAGCAAAGCATCCATCCTATATCCATTTATACATCCATACCATACCCCATGCAATAAAGATCCACCAATGCAGAATATCAATACAAATAAAAGCTTGTGAGTCCTTCTATCGAGTCTTTCTTCTATCAATCAAATTTCTATCTATCATCATATCTTTCATCCTTGTCCAATCAGTCTGAGCAATGATCCAAATACAAGGTCCATCCTTAATCCATACCAATCAAGTCAAGTCAATCTTGCACAAATGATCCAATCACAATCAGGGGTCTTGATCTTTGTCTAGTCGTAAACCAACTCAATCAATTATAACCAATCAATTGTCTTATACAAGATGTGGCATTGTCAAAATCAAACCAACACATGTGTCTTACACGACATGCTTCATTTCCTAAAACCAGACATTATCCTTCGTGTTTACTCTAGGGATATATCATTCCCTGCCATGACAACACACCTGCCGTGTTGGTCTAGGGATATATCGTTCCTCGCCATGACAACACTATCGTATATTGTTGGTTTACTGCTTAATAGGGGCAATACCTTTTTTGTTCTTGTATCATTTGTGCATACTTGCTCGCTTTCTTGTGTATGTTATTATTTTCTCTGGCATCACGTATCATTCAGCTCTTTCTTCACCCATTTTCTTCAAACCTAACCTTCTTCATCATGAGATTGTCTGTCTCACGCCTTCTGCCTTCTCCCCATCCAATCTCCCAAGGGGGCATCCTCATCATCTTCAATTGATACACGGTTGTGCATCCAGAAACTCTCAAGTTAATTGAGCTACCATTTGTCGATGTCTTCTGAAACCTCTTTGATGTGCACCGTCCAACATCAGATGAAGACCCAGAGGAAGCTAAAATGGACCTAGGGGGTTCTTTATCTCGAAAAAGATGTATACGAATCTCCTCATTTCTATATTCCAATTTACGCATAAAATCACAACTTTCTCTGTCCTCTATGCACTCTTTACAGATCTCTGGTTGTGTTCTTAGAGTATGGATTTTACTCATCTTACACTCCTGATCATCAACATTTAAGTCCTCCTCTGTTATTGGCACTTCCTTGCAGCTTCCATAAATATCATTTGCTTCAGAATTTTGAAATTTAACCAGAAAACCATCATAATGAATCATGCCCTTTCTACAAAATAAAAAAAATCCAAAAACATCACAAAATCAAAAAATCCAAACACATCACAAACATAAAAAAATCCCAAAATAATATATTCATCACAAAAATCAAACTTGCTCCATCACACTCTCATCATCATCACATTTATCATCATCCCACATCATCATCACATCTATCCTCAATAAGCTTACACTCGATCCAAGCTTCGCATCACCTATCAAAGCATTGTCCTTAATCAAAATCCTCAACTATCAAATTAGCATCAATCAAAACTTGTCATCCTATCGTCAAACTTGTACCAGGGGCAAACTGGGGCATATATCATTATCAGACTATTTATTCTTTGAAGCAACGCTGTAAACTGCATTGCATCAAAGAGGGGCAAAATGTATACGCCTAAAAATAACACGATTCATCCTAAATAAATATTCTAAATATTTATTCCATTCTTCTATCACTTAAATAAATATTCTAAATTTATTTAATCGATTCACTATCCTACAATTAAATAAAATTATTTTATTTAATTAAAATCCCTAAATTCTTCTAATGTCTCAAAGCACAAAATCCACCTCATCAATCCATCTCATCTTTCCACCTCATCTCTTTCACCTCACCATGTTGCACATATAATTAAATATTCTTAATATTTAATTAGCTAATATCCTCCATTTTCCAAAATAAATCTTTAAATCCATTATCCTCCATAAATTGAATTTTTAATTCAATGTTCCCCATTATCCTCCACTCTGAATTTTTAATTCAACTGTCATAACCCATTGTCCCCCACTCTGAATTTTTAATTCAACTGTTATAACCCATTGTCCCCCACTCTGAATTTTTAATTCAAATGTCATAATCCACTGTGAATAAAAGATTTACTTTTATTCCTAGCCATTGATCTTCATATCTTCTCTCAACCGTTGATCCACATTCTTCCAAGTCTATAAAAGAAGCTTCATCCCTCCATTCTACTCATCCAAGTTATTCGTATTGTTACTCTATAGAATTCTACTCCCATGCCTTTGTGCTTTGAAGCTCTACTTCACAGCAATATCTATCAATATAGCCATTTACTATCGACATCCTACAACACAGCTAAAAGAGTGCACTCACTGAGAGCCTACTTCATCAGCAAAGGACGGTTGTAATAGGCAAACAACAGAAGCTTTGAAACAGGGAAGGTTTACATTGTTATTCATTTGTTTCATTTCCTTCTATCTTTCTTGTTTTCATTATTCTGTTGATGTTTGGGTTTGATATTGTTCATTTGATTAATCCACATTTTACCCTAACAAAAACTAAAAATAATCTACAGTCTTTAAACCTAATTGGGATGCCAAAAATAAGGGAGAGATTTTTTATTAAAAAGAAGAGCGCTCAACAAAAAAGAATGACCCACAATTTTTAGCAGAGAAGGCATGATCCTTTTCGCAACAGGAAGTAATTGATTTTCAGAGAGCATTGAAGGTAGAAAGGACTTTCAACTAGGGTGACAGAAAGAATATTCAAGGCAGCAATTGGAGGGTAGTAGGACTGAGCATCTTAGGCAGAATTGACCTCTATTTTCAGGTAGATAATTCTGGGTGTTTTCCTTGTTATTTTGCAATTAATAAAGTCTGTAGATTGACTGTTAAACTTGGTAAATCAGCCTCTATGTGATCTTTCTGGCCTACGTTGCCTCTTTTTGTTTTAACCATTCACCTTGGATTTATCTCTACTACCAGCCTTAAAAACCATGGCGTTTGACTCAGAATCGACTTACTCAAATTTGGTAGTCGATGCTTTTACCTATATGCATGTGCATGACCTCTCGCTGGCCATTTTGACTTTTCTTGGTGATCTTGTTTTCTTTGTTTTCTGATGAGTAAATTGACCTACCTTTATTTCTTTCCTACTGCCAATCTGCTCAAACTATAGCATAGCATAAAGAATCAACCTATTGTTCCTTGTTCTTGTTTTGCTAAGTAATCGACTTCTTCTTGCTCTTGTTTCTTTTTTTCTTGCTTCAGATCAAGCTTTATACTAGCCGTTGTCTTAAAACTGTGGTTTGAACTATTACAAACCTCAGACATTGATATAAACTCATTTCCTATTAGACAAATTATTCCAGCTGTTATCTTTCTATATGCTGTATGGAATTCATGTTAAAGAATCAACCTTTTTTTTTTTGAACTAACAACGTGAACATAACCTCTTAAACATAGATAAAACTATGATTTTCCTATAGACATATTCCTTTATTGTTTGTTGTCCAAAACGTAATTTTTAAACATTATTTTGAATGACAGTAAAAGATTATAAACTCTGTTCTTATATTTATTTTTGTTACAGCTCATATTGTAGTTGTGACATGAAGATTGTTTATCTATTTCTAGAGTCCCTGTCACAAATTTGACAGTAAGAATATTAAGTAGCTTAGATTGCTTATAATATTGAGAAACTATGATTGAAATATGGGCATGGTGATTATATCAATTTGATAACCTTACCAATGCAATTGTATGTAACAAATGATGGATTATTGCTTGGAAAGTATATTTCCTTGATTATGTTTTGGGAAAGGGATTTTAATGATTTATTGTTGAACTTTAATTCTTTTATTTTATTATTTATTTAATTGTTCTTGGAGAAAGAAGTAGATTTTATCTAAGAATGTTATTGGGTTACTTTCTGGGCTAGGATGTCGAATGTGGATTATCAGAGATGGCTTTTCCTCTTTTCAAGAATTGAACCAAGTTACTATTTTCCAAATCATCTATCATGGATACTAATCATCTATCATAGAATTGTGAACTTGATACAAATCATCTATCATGGATACTAGAAACACTCTTTGAAGTGAAAGATCAGGAAGTGATCAAAACAGAGGATATGTTGGAGGTGCTCATGGTGGTTGAAATATAGGTTATCATAAAGATGCTAGTAATGATCAAGATGGAAGATTGGACCATATTCTTGCTCTCTTGACCCAACATGACACGAGGTTGAATTCTCTTGAGTAGGAGATCAGAGGAAATCCTAGAGGGCAGAATGCTGATGAGAACCTAAGGAATGAGATACGAAATGAGAACCCAGGGATAGAAGTCCAAGTTCCTAAGGTTGGAGTTAATTCTAATAATCAAGCAAGGATTGCAGAAGAATTGGGGAAAGACCTGAAGAAAGTATCACCACCAAAATTTGATGGAAAGACAATTGGAGTTGGAGCTGAAGCTTGGGTAATGGAAATGGAGAAATACTTTGGGCTCTGAAACCTTTCAGATCACACGAAGGCAATGTGGAGATCTTACCAGTTGAATGGAGAAGCAACAACATGGTGGGACAATGAGAAGGCAGATAAGAAGTTGTTACCTAGTGAAATAACTTGGGAGATGGGTCATCCCACAATAATAGGTTACACTTTTTGGCCAAACTTGACATTGAAATCAACATTTTGAACTAAATCTTCACTTTCTGACCCCTATGGCCGCTAAACCGTTAGGAATTTGAAGATGATGCAAACTAGTGATTTATGAGATTTGTTTGTAGATTCTAAATATATATATTTTAAAAAAATTGGAGTTAAATTGTAAAATATTTTGTATCTCCTTTGATAACTAGTTTTTAATAGTAAACAACATTTTTTAAAATGATGTGTATTCTGTAGCACATAATTATTTTTCTACAAAGGATAAAATTCTGATTCTTTTGAATTTAGATTGGTAACACCGATATATAGGGCATGCATTTGGTTTCATAATGTTTTGTTGAATAATTTTTTAATTAAGTTTTGAAGTCAAACAAGTTATAATTTAGACATAGGCATATTCTATAAAAAATAACTTTTTCTCTATGTATCGAAATTCATTTTTTTTTTGTTGAAACAAGGACATCAATACCTAGGCCATAGATATTTTTTAGAATTTTTTTCACTAATTTACTAATTTTCCATGTGTGTAGAATAGAGAACTTGATGTTCGGTGAAAAACCTACATTCACAAGAAATAAAAAATAAATATAATAATCAAATTAAATATGTTTAGAATTATACTTTTTGGGAAGCTTATAATAAGGACTACATACAAAACATAAATTTTAAATGAATTCATTTAATCCCCCAAAAGGTAAATCAAAAGTGGTTTTTTATCAACATTTTGATAGGTGTAGAGGAGACTCCATTATAGGTATGGTTTAAAACTAGTGGAGTTCTATCCAAGGGGGTTTGAATCTAAGGGCGTTTAATCAAACCCTCTTCAATTAAAATCCTTTAAATGGAACCTTTCAAGGCTTAAATAATTATATTTTCTAAAAATATGTGATTTCAGCAAAAATTAGGATGTCCCAAAAAGTGTAACCCATTATTGTGGCAGCACCCATATTTTTCTACAACTTTTTAGGAAGAGATGGTTACCACAACTATTCTTCAACAAGAAGATGATGGAGTTTCAGAATTTGGTTCAAGGAGGTATGTTTGTAACCAGTTATTGGGAGAGGTTCACACATCTACTTAAGTATGTTCCACAGTATCAAACAAATGAGAGATTTCAGATCAGGAAGTTTAATTTGGGATTAAGGCCCCAAATTGGAGCAAAGGTAGACATTCATAATCCACTCACTATAGATGTAGTTTTTGAGAAAGAAATTAAATGAGAGCAGAAGTTGCAACAAGCAGCTAGTTATCGTAAGTAGAGAGATATGAAGTTTGCCAATAAGAGACCTCAGAATAATTAGCAGAACTATCAACAAAATAGTAATCAAGGCAATAATAGGTAGATCAAGAATCTGAAGAGAGGTAATAATTCTCAGGATGGAAATGGTGGAAACCAGCATGGAGGAAACAAAAGAAGTGGCTATAACAATAGAAACAACAATCAGAGAGAAAGAGTTGAAGGACCGAGAGCACCTAAGGGTGGATGCTATAATTATGGAGGAGAGCATTATGCAAATACATGTCCACATAAAAGGGGAAATAGGAATTAACAAGGAGCACCTCAATAATAGACTCATGCCACAGTGGACAATCGGCAAGCAAATTTTCAAGCAGCACCTATTCAATTTCAAGGTAAGCTCTATGGACTACCTTTTTCTATTTTATTATATACTTGTGCCATATAATGTTTTGTTGATCCTAGAGTAGTATCTAAGTTATCTATTAGACCTGGGCATTTGGAAAACTCTTGGATGGTACAATATGACAATAGAGAAGAAAAGAGAGTAGACTCATGTCTAGCATGCAGTGAGTTAGAGATTCCTAGTTTTCAGATGCAAGTAAATTTGTATGTAGCACCTTTAGGCTCTTATGATGTAATTTTGGGAATCAACTGGTTAGTTGAACACAAGTCTCTAGTGAACTATGAAGATAAAGTGGTTAGATGTTTGGATGACCTAGGAAATCAAGTGGAAATTAATGGATCTAAGAGACCTTTAGAGCTTAGACAAATCTTGGCTAAGCAATTGAGGAAGGCCAAGAGGAAAGGGTGTGCCATCTATGTCATCCAAGTAAAGGACCTTGAGAAAGAAAAACTAGTGTTCAATGACTACCCAATCCTTAGAGATTTCAGAGATGTATTCCCTATAGAGTTGATAGAGTTACCACCGAAGAGAGAGTTTGACTTCTCAATTGATTTGCTACCAGGGACTAAGCCTCAATCTAAGGCACCCTACAGGATGACTACTACAAAATTGTATGAGCTTAAAGCACAATTATAGGAGTTTCTAAATCAAGGGTTCATTAGACCTAGTGTGTCACCATGGGGCACACCGGTTATCTTTGTGAAGAAGAAGGATGGTACTTTGAGACTATGCATTGATTATAGGATTCTTAACAAAGTTACTATAAAGAATAAGTACCCACTCCCAAGAATAGATGACCTCTTTGATCAGATGAAAGGAACTATGGTGTCCTCGAAGATAGACCTTAGATCTAGCTATCACCAGTTGCAAATTAAGGATGAGGAAATCTCTAAAATAGCTTTTGGGACTCGATATGGTCACTACGAGTTCATGGTGGTACCTTTTGGGTTGACTAATTCTCCAACAACTTTCATGAATTTGATAAATAGCATTTTTAGAGATTGTTTAGATGATTTTGTGTTGATCTTCTTTGATGACATATTGATATACTCTAAATCATTGGAAGAGCGTGAAAGACATTTGAAGATAGTCTTGCATCACTTGAGAGAGTGAGATCTTTTTTGTAAATATCTAAGTGTACATTCTTCCAAGATAAGGTTGATAGAAGGAATTGCAGTTGATCTTGAGAAGATAAAAGTGATAATAGAATGGCCTACACCACAGAGTGTGACAGTAGTTAGAAAATTTATGTGACTTGTAGGTTACTATAGAAAGTTTGTGGAAGGTTTCTCAACTATAGCAGCACCGATTACCTCACTACAAAAGAAGGGTAAGAAGTTTGAATGGATAGAAAGGTGTGAGCAAGCTTTCCAAGTGCTAAAGGAAAAGATCACAACTGCTCCTATCTTGACCATACCAGATCCTAATGGTCACTGTATAGTTATAGCTGATGCTTTGGGAGGAGTAGGAGGAGTGTTGATGCATAATGAGCAAGTGGTTGCATATGAGTCAAGAATGTTAAAGCAACATGACTTCAACTATGCGCCACATGATCTTGAGTTAGCTGCCATAGTTCATGCACTTCAAATGTGGAGGCATTACCATCTAGGTAAGCCCTTTGAGTTGAAGATAGATCACTTAGGGCTCAAGTACATATTTACTCAACCTAACCTTCATGCATGATAGAGAAGGTTGTTAGAATTCCTTAGTGAGTATGACTTTGGAATTGAGTATATAAAAGGAAAAGAGAATAGGGTAACATATGCTCTTAGTAGAAGAAGACATTTGGCTACCATGGTTACAATGAGATCCAATTTGAAGCAAAAAGTAATTCAGAATCTTCAAGGGGATGAGCATTATGAAAGGGTAAAGCAAGCTTTGGAAGTAGACCCCTCAGATGGCAGGTTTAATGGTTATATGGTTGAGTCAGATGGACTTTTGAGATTTCAGGGAAGGATGCATATTCCTAACTTAGGAGATATGAGGAAGTTAATGCTTGAGGAGATCCACAATGCACCATATTCAGGACACCCTGGAGTGACCAAAATCGAAGGTTTGAGACATTTATACTTTTGGCCTAGACTTAAGAAGGATGTGATGGAATTTGTGGCTCGATGTTTGGAATGCCAAAGAGTCAAGGCTGAGCATGTACATCTAGCAAGATTGTTGTACCCACACAGTGTTCCTGAGCATAAGTGGCAAGTGATAATTATGGATTTTATTCAGGGGTTACCCATGTCTAGGAATAGGCATGATGTCATCTTAGTGGTTGTGGACAAGTTGACTAAGGTAGCACATTTCATTCCAGGGAATCTTTCAGATGGTTCTATAATTTTAGCTAACAAGTTTGTTCAAGAGATTTTTTGATTGCATGGAGTGCCTGAGATGATCATTTTAGATTGAGACACTTGCATGACATCTAGATTTTGGATAACTCTTAATGTAGCTTTGGGCACAAAGTTAAATTTTAGTTCATCCTATCATCCTCAAATGGATGGTCAAACAGAAAGAGTCAATGAAGTTGTAGAAGACCTTCTTAGAATGTATTGTATGGATCAACAGTATAAATGGGAGGAGTATCTTCCATTGGTAGAGTTTGCATACAACAATTCATACCATGCATCTTTGGGAATGGCACCATTCGAAGCTCTTTATGGGCATAGGTGTCAAACACCTATTAGTTAGGATAAGGTGGAGGACAGAATAGTGATTGGTCCTGATATGCTAAGAGAAATGGATGATCAAATGAAGTTGATCAAGGAGAATTTGAAGCAAGCTTCAGATCATCAAAAGAGTTATGCAGATAGGAATAGAACGCCTAGACAATTCTCAGTGGGTGACAAAGTCTTTTTGAGGGTCAAACCTTAGAAGAGTTCAATTTTGTTTGGCAAAGCATCCAAACTTTCTCCTCATTTTGTAGGACCGTTCGAAGTTCTAGAAGTGATAAATCCTATAGATTATAGACTTGCTCTACCGCCTGCACTTGCCAAAATCTATAACATTTTTCATGTGTCCTTACTTAAGATTTACCATCCTAACACGTCACATTCATGATTGGCATGCTTTACAGGTTTAGGATCCAGGAGTGGTGCTGGTGGAGCTGACTCGACTTTTTGATAAGCGCAACATTAAGTTGTGTAGTAGAGATGTGGTGCAATATAAGGTCCAATGGGACCAGTATTCGGAAGACAGTGCCACATGGGAGAATGTGGAGGAGATTGATAGATCTTTTCCTCATTTGAGGATGACATAGATTTATTATTCATGCATGGATTATGATACTTTAAGTTTGGTTATTGTTTTTGATACTTTAGGTTGTTATTGTACTTTGAGTTGATGTTATTGTTTTATGATACTTTGATACTTTATTGGTGGTTGATTGATACCTTATTATTTTGATGTGTAATAAGACATCGGGACGATGTCTCTTCCAAGTGGGGAAGGATGTCACATCTCATTTTCATGGAATATATTATTATTTTAGATTAGTGAACATTTACCATGATTGTTTTACTTTGAGTAAGTTCCACATGTGTGAAGGTAATTATTGTGGATTTATATTTGAGTAAATTGGAAAGTTGATTTAAATGTTAAATATTATCGATGTGATTATAATGATTTGCTTCAGCTATGTTTTTGGAGACACTAACCTATTGACTCGAGATGAGTGCGAATGAATGCAGGTACTCCTCGAAGACGAGAACATGGTTGAGGTAGAGGTGTTCTAGCCACTTGGCAAGGACTGTTTGGGATGATCAACCCTGATGCAATCACACATTCATGTAGTCTCATATTGCATTTTTGAATGGCTTATTTTTATGCATCAATGTGTGGCTAATAATTGTGATTGATGATTTGATATCTAGAAAATTATTGTGTTTTTAATTATTATGAAAATCCTTTTCGAATGCATGATTTGATTATAAAAAAATAATGTCTTTTCAAATTATATTTTAAATGATGTATTGTATTTTAAATAGTGAATATATAAGGTTGTATTTTATATATTTAAATGAATGATAATAAACGTTTTCTATTTACATGAGTATAGATGTTTGGAAGACAATATGTTAATTAGATTTAAACAATTATATTAAAATACAATAGATATATATGGATATATATATTATTTTAATATTTCACTTCTTTATTTATTTAAAGTGATTGTGTTTTAATAAAACTAGTTAGATTATATTATTATTATATTTAGAAAATCAAATAAGAGAGTTAAAAACTAACTTACTGCACGATGCATGCGATAGTAAGCCAATTAAAAGTGGTTTTTCTAAATTAAATAGTAATTAAGGAGCTTTTTTAAGAGAATTCAAATGCAAACTAAAAATAATCTCTAGTCTTTAAACCTAATTGGGATGCCAAAAATAAGGGAGAGATTTTTTATTAAAAAGAAGAGTGCTCAGCAGAAAAGAACGACCCACGATTTTAGCAGAGAAGGCACGATCCTATTTAGAGTAGGAAGTAATTGACTTTCAGAGAGCATTGAAGGTAGAAAGGACTTTCAACTAGGGTGACAGAAAGAAGATTCAAGGTAGCGATTGGAGGGTAGTAGGAGTGAGTGACTCAAGCAGAATCAACCTTTGTTTTCAAGCAGATAATTCTGAGTATTTTCCTTGTTATTTTGCAATTAATAAAGTCTGTAGATTGACTATTAAACTTGGTAAATCAGCCTATGTGTGATATTTCTAGCCTACTTTGCCTCTTTCCATTTTAACCATTCACCTTGGATTTATCTCTACCTCCAGCCTTAAAAACCATGGCGTTTGACTTAGAATTGACCTACTTAAATTTGGTCATCGATGCTTTTACCTATCTGCCTATGCATGACCTCTCACTAGCCGTTTTGAATTTTCTTGGCGATCTTGTTTTCTTTTTTTCTGATGAGTAAATTGACCTACCTTTATTTCTTTCCTATTGCCATTCTACTCAAACTATAGTGTAGCATAAGGAATCAACTTGTTGTTCTTTGTTCTTGTTTTGCTAAGTAATCGACTTCTTCTTCATGTCCTTGTTTCTTATTTTCTTGCTTCAAATCATCCTTTATACTAGCCATTGACTTAAAGCCATGGTCTGAACTATTACAAACCTTAGACACTGATATAAACTTATTTCCTGTCAGGCATAAATTATTCCAGTTGTTATCTTTCTGTATGTTGTATGGAATTCATGTTAAAGAATCAACCTATTTTTTTTGAACTAACAACGTGAACATAACCTCTTAAACATAGATAAAACTATGATTTTCCTATAGACATATTCCTTTATTGTTTGTTGTCCAAAAAATAATTTTTAAACATTATTTTGAATGACAGTAAAACATTATAAACTCTATTCTTATATTTATTTCTGCTACAGTTCCTATCGCAGTTGTGACAGGAAGATTGTTTATTTGTTTCTGGAGTTCCTGTCACAGATTTGACAGTAAGAATATTAAGTAGCTTAGATTTCTTATAATATTGAAAAACTATGATTGAAATATGGGCATGGTGATTATATCAATTTGATAACCTTATGAATGCAATTGTATGTAACGAATGATGGATTATTGCTTGGAAAGTGTGTTTCCTTGATTGGTGTTTTGGTAAAGGGATTTTAATGATTTATTGATGAACTTTGATTTCGTTATTTTATTATTTATTTACTTGTTCTTGGGGAAAGAAGTAGATTTTATCTAAGAATGTTATTGGGTTACTTTCTGGGCTAGGATGCCAAATGTGGATTATCAAAGATGGCTTTTCCTATTTTGAGGAATTAAACTAGGTTACTATTTTAAAGAATTAGATCTAATCGAGCTGACATTGAAAAAGATGTTTATTTTGTCTAGAAAACTTATTTATATATATCTCTACCACATCCTGTTGTGAGACAATCTACTTTTCATTATTTAGAATTGCACATTTAGACATCAGGGTTGCATCGAGTGTTCCCTCCTTCCATTTGTTCCAAGTAGCTAGACATTTCGTGCAGGGCTGGGTTTCCTTTGTTTCATGAAGGGATCTGGGGAAGTGTAATTACTTCATGGTTGGGTGGAAAAGCATTTGGCCCATATTCTCGTCTCTCAGCTCACAGGAGGACCACTTGGTTCGTGGTGACCAAAGAGCATATTGATTTATTTATTCTTGTTGTACATGATTATTGTAACTTGAAATTGGATGTAATTGTGATTAAGTGGATTAATTACATCTTTTTACTTTGGACATTGTGATGTTGTATTTAAGTGGATTATTTACTTCATTTTACTTTCGCAATGGTTTGTGGATTTTTATGGCTTTTACACTTTATCTCTGAATTCTTTCTCAAGTTCCATCCTCTATCTCTGTAAAGTTTGGTAAGCTCTTTCAATACCTTTTATGAGTGTCCTTGCATAGTTGGTTGCTCAAGCCTTATCAAAGCACAATTTCTTCTCCTCAAAACTATTGACACAAGGTTTGGGAACCTTTCATAGGGCACCAAGATACTGACAAACCTTTGTATACATTCCTCATGCTTCTATGCTTCGATGGAGGTTTGTTGAAACTCTATGGATAGGGATAAGACCTAACAACATAATGTACATCCATTATAAAGAAATATAAGGCTCTTTCAAAGACTCTTCTTAACTATTCACTATGAGCTCTTTCCTCTATTTGTGATTTCATCAAATATTAACCTATCATTTGTCCAACACTACACACTGCTCTTCAAAAGACTTCAAATACCTCAAACTATTCTTTGTCTTCATACAATCTACTTTGTTGTCCTACTACTCTTCAACAGTCCCTTATTCAAGGCTTAAAGGTTAAAGCTTATAAATATTTTACCATTTCGTGAAGATTCCTAAGAGAAAACTTAATTTTTTTGTAAAGACAACCGATCATAAGAGTTTCTCAAATAGTTCAAAACACTTGATAACCTTTCCTTGAACTTTCTGCTCTTCCCTGCTAAAACCTCCTACAACTTGGTGTAGGATTATATGAAGAAAATGTAATTTTTTCACACATTTGGTCTCTTGTAAAAAAGGAGATATAATAAGATTCTCAAATAGACCATTGAGATCCTTCACTCATAACATAGTCTCCCTAAACATTGTTCTCATGCGCCTTTTCATTTGTGATCATGACAATATCCTTCTTAGGTCTGTTTGGACAGAGTTCTGTAACACAACTTGACTCTCATCTGAACCACTCCTTACAATAGTGAACAGATATGTATATAGCTCTTGCATGGTCTTCCACATGCTTCTTCATGGTTCTTAGAGGAGCATGCACCTGCTATTTTTCTTCCATGGATTAGGACACTTGTATGTTAGATTTAAAACCCTAGAGCCTAATCAAACTCATTAAAGACCCAAAACAAACCTAAAATCTTGCTAAGCTTTGACCATTTTTGAAGGAAAGACTCCCTCCATGGATGTACGGGTAGATTTTGGAACTTTAAGGTTTATTTTATGCCTTTTACACACTTGACATTAAAAAAAAAAGAAATTTTGATACATCATTTATACTTGAAAGACCTTTTAAGACCTTTTGAAAATGAAACACAAGGAAATCTTCCAAGACCTCTAAACAAAATGACACTTGACAAGGGAATGAACCTTCTTGTCACATATATAAATTGAAAAGCTTGCTTTAATTGTGTTAAAAACATGAAACTCAATGCATCCAAATTAAGACTAAAAGGACTTAACCTTTTCATAGAAAGAGACCTCATAAAAGACTTTAAAGAACACCATGTGAACTATTTGGGCCAAAAGGCACAAATAGGTAACATTTTTTGGCAACCTCTACTTGAGTTTTGCTTGCTAAAACTAAGAGACCAACTACCTTATGTTATCCATTGGGAAAAGAGTCACACAAGACCTAAAACCAACTCAAAACAGACTTGACAACACTATTGTTAGTACCTCAAAACAACAAGACAAAACAAAATACAAGCACAAAACCACCTAAAAAGAACTACTACTTGTGCATTTGCACTTGGAGGGGATAAAACTATGACAACTAACCTACTAACCTAAACAAAACTAATTAAATAGGCTGTCCTAAATAAAGCCATTAACTGGTTCCATGAAATAGCTACCTTTCCTAAGTAATTTGAAGTGCTCTTCATGCTTTTGGATAGCCAAAATGAGGTGGAAAAAGAATGAGCATTCTATCAACTGCTAGAACATCTCTACAAGGATGACAACAAATCCACTTACCCACTCAATTTGATTGAAAGAATGGTTTTCATGAGGTGGATAAACAAGTTGATCTTGCTACCCCTGTTGCTCATCTTAATGCTTTGAAACAAACATGATACGTAATGGTTTCTCCTTGTTGATCTTCAACTATGCTAGGTGCCTAATAGAACACCCTTTTGTTAATCCAAAGCTTGAAAACTTAGTGTTGGTTGTATGCTCATATTCTATTGTTATCTCATCATTCTACTGATTGGAAAGTCTTGGAAATATGATCATCTCTAATTGGTGCTCTTTTTCTCCATGAACTTCCTCTTTCTGAGATGCTGGTTTGACAACTAAGTTTGAACAAAAGTCATCTAGTGTTGGTAATTTGGCTGAGCTTGATGTTTTATGGTGTTATCATTCATGGAAAAAAGAAAAGGAACAAGGGTGGAATAGAGATTATAGTCTAGCAAAGGAAGACCTAAGGAATTTGGCTAAGTGTTGGAAGAGTTCAAAGATAGCGATAGAAAGATAGCATTTTGATTGGCATCCGTTCGAAGTTGAATATCTAGTCTTGCAGTTTTGGTAAGATGTCTATAGTCCTTAGATGATCTTAAATACAAAGTTTCAACTTTTGGTCATCTCTGGAAGTGTACCTTCAAGTTATATAAGTTTGGCATGATAGAATACAGTACTAAACAGAGCAGAACACACATTTGGTTTGATCTGAATTCCTCTGGTGTTGCATATTTTGTTATGCAATTTTGAGTTGTTGTAAACACTTGTATGAAGTCTCTAAATCTAGAGTTGTAGAGTCTGACCAGAATGATTGTCTTGAGCTATTGAGTATCGTTACTTGGTTTGACAATGTTTGACTAAGACAGGGCATGTGTTTTGATGGTCTGTATTTTGCCGCAAGATAATATTATTCTTTGTGGATCTAAAGGTAAGCTTGGGGATGTCTAAAGAATCTGTGATATGAAATTGAGAAAGTGTTGTAGTCCGCAACAAAGGTTATGATATGACAGTTAGACTGAAGCAGTGACAGTCTGTGTTTGAGGCCAACCTATTAGTTTGATTTGTATGTAGCAAGTTATATTTAATGGAACTTTATCCTAAGTGGTTCTATAGTTGGAGCTAACATATGAGAATGTGTTTCAAATATAAATTGGGTCTGCAAAGCATTTTGGTGAATGAATTTGGCCGACAAGCTACATGTTGATTAACTACATGCTTCATCTTAGTAGGCTGACCTAATGTGAAGATTCTAAGTGTTGCAGATATATATATATGAGATCCAATTCGATGATTATAGTGTGAGTATGAAGAGGTGTGTGTGTGTGTGTGATATATGCAAGATTGTGATTTTGTGAAGGCGACAAGTCTAGAAGAAGAGAGATCTTGTCTTCATGTAAGAACAGAGCAGTGTAGCAGAGCAGTTCAAGATGAAGAGTTTTGAGATAGTTTTTTTAGCGTCATTAGAGCTGTAATCATGCATTTTCAGATGCAATTTTAGTAGTTCATTTTGGCAGTGAGCCACCCCTTGGTAGTGATCCTTTTTATAGTGAGCATTTCAGATAGTGAGTCCTTTTGGGCAGTGAGCCCTAAGGCAGTGAGCCTCTTTGTAATTCAGTATTGTTACTACATAATATATTGTGAGCTAACACTCACCGTGGTTTTACCCTTTTTGGGTTTTCCAAGTAAAAATCTTGGTGTTCATGTGTCATGCCTTGTGGTTGTTCTTGCTATATTTAATTTGCTTTAATGTTGTTGAATGGGAAAATGAATTAATGATTTAATGAGTGTATGGTTTAATGGAATATTGATTCACCCCCCTCTCTGTATTTTGGGCGTTCAACAATTGGTATTAGAGCCTGGTTCCTTGGAAGAAGTATAACAACTTGAGGAAGATCTTGGAGATTGAACACATGGCAAGTAAAAGGTATTCTACTCCTGAAGAAATTGATTCAACCGAAACTATAGAAGAAGAATGCATGGTTTTCAGTGAAGAACTTAGAATTGCACTTGAAGATCTTGAAAGGACTAAAATAGAAAATAGGGATCTGAAAGAAAATGTCAATGAAGCATATGAGTGCATCATAAAATTGAGGGAGCAAGTCAAGAGGTTCAAAGAAAAGCATAAGGAGGTTGGTGAATAATTGAGATCAGCAAATGAAACCCTGAATGATCTGAAAGTGGAAATTGTAGAAAGAACAAAAGCTGAAGAAAGCCTAAATGAAATAATAAAAAACAAATTTGAAGAATGTACAAGGCTTGAACAAGAAGTTGTGGATCTGAAAGCTGATTTGAAACAAACATGGATTCAAGAAGATAAATTCATAGTGAGTGCTACCAAACTTGATAGAATAATTTCAAGTCAAAAGAGTCCTGATGACAAAGAAGGCTTGGGATTTGAGAAAGGTGAAAGTTCTTAAATAGGTCAAGAAATGAATGTTGAGATCAAAAAGGACAAAGGAAAGAAGATCTAGAACCAAAGGAATGGACCTAGAAAACCACTAGTCAAGCAACCAAATGCTCAAAGGTACCTATCTTTCAATGGTTATTGTAATTCATGCAATAAGTTTGGTCATAAGACTACTCAATGTACGAGTAGAGTGAATCAAAATGTTCTATCATTTTCTGGTCAGTGCTTCACTTGCAATAAAGTAGGTCATAAATCTAATGAATGTAGATGCCAGATAAGGAATAGTTACAACAATGGAAGGAGTGCCCAAACTTTTAGAGGTAACTGCTTTACATGCAAGAGATTTGGTCATAGAGCTAGTGAATGCAAAAGTCAGATAAGAAATTGCTATAACAATGAAAGGAATGCTCAATCATTCAATGGTAAGTATTTTACATGTAATAGATTTGGACATAAGGCTAACCAATGTAGATCAAGGATGAATGGAAGGAACTATGGTCAGAGAAATGTTGTATGCTTCAATTGCAACAGGACTAGACATATTGCAAGGTTTTGCAGAAGCAAGAATATGAAGAAGGATAATCAGGAAGAGATGAAGAAACTGGTACAAAAGGTTGATCTGGCAGAAACCAAGAAGGAGATGAACAAAATTTGAGTTAAGAAGGAAGTACGTGAAGTCAAGAATGAGTCCGTACCAGCCTTTGGTGTAGATACTTCCTCTAGGAAGTGAATTAGGAGATGTGGCTCAGGGGGAGCTTCGATGAAAAATCATATTCCCCCAGCTAGAAGAGTGGTGCTGACATTTAGCACAAAGATATAAGTTAGAAAACATTATGACAGATCTTTTGAAGAAAACTCCAGTAGAAAAGAATCTAATGCGGTGGATTACGAAGCAATTTAGATCTACTATGAATAATAGAGAAGATGTCTGACACCTTTTTAAAACTAACATTTATGATGATTATGTTTCAATGAAAAGGGATTAAACAGAGATTCATTTGAAAGAAAATCACATTGCATTCAAATGCTCAAGAGACTAAGGATATTTGAGCAGTGGAGAACAAAAGTGAATTCAAATGTTTGGCGAGAAGAAACCCTAACCAGAAGCAAAGATCAAGGTATTTACAGTTTTCACTCTTGCAAAGTTTTATTGAATTGTGAAAATAGCTACTCCACATGTTGTTGAGATCACTAAGAGGCACCACCCTAAGTTCAAGAAGCACCCATTCAAATCATTAGAAACTAATCTAGATGGTGTGTTCTTTGAAGTCCCATTTGGCGTCATGCATACTGAAGATGTTAGGGCATATATACATGCAAACCTAGAAGAGTATGATCATGTGAAATTAGGGAAAATTTATCTGAACAAACTGATTGATGATAAGTTCAAGCTAAAATAAGAGTATAGTGCACTACATGAGAAGAAGCTGGATGTATGGATTGATTTTCCTACTTTTTCTGAAGATGATTGGGTCTGGTATGCCCTAAGCAAAATACATGATGAATTCATGTGGTTAGACATGACGCATATGATTACTAAAGATGCCATTAAGGTAGTCATTGGCATGTGTTTCACCGAAATAGTTCTAGCCTTGAAGGTTGTAAAGAATAACATAGTGATGGAGTTAATAGGTGCCAAATTTGACAAAAGGGCACTAACTATTAATGATATTGAAGACCCGGCAGTAAGGTTTGCATCAATGGTGATCAAATATAAGGTTTATTTCTCCAACAGGGAGAACTTTGTCTCTACAATGGCTATCTACACAGCCAATGAGATGATAAAGAAGAATGTCGATTATGACCTGTGTGAGTTGCTCTGACAACAATTGATGAAGAATCTAAAGAGGACAAAGGATACAAAATATCCATTCAAGTATGGCACTCTGATCATTTGCCTACTATTCTATTTTCTAAAGGAATTACCAGGTATGAACAATATTGTCTGGTTCAATCACTCTCTTATAGAAACATAAATTTGAAATCATCTGCAGAGTTTAGGGAATGTTGATGCACAAAATGCAACTTTATTGGGATATTTTAAGAATTTTCAAAAGAAAATGCAGGATAGGGTCAGAATTCCTAAGAAAGTAGTTGAGAAATATAAAGATGACATTGTGTTTATGGTAAACAAAGATAAATGCCTCATGGAGGCAATGGAACCAAGAATAGTGTGGGTCCCAACAATGGGATATGAAGTCACATATGACATCTTGACTGGGTTGGTAGATTTGATGTTAAGCAAACCTAAAGACCCCAAAGAGGAAAGATTTGGAACTTTTGAAGAAAAATCTCTCAAAATGCATCTAGAACAAACTCAATTAGAATCATGAATAAAAGCTCGAAAGATGGCAGAAGGTTATGCTATGAGCAAGGGATTCACAAAGGAGCAAATAGGCCAAGCTAGAGCCAAAGCTCAAGAAGCAAAGGCTACAGAAGAGAAAACTGCACAAGAAAAGGCTCCAGTAAGACTAGAAGCCAAGTCTAAAGCCTCCAAGGCTGCAAGTGCACCGAAAGGTTAGACCTCAAAGGCTCTGGAGAAGGAAGAAGAGAAATCTGAACTAGAAAATCCTACTTCTAGCTCAAGAAGAAGAACAAGAGCCTCCTCCTTTGCTGCAGACACATCTAAGAGCTCTAGACCACTCCTTATAGATGAGGTTGAGAAAGAAAAGATAGATCCTGCAAAGAGAAGGTAGAAAAGAAAGAAAGTAAAGGCCACCAAAAAAGTGTATGTGAGCCTTGGTGGAGAAAAAGAATAAGAAGAGATAGAGACTGATGAAGAAATCAAAGTCAAGAAAGTAAAAATAGATGAGACCACAGCAAGAAAAAAGGAGAATCTCTCTGGAAAGGTTAAGGAAAAGAAGAAGAAAGGTGATAAGACTGAGACCAAAGATGATGAAACAACAATATCCTTGGAAGCCACAGTCAATGCAAGAGCTCAACATGGGAATTTGAAGCTTATTGCTAGTATATATGATGAAAGCTTAGATGCAAACAAGGTGATACTTGAAACAATAGTTGTAAGATTTTTGGTTATGTTCAGTAAAGCATTGATTGAAGTTATAGATGATTTACTAGACAGTTTAGCTAGCATCATGACAACAAGAAAAGAAGGGGCCATGGCCAAAGATTTTGAGATAGAGTATGTTTTGTTGGAACTTTGCCCAAATATCACAAGTGAAGAAAAGGTTAAAGTCGCTAAGAAGCTCAGTGATGAATTTAGAACCAAGAAGAGAGTCAATGCTCTAATGTATAGAGACATTGAGAAACTAGTTAAAGAAACTAAGGAGATAACATTGCGTGTGTTACATGAACTACAAATCTCAACTATGGTAGACACTAATGAAGAGGAACAAAATGTTGATGTTGACAAGCCTAATACAGTTCTCGATGAGAATATAGAACAGAGTATGGATCAAGGTGGAACACTTCCTCCGGTAAGTTCTAGGCAAGATGAAGAGATAAAAGAGTCTACAGAGAAAAAGAACTCTGAAGAAGCAAAAGTAGTATATGAAGAAAATGTCCCTAAAGATCAAGGTGAGCAAAGAGAAGAAGCAAGTGAACAAATAGTTGACAACCTTGCTCTGGAAACAGAAGGAAATGAACAAAAACTCAATCAAGAAGACCCTCCAGAAAGGCATGATGCTAAGATGTCTCATGAAAAAGAAGACAAAAGAGACACTGCTCAGAATGAGTCAGTTGACTCCTTGAGAGAGTTTTTGGAGAAGAAAAAGGAAGGTTAGATTTTGACTGCACCTGAGCTATTGCAAGGACCAATTAGCCTTGCCACAATGTCCCCATTACAGAAACTAAGACTTGGGACAATTTTTCAAACCATAGAACAATAAGAGATATTAAAATCCCATATGGAGGACAGTGAGCTGATTGGAGAAGCATCAACAATTTTTGAAAAGATTATGCCCAGAATAAAGAGAGATACATCATTAGCTCCTACTGGTCAGTTGAAGAAACTTATTGAATCAGTCAACTCTCATTTTGAGACCCTTGAACAAGCTATAGAAAAGAAGGTAAGGGTAGAGATTGATAGCAAGAGATTAGTTGAGGTGAATGATAAATATTCTCAAGACAAAGTTCTGTTAGCGAAGAGTGTTGAGTATTTAGAAATGGCCATCAAAGAAGCTAGCAATCTGTATCCGTTTTGTCTAACATGGCCTAAGAAAACTAAGGATCTAAAGGACAAGATAGATGGTTGGGAAGCCCAAATCACTAAAATATCCAAATCTTATGATCTGATGTGTTAGCATTCCATCAGCTGCCACTACACCAAAAGCTCAAACTGTTAGTGAGGGCACCACTAGAGAAGCTAGCCAGAGACCATGCGGGCTCGAGAAGGGAGTGGTTGAGGGTTGCACATGATTTAGCACCAACATACCCCCCAAGCCTTGGGCCCACCCTTGACGAGCCACGAGGCGAGTAGAAGGTGTCGGCAGGAATTGAACCCCTCCCCAGTAGAGTCACCAATTTGTTAACATTCCACCGGCTACCACTACACCAAAAGCTCAAACTGTTAGTGAGGGCACCACTGGAGAAGCTATCCAGAGACCGTGCAGGCCTAAGACGGGAGGGGTTGAGGGTCACGCATGATTTAGCACCAACACGATGAAAGATTTTATTGGGAATCAGAGGGCTACAATTGAAACCATCCATTCTAACATAAATAAGTTGTAGACTAAGAAGGAGGTCATCAAACATAGAATGAGCCAACTCTAGGAGATAGTGAGCTTCAAGATTGCATCCATGACCAAGCTAGTAGCAGTAGCAGATAAGACAAGGAAAATTACCGAGGCCCCTACTACCGTGAAGAAGGAAGAAGAGTTGGTGTCCCAGGTTAATGGGTATATATTATTTTTGAGTGATACTAAGGTCAGATGGGATGAAGATTTGGTGTAACTGAAGAAAATCTACAAAGATATTCTCCCTACAAATTAGTAAGGTATTTGATTTCACTTGTATATATGTGGATAGTACAAACAATTTTGAAGTTTTGGTCACCTGTACATACTTTTGTATCATATACCTTTGCCATTGATGTCAAAGGGGGAGAATGAAACATGTGAAAAACATAGAAAAATAACTAAAAAACAAGGAGAGAAGCATGAAGTTAGGGGAGCAGTGTGAAAAGAGTAAGGGGGAGCAGTATAATAGTTTTTCACATCAAGTGTTACCATCAATGCCAAAGGGGGAGATTGTTGGAAATTTGGTTGAGCTTGATGTTTTATGGTGTTTTCATTGATGGAAACAAGAAAAGGAACAAGGTTGGAACAAATATTTGGTCTGGCAAAGGAAGACCTAAGGAATTTGGCTAAGTGTTGGAAGAGTTTAGAGACAATAGGAGAAAGACAACATTTTGATTAGAATCAGTTCGTAGTTGAAGATTTAGTCTTACCATTTTGGTAAGATGTCTATAGTCCTTAGATGATCTTAAATACAAAGTTTTAGATTTTGATCATCTTTACAAGTGTACCTTCATGTTGTCTAAGTCTAGCATGACAAAATATAGTACTAAACAGAGCAGAACACACATTTGTTTTGATCCACATTCCTTCGGTGCTGTATATTTTGTTATGTAGTTTTGAGGTGTTGTAAACACTTGTATGAAGTCTCTAAATCTAGAGTTGTAGAGTTTGAAGTCCACCAGAATGATAGTTTTGAGCTGCTGAGTATCACTACTTGGTTTGACAATGTTTGACTGAGACAAGGCATGTGTTCTGATGGTCCGCAAGATAATATTATGCTCTATGGTTCTAAAGGTAAGATTTGGAATGTCTAAAGAGTCTTTGATATGAATCTAAGAAGGTGTTGTAGTCTGCAGCAAAGGTTATGATCTGATAGTTAGACTGAACTAGTGACAGTCTATGTTTGAGGCCGACCTATTAGTTTGATTTGTATGTGGCAAGTTCTATTGATTGGAACTTTATCCTAAGTGGTTCTATAGTTGGATCTGACATATGAGAATGTGTTTCAAAGGTAAATTGGGTCCGTAAAGCATTTTGGTGAATGAATTTGGCCGACAAGCTACATGTTGATTAACTACATGCTTCATCTTAGTACGCCAACCTAATGTGAAGATTCTAAGTGTTACGGATATATATATGAGATCCAATTCAATGATTGTAGTGTGAATATAAAGGTGTGTGTGTGTGTGACATATGAAAGATTGTGATTTTGTGAAGGTGACAAGTGCAAAAGAAGAGAGATCTTGTCTTCATGTAAGAATAAAGTAGTGTAGCAGAGCAATTCAAGATGAAGAGTTTTGAGATAGTTTTATGAGCATCATTGGAGCTGTAATCATGCATTTGCAGATGTAATTTTAGTAGTTCATTTTAGTAGTGAGCCACCCTTGGTGGTGAGCCTTTCTGTAGTGAGCATTTCAGACAGTGAGTCCTTTTGGATAGTGAGCCCTGGGCAGTGAGCCCTAAGTCAGTGAGCCTCTTTGTAATTCAGTATTGTTACTACATAATATATTGTGAGCTAATACTCACCATTATTTTTCTCTTTTTGGGTTTTCCACGTAAAAATCCTAGTGTTCATGTGTCATGCCTTGTAGTTGTTCATGCTATATTTAATTTGCTTTAATATTGTTGAATGGGCAAATGAATTAATGATTTAATGAGTGTATGGTTCAAGGGAATACTGATTCACCCCCACCTCAATATTCTGGGTGTTCAACAATCTAGCTCATCCCAAAAAAGATCTTCTTCAACATCTTCCTTACTTTTTTGCACAAGAGAACTCAGCTTAGCTATAGGACAACTCTCCTGAATGTTTGAAAAAACACCAAGATCTTCAAATTGGAGCATAGGTTCAGATTTGATGTGTTGTTCAACTTGACCAATGTCTTCATGCATAACAATCTCTCCATCGTTTGAAACAAGGTTGTCCTCATTTTTCTCTTAGTAGACCAGCACCCTATCAAAATTATTTGCATCCTACTGTTGTCCCAAACTTGCTGCTACTGTTAGGAAGGGCATGCTTTGTTCACCTTCCTCAACAAAAGAAGGTAGCTCATCAAACCAAAGAGTAGATTCTTTGCTTTCACCAACTCCTTCTTGTTTACTATCTTGTTGTCTTCGCTGATTTAGATTTGTTGCCATATGCATGGATACATTTTCTTCATCTTCAACAAAAAATGGGAGCTCAACAAATAAATCAATCAAAACTTCATGTTCAATGCCTCTTACTTGCCTTTCCAACTGCTGTCCCAGCTGATCATGCTCATCATCTTCATGCAACAAATATGATTTTTCTGATTTGGTGGCACAAAAAGGGCTATAAATAATTATTTCTTCATCATCTTCACTTTAAATATTCTCTTTTTCACCTACATAGCCTTCATTTTCTCTCTAAATAACGAGTCCTCCTTTGAAAAGGGAGATGGTGGGAGGGTAAAAGGGTCTAGTTGATGAAGTAAGATTAACATATTTATTGCTAAGATGATTATGAGGCATTATGGATTGCTCTTGGTTAGGAATCAGTTGTTGGATTGAAGGAGCACTCCTAAAACTTGGATTTTTGACATAAGGAGGCTTACTTGAGGATTCAAGAGGTTTTTCTTGTTTAAAACTAGGAAATTTGGACTTGGAAACCTCTTTATTCAAAGGATTATTCATCATTATAGGAAGATTTGAATTGAGACTAGGAGTGCAAGGAGCTGATTGGGTTTCATACCTTTGCATTTGAGCCATCAGTTGCCTCATTTGTTCTTCTTTGGCTGTAATTTGTTTAGCCAAAAAATCTTCTTCATCTCTCACTTGTATCTCCCTCTCCTGCTAGTTTAAATAAGCCTGATATGCAAACTCTTCCTGCTACCAACAATACTCTTTCTCATTTTTAATAGAATCTAACTACATTTGAAAGTTTAGTAGGATATCTCTCATATCTCTAATGCTCATGTTATCATTCTCTAGAAGCTAGTTAGGAGAATAGGCATGTTGATTATGAGAAAGATGGCCTTCTTGGGACTGATTAAAAGCATGGATAGGCTGCCAGGAATGCTGAGCAGAGGTGGGAGGGTGGAAAGCATGATAAGAGAGCATATATCTTGTTGTTATAGGGTTACTTGGGATGAAACTAGTAGCATTCTTGATCTAATATGGTTGGTAAGAAGGTATACAAACTGTTGTTTGGTAAAATGGAGGAGAAGAAACATAGTCTCCATGGTATTTGGTCATGTCACAACATTCAAATGAGCTAGAAATTCATCAAATATCTTCTTGAAATAAGAACATAAAATTATGATTCAAAAATTTATGCACATACCAGAAGGATCTTTGATGATCTTTTAAGCACTTGGTCTACTTAAACTAGTAGATTTATGATTAGAGTCACCATGGTGTTACTTGTATTGCCTCTAAAGGCTAATAATACTAAGAAAAACACCAAATATCTCAGTATTTTGATGAGAAGTTCATCACACTGGTCCCACTGGGCATGCGAAAAACTATTATCAATGAGATTGCACCCTCTTGTTGAATATGATTCAACAAGACCCCATGATACAATGGGAATAGCTTCTAGGTGTGGGACCTTGCAAAACTTGAAGCTAAACCTCTAGATGAAGGGATGGTTCCCTCGATTTCATCACCTAAACTAGACTACCTACTACTATTTTCAGAGGAAAGGGGTAGAAAATGACATAATAGAAGCCTAAATCCTAAAGTAAGGTGATGTACCAAATGTTTATGACCTATAAAACTATTTAACATACACAATAATTTTAATGAATCAGCTAGTTTCAAGACACAACTCACATCTGTTTCATGTTCATGTATCAATATTTCATAGGAAGGCTTTGGTGTTTGCAATATTAGAAGGAAAACTGAAGTCTTTCTCACGACTAATGACTTTTTGGCACCAGGACACAACCTACAACCTACACAAATCATGCATTTTCTACATATAGGTGTTAAAAATGAGGCATACATTCAAGGAATTGCATGTAAATCACATAAATATACATCAATGATTCAGCTACACACAATAGACAAAGATTGTGAAGGTGAAAATGCTTTCTTTATTGATTAAATGTACTTACAAAACTCTTGTACAAGTTTGACTCCTATGATGATGATGAGTTACATGTAGAAAAACTAGAAAAAAAGAGCCTTGTTTCAGGTTACAATCTTTCTCCACAACAAGAACTCTCCTTTTTAAAAAAATGAGTAAGAACAATATAAAAAAACTATTCTAGGTGTCCTATATCTCTTCCTAAGCACAGGAGAGAATATAGGACTTCACAATGAAAAGTCAAAATTTCATCCAAATGAGGTGGGCAAACCTTTCTTGGGCACTAGAGGACATTTTCCTAACTTTCCTCCTTGAAATACTCCTCTTGAGGCATGAGATAGCAAGTTAGTTGATCTCTTCAACTAGGATACTTGAAGATACTCCTAAAAGAGCTCCCACAACTGATTCCACTCTCCTGAATAAGTGGATAATAATCAAACTACCATTAGATGTTGTTATAACTACTCAAACTAGTCTTTACTCCTAACTCCATCTTGCATGAATATCTCTCTTGAACTGACTAGATCCATTTTTCCATCATTTGAGGGAGTAGGAGAAAATTCTTCACCAATAGGTTTCTGAACTACATCATTAAGGATTATTTATTTCTCTACACAAACTATTCATGCAGTCCTATACTCTCTGAACACATTGAAGAGGGTTTTGACATGTTTCAAGAGTCCAACTATGTAGACTAAAACTTACAAAAGCCTCCAAAACTCTCACAAGCTCTGCATGTCTTGTTCAAGCCTATAGCATGATTAAGGATCCTCTTCACAATTGGACTGCACCTTCTTTGAGAAACCTTTATCTTTTGGTTTTATGCCTCCCTTGACCTTGAAATGCTTGTGTAGATTTAGAAATTCTTCATTGTACCTATATAGTCTTCATTACTCTTTGGGGCTTCTACTTGATAAGAGAAGAAAAGTTTGTGCAAGCTTCATCTTAGTCTATTGATGTATGTGTCTTTGATGTCTGTCTAGTTATATGAGACACTCTAGTACTTGGGAACTCTTCTTAACTATTTTTTGTTAAAACCTAAGGAATGTTCCTATGTGAAAACTTGCTGACTATTGTCATCAACACAAAAACTGCCCCATTTCTCAGTCCATTAATGTAACAAGGCACCAACTTCCCTCTTTCCATCTAGATCCTTGCAAACTACTTTTAAGGCTTGCTAACTATTTTTAATACTTTCATCACTTTTTAGACCTCTTTTCAGGCTTATCATTGTGGCATTTGAAGTGTTTCAAAACCCTTCAAAAGGTTCTTGGTGACTTAGACTGTGTGTAATGTGATAGATCCTCTATTCATTGTAGGGAGTTATAAGCTTGTCACACTTGTCTTTGGCTTGTTCCATATAGTCAATATAATTGTTAACACAACTAACAAGACTATCCTCTCATGCCTTTTCACTGTACTTTCACTATTAGGTGTTCATCACTATTTAGGTCTGTTGCTATATCTATCATTCACTGTAACTATAGTCATCCATTGACTATTCTCACTCATTGTTACAGTCATTATGATTGTTTTATCATTGACATGACAGTCCTTGTATGTTCCTAATGATTGTCCTTGCTTTGTGATGGACTGCTCCTTTCTCTTTCTAGATTATTGTCATGCTACTCCTTGTGTTAATGACTATTTTCATATAGTTCTTCATGACTATTTTGCTGTCATATGACTATTTCATTCACTTTGACAAGATCTTCCCTTAATGAGAGACCTTTGTCTACTGGTCTTCACATTGTATTTGAAGCATTTCAAATACTTTAACATTTATGCCAACAAAATGAATGTGCTGCTATTGACCTTCAACATTCTTGTATGCACTCTGACTTCATGTACAACCTAATATTGTTTTGTCTTTTTCTTCTTCTCAGTAGCTCCACAAACCTTTACAACTTTGAAAAAATAGTAATCCCTTTGTATTAGTTGATGATATCTTCTTTGAGATAGGTCTGTGTGTAATTTTTTTATAGATTTGCCAGGTAATTGTCTTTCCTTTACAATGTGTGTAGTGTTGTAAGGCTTCCTTGATCACTACCCTACAACTTTCCTGGCACCTACATCTATGTTCAATGAGTTTGGTATACCACATCAAAAGAATAAGATCAAAAACCCTAAACATGCAAAAAACCTTTTAGGATCTTGTGAACTCAAGAATGTCTTTGCAAAAATACAAGGTCTTCATAGCAAATGTAGATATGATGATGACAAAGTGGAAACTTCATAAGACTGTCAGGAGTCTTTTTGGTATCCCTATTTTGTTGTTCCATGCATTTTCTAATCTTCCTTTATCCCTTTGACTATCGCATATCAAATCTTTTACACTATGTCTTGTATAAATTTTTGTCTAGACGATTACTCTCTCCTCATGACTGTTTCTTTCACTAGTTATGACTATTTTCTTCTTTGACTGTTCTCTTACTTTGTTGCTGCCACCATGACTATTCTCAAACTTTTTTACTTGCTTCACTATTACCTCTATATTTGTTTGGATTTATCTTTGAATTCTTTCTCAAGTTCCATCCTCTATCTCTGTAAAGTTTGGTAAGCTCTTTCAAGACCTTTTATTACTATCCTTATACAGTTTGTTGCTCAAGTCTTATCAAAGCATAATTTGTTCTCCTCAAAACTATTGACACAAGGTTTTGGAACCTTTGATAGGGCACCAACATACTGACAAACCTTTGTATACATTCCTCATGCTTCTATTCTTCCACGAAGGCTTGTTAAAACTCTATGGATAGGGATAAGACCTAAAAACATAATGTACATCCATTAAAAAGGAATATACAGCTCTTTTAGAGACTCTTCTTAACTATTGACTATGAGAGCTTTCCTCTATTTGTGATTTCATGGAATAATAACTTATTTGTGCAACACTACACACTACTCTTCAAAAGACTTCAGACCCCTTAAACTATTCTTTATCTTCATACAATATGCTCTATTGTCCTGCTACTCTTCAACATTCCCTTATTCAAGGCTTAAAGGTTAAAGCTTCTAAATATTTTACCATTTCATGAAGATTCCTAAGACAAAACCTAATTTTTTTGCAAATACAACTGATCATAAGAGTTTCTCAAACAATTCAAAACACTTGATAACCTTTCCTTGAACCTTCTACTCTTCCATATTGAAACCTCCTACAGCTTGGTGCAGGATTGAAAGAAGAAAATACAATATTTTACACACATTTGGTCTCTTGTAAAAATGAAGATATAATAAGGTTCTCAAATAGACCATTGAGATCCTTCAATCATAACACAATCTTCCTAAACATTGGTCTCATGCTCCTTTTCATTTGTGATCATGAGAATATCCTTCTCGGGTCTGTTTGGACAGAGTTATGTAACACAACTTGACTCTCATCTAAACCATTCCTTACAACAGTGAACAAGTATGTATATATCACTTGCATGGTCTTCCACGTGCTTCTTCATGGCTCTCAGAGGAGCATACACCTGCACATTAGCTTTAAAACCCTAGAACCTAACCAAACTCATTAAAGACCCAAAACAAACCTAAAATCTTGCTAATCTTCAACCATTTTTAAAGGAAAGACTCCCTCCATGGAGTGTATGGGTAGATTTTGGAACTTTAAGGTTTATTTTATGCCTTTTGCACACTTGACATTACAAAAAAAAAGGAATTTTGATATGTCATTAATACTTGAAAGACCTTTTAAGATCTTTTGAAAATGGAACACAAGGAAATCTTCCAAGACCTCTAAACAAAATGCCACTTGACAAGGCAATGAACCTTCTAGTCACATATATAAAATGAAAAGCTTGATTTAATTGTGTTAAAAAACTTGAAACTCAATGCATCCAAATTAAGACTAAAAGGACTTAACCTTTTCATAAAAAGACACCTCGTAAAAGACTTAAAAGAACACCATGCAAACTATTAGGGCCAAAAGGCACAAATAGGTAAGAAATCCTTCTACTATCTAAATCTAACAATGAAGCTCAATCCTTTTAGTGATTGCAATTATGCCTTTTTCACTTCTCTTTTGATGATTACACTTCTTCTTTGACAACTTCTACAACTTCATCAAATGTGTTCTTTGTAGCTTACTGACTCATTGCTTTCAGCCTTCAAGAAATTTTACCTTTGGCTCACTGCCTCTAGTAATTAGTTAGGCACACTCTTCACTTCCCTTCTATCTCAGAAATATCTTCAAGATGAATCAATCTAAACAGGATCTATTACTTCTACTCTTTCTCCTTCAATTGCACATCATAATGCATTACACATCCACATTCAACTTCTTACTCTCACATTCACAATCATACCTCACCTAGATCAACTAGGTTTACAATATATACATGATATTACATTGATTACTTTACATGTCAGCCAATGACAACAAGAATATTACAATTACAAGTTGGCCAAAGATCAAACAACATGAAACATGTAGAGGGAAAACCCTAAAATGAACTACATGCAACACTAGGAAGAGGAACACACCTTGTAGATTCCAACACACACTTAGCCTAGTCCTAAACATCCTTCACAGCATTAGCCTTCAAAGAATAACATCCGCATGCCTCGTACATTTGAAATAGGTCAACCTTAAGTAAGAACATATGAAGCTTGTAGCATGTCAGTCATTTCATCTTGGCAGTACTCATGAAGGATTAGACATTATTTGCACTTCTCCCTGATGAGTCAAAATGACCCATAGAACATCTCCAAACACTCCTTGAACTCCACACAACAAAGACTTTGTGGTGCACACCTTCAACATACGTCCGCCGGCTAGGAAAAGGTATAACCTAACAACACCTTCATTCTAGACCATAGCCTATTCTGGAGAAACTAGAAACCACCTTGTAGAGCAACAAGAAACATCACAATATCCTCAAGATCATTCTCCACCAGCCAATTCACCACTTTATATAGCAACAAGTTGGCGCAAGCTAACAGACACTGAAACTAGCCACCAGACAATACAATCCTACACTCTATCACCTATAACTTTCTATGTGGAGGGACAAATGATATGAAAAATTGAATGTAGCACCTTCACAACCCACTAAACTTAACTTCTAAATTGCATGACCATATCTTCAAAGGTAGAGGAATGCAGAGCATTCTCCCAATTAGTCTTCAAGGCAACTTCCTGCAGCAGAAACCTTCACCAACATTCGTAGACTAGAGCCTCCTTGTAGAAACACATACTTCCTAAGGAACAATAGGAGAGAGCATACAACATGATACATACAATCAGTAACATCTCCCCAACATCAACATTACTTCTAATCCTCATCTTAATGCTTCTAATTCCCATCTTAATATATCATCATGATATCATCTCTAATGACAATAAACATACACAATACAACATTAATTAACATTAAACAAGGCATGAAATCCAACCATGAATGTTAGCACCATCACTGTTAGCACACCATCATAGTATACCATCAATATAAGCATCAATGACAGCCCAAACCAAGTGTTGGCATCAATGGAAACCACATCAGTGACAACTTTAGGTAACATATGTGCAACAAAAATGGATGAGGGATGCCCCCTCAGGGATTGAGTGAAAAAATTAAATTTTCAAGTGAACTCTCAAAAAGGAGGGAATGGTGGTGAAAAAGAGGTTGAGAATGGAAAAAAAGGTTGATAAAAGAAAAAATGGGTGAAAACAGATATGATTTGTGGTCTGGGTAGAAAAAAAAGTGAATAAAGGCTTATGTGGAAACTACAGATAGGCAAAAGTTGGCCCAACATGCCACATTTGTACACCTAAGCTTCTGGAGTTGGATAGATAAGAGTGAGAGCGATGGAAGCACAACACATCCCATGTGAGGAGCATCGATCTGCGAGTCCAGGAGTATCAGTGGTTACCTGCAACTAGACCACAAGTATGCCAGCTAACCCTTCTTTATCCTTTCTCAGGTTTTAGAGCATTTATGGGGATTGAAAAGGGTAGGTTAGGTGGTTTAACACCAGCACATAGTTTCATGCCCACATTTCCCATGCGGTTATGACACACAACACACGTCTCATGTCCACATTTGTCATGTGGTCATGACATGAAATACCAAAAACTTTTCCACATGTCCCTAGAAACCCCCTCGCACGCGTCTGTGTGCTCGGTGGCAATACGCATAAGGTGTAAACAAGTCAATCATATACTCAGAGAAGTGTGCCTTACTATGCAATCCCCTATGTGATGATAGCCAACTAGGGGGTTAGGCAACGTGATGCGCGCCGCTTCTAGGTTTAGAATAGTTTAAGTTCAAAACCCTAAGTTTCCTAGGTGGGTGGAATGATTCTGACTGAATCGAGATCAACCCTAACTATAATGCAATAATAAATTTGACAAATAAAATGCATCTAGTGATATGATGGTCGCATGAGAAATGGAGTGATTAAATGATGTCGCGAAAAAACCATAAAATGAAACCCTAAAATCTAGGAAAATTCCAATAGCATAACATGTTTTCAATAATTGAAATAAATATTTTAAAAAGAAAACACTAAGAAGTAATTAATGCAAAAATTAAAATAATTAAACATTAAGGAAAATTAAATAGATTTTCAAGGTTAAATAAATTGATAATTCAACTAAATATTAAAAATTCAAAAATAATTAAATAACCAAAAAAAAACTTCAAAATTAAGTCCTTTAATAAATATAATTTCGACCATTATATTTATTAACTAACTCAAAAATAATTGATAAAGGAGAAAAAATAAAAATATCTTTCCCGCAAAAATAATAAAATAGATTAAGATAAAAATTTGAGAGAAAGTTTTCCCAACGTAACAATTTAAAACGCACTAAGAAAATTAACATAAATGCCCCAAAATAATTAAATTATAAAGGGAAAAACACCTCCCATCAAAATAAAATCAACCCCTTCACCACTAAAATAAATTTCCAAAAGAAATTAAAAACAAAATCCCAAAATAAAATTTAAGCACTAAAGTAATGCACAAGAAAGTCAATAATTCCAAAAATGTCCCCAAAAGCAAAAGAGGGGGAAAACTAAAAATTCCGTGCACATGAAGAGATAAAAAATAAAAAATTTAAATAACAAAATTGAAATCCTCACATCATCCAACTCACCCTAATCTATTAAAAATATTAGTTTTCCCAAGAGAGTTGCCCTAATAATATTTTATTAGTTTCCTTATGGAAACCCTACCCTTTCTTATGTTTTTTCTTCTCTTCTTGTTTTAGGTTACTCTTTGTTTTCCCATTTCTTTTTTGTTGCCTCCATTGTTTTGTTTTCTTGTAGGTTAGAGGTTTGAAGATGGAGGCTGCCATGGTTGCCACATTCTGAGTATGCTTATTATAATTTTTTTTTGTTTATATATATATAACATGTGCAGGTGCAAGGTTCATGGTGGTCGAGCCGAGTAATGCAAGTAACAAGGGGACCAACAGCATGTTGTTTGCAGGCTGACATTTTTATTTACTTGCAAACCCATGTGTTTTGAGGCAACCGGTGTTTGCTTTTGTTAAAAGAGGTGTGACGGGGGTGGGGGGTGGACTCCCCACCCACTCCTCACCGACCCCCCACTCAACTCCCACTACAACAACCATGGCAATGGCTTACAAGCTGTCGTCCCTCCCAACCTCCATTAAATGGCCTACGGCCTTATTCTCACTAATAACAATTTTAAATAACATGGATAATAAAACCAGATTGTATCATTAAAGGGACTAGTAGTAAATCTCTTTTTTTTGGAAAGCAAATATGCAGCATTTCTATTTCTTTTATATATATATTGACAGAATTAAGCAAAACAAAATAACATATTTTTTTTTTGCAAATTTCATTTACCACTATCTTTTGACAGAAAATAAAATGACAACTATATAATTTTTGAAAGAACATAGCAAGCATTTTGAGGGGTACATTTTTTTGTGAGAACCATAAACTAAAATCTATATATTTCTTTTCCATCATAGCTTATAGCGAAATTCAAACAGCAACACATGCTCTCCCCTTTTATTTTATTTTTGAAATAACATAACAGAAAATTTATATTTTCTTTTGGCAAACTTTCTAAAAACACATAAACACTAACAACAACTTGATGCACATATTTTTGGACACCACAATAAGAGGTATTTCACATTTAAAATTCCTTACAACAGCAAGCATAAAGGAGAGTAATAATTTTGACAATAATACATTAAGGAATACTCCCACTAATTTTCCTTACAACAACCAACACATGGGATAAAAATAATTTTGACAAAGGTCTACAACAAGGCCTCTAAGACCATGGCTCAAATCAGCCAACTACAATAAAGCATATGAGGCAAAAAATGATCTACTCCAACTTCATTTTCTCCCAAGAACACCTGCATTAAATACACAACAATGGGGAACCAAGCCACGAAGGAATGCCCTCCTCCCTACCATAGACCTGCTAGTGGGTCACCCTCGAGCTACGGAGGTAGGGTTCACACGGTTGCACACACACATCACAATAAAAGAAATTTTCCAAACACACAAAAGAATTTAACTGCCATGGATTTGCACAATACTAAACTCATGAAAATGAGTTTGAAGGGGGGTAGGGGAGTGGACCCCTCAACTCAAGAGGTCACTCCAAGATCTCAAAATCACCAAGTCTCAAGGCCTCAAGCCAAAACCACATAATACATATCTCCAAATATCTCAAAAAAAAAACTATCATGGCACTCTTGCCTTCAAAATGCTCTCAACAACAAAGAAAAGCCCTCAAGGCTATAATAGTACAACAATAAGGAGGTGACCTCAAGGAGGTTCACTCTCCCCCACCCCATACAATTTGAGCCTTACCTCCAAATGGAGGTGCTCTCACCAAACTCCCAACCCACACAAAAAGAAAACAACAATCAACATAAAGTTACAAACACCAACATAAATGAAGTAAACAAAGGGAAATGACCATAGCCATGGGGCTTACCTTCAAAAGCCCTAAAAATGGAAGCACGTTTGGTGAAGAGCTCCAAGCTTCTCCAAGTCTCCCAATCTCTAAATTTCTCTAACTCCCAAAAAAAAGAACTCCAAGAATAGAAGAACAAAAAATGCAAAATACAAGAACCCCACACTCCTCTTCAAGAGGAGATAATATAGGCCTTCCAATTTGGCCTTGAGGAATGAGAATGATGTAGAGGCATCCACACTAAAACCTTGACATACAGCATGTATGTCTACAACCCATCATCATCATCATATTTTCTGTTAACATTGTCAGCATCATCATATTTTCTCTTGCCGACCGATATCCTCCTGCAGACAAACCTTCGACCTTTCACCTGTCAGCAGCATCATCATATCCGGCTATCAGCAGCATCATCATATTCGGCAAGTGCAATCATCCTCCTGACGATCACTGTTCATCTTACCACCAACCTCTATCTGCAGCCTCATGATGTTCGACATCATCTTCATCAGCAGGATATAAAATATCCGGTTCCTCCCATATATCCTGATGACGACAACTTCAAGCACCTTTCCTTCGATGCTTACGTCACCCTGATCTCTGACCTACTTAAACAAGCAGCATCAGGATATGACTTATCCGGTCATATTGAAACATCCTGATGATGATACTCAACTTTATACTGATGACAAATATTCTGCCGAATATCCTCCTCCCGATCCACTTAACTTCTCAATGCCTTATGCCGATACCAAAACACTTATGGTCAGCAGGATAAACCTTTATCGGGTGATATTTCAGAATGTCCTGATGACGATTATCCTGATGACGATGACATCATATGTAGTTCCTTCAATATCCTGCTATCGGCCAAACTTAACATTATCGGCCCGCGATGATTTTATCAACCCGATCGACTAACTTATGCCGATATACTCTTCCTCGGCAACACCTTGTGATGATCACCCCAATGTGCATTCACCTTATGCAAACAACTGTATCATGCTCACCTCCATCTACTTGGATGACGCCCGAAGTAACTGCAGGATATACACAGAAATATCCTGATGATGTCATTGTGACGAATTTCTAACCTTAGCGAATTTCGATCCGCCGAACCTCCTGAGGTGACCCGATCTGCTTTTAGGGTGATCTTCTAGACTCGAACTACCAGCATGACCTAGCACATGCCCATGCTAGGGTTCTCAGCACATCTCAACTGCGATCCTGCAAACATACATGTGAACAAATAGAAAATGCAAACTAAATCCTAAACTATTGTACATAGCCATTCCACCAATTCGATGAATCAACCGGTGGAATGGATCAGCGAATCCATGAAACCACCAGAACAACCACACAATTAAACAATGGAATTCAATAGAGAATGAACACAAATAGGATCTCTTTATTGATTTCAAAAGATGCAAGTACAATACTCAGTCTCTCTCTCTGTCTCACTTTCTGCAACCTAGCTCCTCAATCTATATCTCTATCTCAATCTGTCCTAAGACCAACCGATCCTACTGCATAAATAGGAACTGCTTGCGAGTACTACCACTCGATTCCAAGCAATTGGGAGCTTCCAAGCGGCTGGGAGGATCCAACTGAACTAACAAACTATATAGCTGTCATCAGCTATCATAACAAACTACCTAAAAATAGAAAAGCACGATCAACATAGACCTTATTACATGCATTGGTCTTACAAGACCTTCTTGGAAACATCAACAAGACCTAAAACAAACTAACTGCCTCATGGAGGCCAGCTGTCAGGTAGGTGCTCCTGCACTATGATGCAGAGGCATCCACACTAAAACCTTGACATACAGCATGTATGTCTACAACCCATCATCATCATCATATTTTCTGTTAACATTGTCAGCATCATCATATTTTCTCTTGCCGACCGATATCCTCCTGTAGACAAACCTTCGACCTTTCGCCTGTCAGCAGCATCATCATATCCGGTTATCAGCAGCATCATCATATTCGGCAAGCGTAATCATCCTCCTGACGATCACTCTTCATCTTACTGCCAACCTCTATATGATGCAGAGGCATCCACACTAAAACCTTGACATACAGCATGTATGTCTACAACCCATCATCATCATCATATTTTCTGTTAACATTGTCAGCATCATCATATTTTCTCTTGCCGACCAATATCCTTCTGTAGACAAACCTTCGACCTTTCGCCTATCAGTAGCATCATCATATCCGGCTATCGGCAGCATCATCATATTCAGCAAGCGCAATCATCATCCTGACGATCACTGTTCATCTTACCACCAACCTCTATCTGCAGCCTCATGATGTTCGACATCATCTTCATCAGTAGGATATAAAATATCCAGTTAATCCCATATATCCTGATGACAACAACTTCAAGCACCTTTCCTTCGATGCTTACGTCACCCTGATCTTTGACCTACTTAAACAAGCAGCATCAGGATATGACTTATCCAGTCATATTGAAACATCCTGATGATGATACTCAACTTTATACTGATGACGAATATTCTACCGAATATCCTCCTCCCGATCCACTTAACTTCTCAATGCCTTATGTCGATACCAAAACACTTATGGTCAGCAGGATAAACCTTTATCGGGTGATATTTCAGAATGTCCTGATGACGATTATCCTGATGACGATGACGTCATATGCAGTTCCTTCAATATCTTGCTGTCGGCCAAACTTAACATTATCGGCCCGTGATGATTTTATCAACCCGATTGACTAACTTATGCCGATATACTCTTCCTCGGCAACACCTTGTGATGATCACCCCAATGCGCATTCACCTTATGCAAACAACTGTATCATGCTCACCTCCATCTACTCGGATGATGCCCGAAGTAACTGCAGGATATACACAGAAATATCCTGATGATGCCATTGTGACGAATTTCTAACCTTAGTGAATTTCGATCCGCCGAACCTCCTGAGGTGACCCGATCTACTTTCAGGGCGATCTTCTAGACTCGAACTACCAGCACAACCTAGCACATGCCCATGCTAGGGTTCTCAGCACATCTCGACTGCGATCCTGCAAACATACATGTGAACAAATAGAAAATGCAAACTAAATCCTAAACTATTGTACATAGCCATTCCACCAATTTGACGAATCAACCGGTGGAATGGATCAGCGAATCCATGAAACCACCAGAACAGCCACACGATTAAACAATGGAATTCAATAGAGAATGAACACAAACAGGATCTCTTTATTGATTTCAAAAGATGCAAGTACAATACTCAGTCTCTCTCTCTGTCTCACTTTCTGCAACCTAGCTCCTTAATCTGTATCTCTATCTCAATCTGTCCTAAGACCAACCGATCCTACTGCATAAATAGGAACTGCTTGCGAGTACTACCACTCAATTCCAAGTGGCTGGGAGCTTCCAAGCGGCTGGGAGGATCCAACTGAACTAACAAACTATACAGCTGTCATCAGCTGTCATAACAAACTACCTAAAAATAGAAAAGCACGGTCAACATAGACCTTATTACATGCATTGGTCTTACAAGACCTTCTTGGAAACATCAACAAGACCTAAAACAAACTAACTGCCTCATGGAGGCCAGCTGTCAGGTAGGTGCTCCTGCACCATACTCCCCAATAGAAAAGAACTCATGTCCCATGAGTTAGGATGTGGAAGTCCTCCACCTTTACACTTTGTCATGTCAGTGTTCTGACCTGTTCTAGCTTTATCCTCTGTTGTCTCTTGGCTGCTCCAAGATTTCTAAACTGTAACTTGCTGTCTTGCAAGTAAACCCTCAGGCCTGGCAATGTAGGCCCTTCTCACACATACCTTGTGTTTGTCAGGTTGTCTTACCAGAACCTCTGTCTGAATACCTACCTCTTGAACTTCTGAAATGTTCAATCCTATCTTCCTTTCAACTCTTATAGGACAAACAATAGTCCCAACTATGACAACATCCTTATCACCCCTCACAACTGGTGGTTGTTTGTAAACCTGTTTCTGAACCTGCTGCTGACCTCTGTCAGTCAAAACTGAAACTGTCTTCAAACTGTTGTCCTTAACAACTCCTTTCCCTGCAATGTCCTCAACTGCCTGTATGCCTGCTGCTATAGGCATATGCACAAATTCCTTCTTTCCCACTAAAATGATTTTGGCTGCCTCCTGTGCTGCAACATCTTCCTGCAATGGCATCAACATAATAGTTTTCCCATCTTTCTTGATGGTGTAGGTATTAGCATACCCATCATACAGTACCCTCCTATCAAATTGCCATGGCCTACCCAACAGTAGGTGACAACATTCCATGGGCAAAATGTCACACAAAACTCTATCATGATATGCTCCAATCTGAAAATCAACATATGCCTATTCATATACAAAAAGTGATTGACTATCACTCACCCAAGATGCCTTGTAAGGGTGTTGGTGTGGAATCCTTTCCAAATTTAGTTTATCCACCATTTCCTGAGATACCATGTTGTCTGTTGAACCAGTATCAATGACAACCTTACATACTTTACCTTTGCTCTTGCATGTGGTCTTGAAAAGAGCTCTTCTGTGCATCATATCCTTTGATGTCTACAAACTAGTTCTCCTTAGCATCAATGCTTCTCCCTCCTCAGGATACCCATAATTGTCAGGAACTCTATCTTGATAAGTGTTTAAACTTTGTACACTTTGCTCTACTTTCTCTTCTTGCACAAGTTGTACTCTCTTGTCATTCGTTCTATCATCTCTGGATGATGAACCCTTGTTTTTTGGACATTTGAAAAATGGATGACCAAACTCACCACAGGTGTAACACTTCCCTGAAAATGTAGTAGAACCTCTACCACCTCCAAATCTGCCTCTATTACCTTTCCATCCACCTCTGAAATCAGACTGTCCCTGTCCTTTACCAGTGTCTTCTTGACCCTCATTGGTTTGCCTTGTTGTAGGGGCTGATCCTCTTCCCCTCATATTGTTTCCTCTTCCTCTCATGGACTTATCTTGTCTTCTATTCACCTTTTCTTCAATCCTGATTGCCATTTGATAACAATCTTCCACATTCTTAGGGTTAGCTAAAATTAACTCATCCTGTATGGTCAATCTTAAGCCAGCCAAGTACCTAGCTACCTTTTCTACCTTATTCTCATGATGACTAGATCTCATACTCAATTTATAAAACTCCTCAGTATATGCCTTCAGATCCATTTCCTTCTGCCTTAAAAATTGCAGCTTCTTAAACATCTGAATTTCATAATCCTTGGGCAAGAATTTACCTTTGATCCTTGCTACCATTTTATCCCATGAAGTGATCTTTGACTTTCCTTGTTTCCTTCTCTCGGATTGTACATAATCCCACCATACCAAAGCATGACCTCCTAACTTGGTCTTTGCAATCTTTACCTTCTAATCCTCAGCAACATCTTCACATTCAAAGTGATTATCAAGTGCAGCAATCCAATCCAGTAACTCATCTTCATTCAAACTTCCATTATACTTGGAAACATCAACCTTTACCTTAGGTTTATCACTTTGTACTGCCTTTAACAGTTTTGCAAATCTCTGGTCTTTAGCATCCAGACCTTCAGCTACCTCTTCATACTCTTCAACAGCATCTTCATCTTCTTCTGACTCACTGTCTTCCACTTCCCTCTTTTTGTTCTTTTCCAGGGCTACAAGCCTGGCTTGAAGTGCTTCAGCAAGCTCCTTCATCTTCCTCATCTCTCTGGCATGTTTTTCCTTCATCTCCTGCAATTCCCTTGCAGTACCATTACCTTTCGGAGGCATTTTGTCAACCTCTCACTCCTCTACCTCTGTCTTTTCAGTGATAGAATCAACACACAATAGCCCAGACCTTTTGCTGAGCTCTGATACCACTATGATGCAGAGGCATCCACACTAAAACCTTGACATACAGCATGTATGTCTACAACCCATCATCATCATCATATTTTCTGTTAACATTGTCAGCATCATCATATTTTCTCTTGCCGACCAATATCCTCCTGCAGACAAACCTTCGACCTTTCGCCTGTCAGCAGCATCATCATATCCGGCTATCGGCAGCATCATCATATTCGGCAAGCGCAATCATCCTCTTGACGATCACTGTTCATCTTACCGCCAACCTCTATCTGTAGCCTCATGATGTTCAACATCATCTTCATCAGTAGGATATAAAATATCCGGTTCCTCCCATATATCCTGATGACGACAACTTCAAGCACCTTTCCTTCGATGCTTACGTCACCCTGATCTCCGACCTACTTAAACAAGCAGCATCAGGATATGACTTATCCGGTCATATTGAAACATCCTGATGATGATACTCAACTTTATACTGATGATGAATATTCTGCTGAATATCCTCCTCCTGATCCACTTAACTTCTCAATGCCTTATGCCGATACCAAAACACTTATGGTCAGCAGGATAAACCTTTATCGAGTGATATTTCGGAATGTCCTGATGACGATTATCCTGATGACGATGATGTCATATGCAGTTCCTTCAATATCCTGCTGTCAGCCAAACTTAACATTATCAGCCCGTGATGATTTTATCAACCCGATCGACTAACTTATGCCGATATACTCTTCCTCGGCAACACCTTGTGATGATCACCCCAATGCGCATTCACCTTATGCAAACAACTGTATCATGCTCACCTCCATCTACTCGGATGACGCCCGAAGTAACTGCAGGATATACACAGAAATATCCTGATGATGCCGTTGTGACGAATTTCTAACCTTAGCGAATTTTGATCCGCCGAACCTCCTGAGGTGACCCGATATGCTTTCAAGGTGATATTCTAGACTCGAACTACCAGCACGACCTAGCACATGCCCATGCTAGGGTTCTCAGCACATCTCGACTGCGATCCTACAAACATACATGTGAACAAATAGAAAATGCAAACTAAATCCTAAACTATTGTACATAGCCATTCCACCGATTCGACGAATCAACCGGTGGAATGGATCAGCGAATCCATGAAACCACCAGAACAGCCACACGATTAAACAATGGAATTCAATAGAGAATGAACACAAACAGGATCTCTTTATTGATTTCAAAAGATGCAAGTACAATACTCAGTCTCTCTCTCTGTCTCACTTTCTGCAACCTAGCTCCTCAATCTGTATCTCTATCTCAATCTGTCCTAAGACCAACCGATCCTACTGCATAAATAGGAACTGCTTGCGAGTACTACCACTCGATTCCAAGCGGCTGGGAGCTTCCAAGCGGCTGGGAGGATCCAACTGAACTAACAAACTATACAGCTATCATCAGCTGTCATAACAAACTACCTAAAAATAGAAAAGCACGGTCAACATAGACCTTATTACATGCATTAGTCTTACAAGACCTTCTTGGAAACATCAACAAGACCTAAAACAAACTAACTGCCTCATGGAGGCCAGCTATCAGGTAGGTGCTCCTGCACCAGAGAAGGTGACACTTGTCCCCTTCTCCTTCCTCATCCCATGCCACTTGCAAGGGAGAAGGAGTGTGAGGGTGACAAGTGTCACCCTCCAATTCCATCTTATCCCTCACCTTATCCACTTGTGCTCTCACACATGTGTGAGAGACCAAGTGGTGAGGTGGTAATTCCCTTCAAGCCTCCATGAGGATAAGGGATGCCATATAGCATCCTCTTATTCTCATAGAGAGCCATCTCCCTCCAAGATGCTATCGCACATGTGTGAGATTCTTGGAGGGAGAACCCACACACTTGGGAGTCTTGAATACCTCCCAAGTTCTCTTGGTGAAGGGATCCCCAAACTTTGGGAAGGGAGATGGGTCTTCCCCAAAGCATGACTCATCTCCCACCCTTAGCCATTTCAAAATTCGTCACTTTGACTAAACCCCAGTTTAGAGTGACCAAAAGTGAATTACCCTAAGGTTTAGTTAGTCAAAATTGACCCTAGACCCAAGGGTTACCACCTAGGGTAAGTTTGGGACACTAAGGTACACCTAGGGAGGCATAAATTCACTTTTAAATGGCCCAAAATAAAAATAATACCAAGTGGTGTAAAACAAATGTAAATATACAACACATGAAATAAATCAATCTAATAAGGGTGAACATAGGCCAAAATAATTAAACCAAGCATGCACTAGACATCACTCGATCAAATGTGATCTTCATCCCTCTTGGGAATGGATTGACTAAATAGGGAATAACATGTGTGTGAACACTACCTCCAATTTCCCGTGGCCTAGGAATATAATCATGCACAACTAGATCAAGTGTCAATCACATCATGGATAATCATAGCCGAAGAAACTAAAATTAAATTCATGTCATTACATACAACATTAATCATTTACTACATAATTTAATATTAAAACTACATCTTCTATCCAATGTCTCATAATCATCATTAAATAATATATCCACATAAGGAATCTTGAAATCACATCAATAATCATCATCATAACATCCGAAAATGATCAAATCAAATCACCACATCTTTAATCAATGTCAAACCAAAAGTCAGGAACTATAATCTAATATGCATAATGGAATATAATAGTCTCTCAAATTTTGATAATGTCATCAACTAAAATGTAAACAATCAAAATAGGGAAGTGAAAATAATCGGCCTCACATCCTCCCCCGTCACATCCTCCCCCCTAAGACTAAAATTGCTATTGGAAGTCATCAAAAAGATGGGGATAGAGTGCCCTCAAACTAGCTGCATCCTCCCAAGTAGCTGTGACCTCATCATAATGATCCCACTGGACCCTAACCTAGTCCAGCTCTCGACATCAAAGGCCTAGTGTCCGATGATCCAATATACGAATTGACTCCAAAGCCAACTGCCCGTCCGCCTCTACCTATAGAGTACTCCAGTCCAATACATGAGATAAATCAGATATATATCACCTCAATATAGAAATATGAAAAATATCGTGGATACGTGACAGGCTAGGTGGCAACGCTAGATAGTAGACTACAAGTCCTATCTTCTCCAAGATCTCAAAAGGTCCTACAAACCATGGTGCGAGCTTAGAGCCCTTTCCATAACAGATTGGACTCTTGTGTGGCTGCACTCTAAGGAATACTTTGTCACCCACTGAGAAGCTCAGATCAAGTCTCTTAGCATCGACATACTTCTTTTGTCTATCTTGTGCCTCCTGAAGTCTCTACCTAATTAGTGTGACCTGCTGCTCCATATCCTGAACCAACTCTAGACCAATGGCAACCCTGTCCTATATCCAATCCCAACTCAATGGTGTCCTGTATGGTCTGCCATATAAAGCCTGAAAAGGAGGGATACCCAATGAGTTGTGATGCCCATTATTGTAGGAAAACTCAACCAAATATAGATACTCCTCCCATCTAGACTGATGGTCCATAACATACATACGAAGCATGTCCTCCAACACCTAATTCACCTACTCTATTTGTCCATCTATCTCAAGGTGATATGAAGAGCTAAAGTTGAGCTGTGTGCCCAATGCTTGCTATAATGCCCTCCAAAAGGTTGAAGTGAACACCAAATCCCTGTCAAAAATGATGCAGCAAGGTACCCCATGTAATCTCACAATATCATCTAAGAATACCCTCACCACTGCTGGTGCATTATATGTCATGCATACAGGTGAGAAATGCACCACCTTGGTCAACTTGTCAACTGTCACCATGATGGCATCATGGCGACATGAAGACATAGGAAGACTAACAATGAAATCCATGGAAATAGTGTCCCATTTCCACTCAAGTATCTCATGAGGGTATAAAAGACCCACTGGATGCTGATGCTCAGCCTTGACCCTCTGGCACTCAAGGCATCAAGCAAAAAACTCTGCAATATCCCATCTCATACCCGCCCAATGGTAAAGCTATCATAGGTTAGCATGCATCTTCTTCACCCATGGATGTGCTGCATATGGTGCTCTGTGAACCTTTGATAACACTTGTTGTTCCCAAAATTAGCTACGCTCGTTTTTGTAGACAACCCCTACCACACTTGTCCATTTCGTAGCCTACAATCTAAGTTTGCAAATCAAGACAAGTTCTCTTGGCCTTGTATGAAGTCATCTGACACTGTAGAATATCTCATGACACTCCCTTAATCTGATTTCTCAAGATTCATGAGAATCAATGAAGTTGCAACCTCGTCAAAATATCATTTTTGATCATTTTAAAGTGTTAGAAAATTTTAAGTCCTCATGTGTAGAGTCGGTCAAAAACACCGCTCTTACATGTTTTTAAGTCATAATGTGCAATGTCAGTCATATCTACCGATCTTGCATATCCTTAATGTCTTAATGTGTAATATTGGCCAAAATTTTTGCTTATACATATTTGTCTTGTTTCTTTGTTAACATCAAGAGTGGTTAAATCTGGCACCCATGCATGCTCCTCGTCAAATTTCGCATCTTTAGGAGTGGTCGTTCTAACTGTCTAAGCATTTCTCCGCAAAATCTTTGAACTATGGTGGCATTAATGCCACTCGTGTTGGCATTAATGCTTTCAATTTGAACCTTTTTAAATTGCTTTAAATCCATTTTGTTTGCTAAATTCTTAGTTTTGAAACCTCAAACAAACTATGATACCTCCTTGAGATCATTTGATCGCACGAAATTTGGATTTGGGCGGATTTTGGGTCTATGTGGTTGCATTTAGGTTTCCAGTTTATCATTAGAGGTAAGTCTTTATTTTGTTCTTGTTTCTGTTTTAAAACTAGGGTTTTTATATGTATTGAATGTGTTTGTTATTCTTTTAAGTTTTCTTTTTGTTATGGATTGATTGAAACTGTATTGAATAGGTTTTATCGCCATTGATTTGTATAAGTCGTAGCTTTCTAGATTGTGTCTTTGAATCTCTTTTAAAGACTTGTGTGTTGTGTGATTACACAACACGCCCCATTTTGACTTGGCAAAATAGGGACCCAACTTGTTGGCTTGGCTTGTGTTGTCTGCTTTCTGGCGGTTTGGTAAAAGTAAGTCATGTGCATCATCATGTAGAATCAAGATGGGGTAAGCCATCATCATGAGATTAGTTTGTCAAAGTTTGTATTTCATTTCTGTGACCTCATATTTAGAAAGAGCATTAAAATCCACGCAGGTTTGTCTTTTACATCACCCTAATATTCATCAGGATGTGAGAGTTGTGAACAGTCAAAGTTTTGGTCAAACCTGATATTCGTAGGAGGAGGATCATATTTTATAACCTCAGTCATGTTATCAAAGATCATCTTGATCTTAGTACATCACCCGATAAGTCATGCGGTCCAAATATCCAGACGTCAACTTTAAGTGATGGCGACCCTTAACCGTCAAACAGCCTTACATTTCGTAAGCGTCATATTTCCAATTGTAACCCAATATTTCTTAATATCCTTATGCTGTGAAATATCACTCTAAGCCAATATCCTGATGATGTCATCTAACCCCAATAAACAAAGAAACAAAAATGATGATGACATCATCATCATATTTACCTCTCGACAGGATATTTTCTAAACATGATCATGTACGCATAACATGACGATGACGTCATGATGCCTTTCCAATACAAAGAACAAATATCTGGATGACGTCACCCCGATATCCTGAGAGTCAAAAGAAGAATGACTTTGGTCATCATCATCATCTAAAAAAAAAACATAGCCCAATATTTTCAAATATCCTCCTGACGTTTAAAGCACAGCCTGATGGCATGAACATCACCTGATATCTAAACATACCCGACGTTTTCCAATATCATCCTGCCATTTAGATATCACCCCACTCCCATTGCTGCCATTAGCATTGAATGCGCGCAAACATGGTAGGTGGTTCCCACCGATCAGTAAACCCGATGGAACACCTAGCGAAATCCTGACTTGCCGTGCAGAAAATCAATGAATAAAATCTAATCTGTCAGGATTTGCCCTAAATTTACCCTAATTACAAGGTGAAAAGGCAAATCTAACGCCATTTTCACATTTACCTTGTGAAGAAATTATTTTTACAGAGCACAGCTTGCATATCCTCCTACAGGCGATATTACGATGAGTGAAGTTTGCAGGTGGCTGAAGGTGCATGATCATCAGCAAGAATTGAGAACACTTTTAGAATTCTATTGGTATAAAAAAGAAATCAGCATAACCAGGTAAGTAAATGAAACCCTCATCATGTTGTTTCTGTAATAGTCAGGTATGATGTTGTAAGTCTGGTTTACGTATCCCCATGATGGACTTATCCTGAATGAACGTAATATGCATGATGAGACTAAAGATAAATTGTTATAGGTATGCATGTATATAACCATTGTAAGACAAGATTTTGTTAATTGCAGGTGGTCATGGCTGACAAGAGGTTGGCTAACTGTGAGGCTGAATTCAGTAAGCCTATGTTCTCATCTTAGAGGGGCGTCCTGTTCAAATATGGCGCCATTACAGATACCCATCAGGGAGATACTAATCTGGAGGCCTGGTCAGCTAAACTGAATGACGAGAAAAATAGAAGTCCTGTGTTGGATGAAATTTTCGTATCTGGGATGTGGAATGCCACCGGTTTCCCATACTCCATGGAGTCTCCGGATCTGGTCATCGAGTGTGCCAAGAATTATAATCCAGAGACCAGGCAGGTAATGAAGCATGGGAGGATATATGCAGACCTATCCATCAAAGGTCTTTCCAGAACATTTGGACTGCCATTGGGAAAGAAGGTTAAGAGTGTAGACCTGAAGAAATCAGAGAAAGAATATGAGAATAACAAAAAATAAGCCAGGAAAAACATGTACCACTGGAGGGCTGAGAACAACACATATCCAGTAGCCGCTAAACTTCTTGTGCACTTGTTCAAGTATGATTTTAGTGAAGAATACCAGTACATGATGGCACTACTGAGCAGAGCCACAGGCCAACCTAATGCTGGTAGCTTTAAGGATTGGATGTATGGTATAGTAATGATGTGCATATACTCTAACATCAAGCCATTGTGGGGCAATTAATAGGTGATGCTCTGCATGCGCAGCTGATGAACCTAGGAGGTTCAAATTGTGCTTTCTATATGACATCCTATATTGTCTATTCTTGTGCATACCAAGGCACATTTGATGCACTAGTTATCGATGGAAAGCTTACAGGTACAAATGTTGTGCATATCTAGGATCATCATCGCCAGTTGCAAAGAGCCAATTACCTCCAAGACTACAAACTGGTCAATGATGCATTTTCCATGCATTTGGTGAGGACCATGGAGGGGGACAGAACAAAGAGATTGAGCATGGAGGCTCAAGAAATTATCTACAGGCATGGAGCCTGGTACATACAGTTTGCCACCTTCTCTTACATAAGGATTGAGGGTTTTGAAGGACCTCCCCTCATGCTGCCCAGGTATCCCACTGATGCAGTGGTACTTATGGAGTTCATCAGGTAGGGCTCCACAATGATAAAGACGTACAAGGATGCCAAGAAACTGCCATCGATTGTGTTTCCAGTCAGCATTGGCTGCTATATGTGCCCATATTCCAAACACATAAAGAAGGTGATGATCACCTTAAGTAAAATGAGTCTGCAGCCTTTTCCATTGATGAGACCATATGATTTGTATGACAGAATGTAGAAAATAATAGGAAAGCCTATTCATCAGAGGCACCTAGAGGACTTCTGGGCTAACTGTGAGGATGAGGCAGAGGCAAGAAGAAGGTATCAAAGGTTAACTCTGAATCAAATTAGAACCTTTGATTGCATCTGCATTCCCTAACAATTGAAGAAAGATGATGGTAGGATAATTGTAGATGAATATGAGCAGAAGAAGATATATAACGACACCATCTCTGCACCTGACCTCACCATACAAGAAGATATATCCTTGGACCCCTTCATTGCCAGGACCATACAACTAACCCAAGCTTGGGTTGATGAACAGATTGAGGCATTGAAGAAGAAGGTTGTTGCCATTACGGTGGACAACAAGAAGAAGGGGCAGGATATTCCCGGGGATGAGTATGATGACTTCCTGAATGAAAAGAGGAAGACTAAGGGAGATAGACTCCCTCCACCACAACAATAGAGAAAAAGACCCCCAAGGGGCAAGAAGGTAGATAAAGAACCCAAAGGGGTTATTATTGAAAGCGCAGTATTTGTAGCTGAGGAGGCAGCAGCATCAAGATCTGGATCAGAATCAACATCCCCTCCAAGGAAAGGAAAATTCAAGAAGAGTCAGACAGCAGAGGCTAGAATCACTGAGACCCTAGAAGAGGGTCAATCATTAAGAAAACCAGGAGAAGAGGATATCCTCATGGAGGAAGAGCCTAAAGAAGAGGAGGCTCCATTGATAATAAAGAGGAAAAGAAGAGCTCCACAAGTGGTGGTGTCCACCCCACCTAAGAAACAAAGAACCTCTATGAGAGGTGAAATAAGACAACCCCCAACATTGTTACAAGGGGTAGGTAGTGAAGTACCTAGGGAACTTCAGCATGATGTTCCACTTCCTACCATTATCAAGTTCAAAACTGAACTTGCAGAGCAATAGATGAAAGAAACTTCTTAGACGTAAGCAGAGCATGTCTCGTTATACGAGACAATAAATTTTTCTGATGATGAAGTTGTGCAGGAGGTGGCTGCACAAAAGATGGAAACACTTGCTGCTGGTATGAGCATGACCTCTCACAAAGCTCCACCAGTTCAAACTATACTAGAAGAGATGAACCAGGTGGAGGCAGAACAAGAAAAGAGCCCAGAACAGATAGCCCAAGAAATGGGATTGGATACATTAATTATAGAGGTGACAAGTCCTACAGTAGTGGACTTAATAGGGAAACAGGATGCAAGTCCTGAACATCTAGTAGGATCACCTAACAAAGGGCACCCGGCAGAAGAAATAAAGATGGCAGAATTGGAAGGCCATACTCCAGAATTGGGCCAACAAAGTCCACAGAATACATTAGTAGAACCTGCTATAGTAAAGGTCCAGGAAACGAAGGATGATGAAAGGGATGTATCGGAAGATCCTGCTGCCAAAGCCCAGGAGGTTGATAGTACAGGCGTGGAACAAATAATGGCTTCAGAATGAACGCCAGCGCCTCTGGCAAAATCCATAGTATCCAATACGGTAGATATACAACAAGAAAAAGAAAAGCCAGAGGAGGATGCCACAATGTCCATTGGTGAAAATGAACCTCAATAAGGGGAAGAGTTGAAACTAGATGAAGTAATGATAGAGAAGGATCATGATCATCATGATCAACATATAGATGCACCACAAGATCCCCCACCCCAAGAAGATGCTCCTCCAGAGAAAGAAGTTCCTCAATAGGTGGATGTGCCGCAGGATCAACAACGAAGTGAGCATCAGGAAGAGGAGTTGAGAAAATCACCATCTCCACCACATCTGCTGATAGAAATAGGAGGCACGAGTGAACATCATGATGATGCAGAAAAACATGATCAGGTGCCTCCGTGGTTGGAAAAGGAGGTAAGTGCAGAAGAAGATTTTGAGATTCAAGAATTTGATGTGTCTACTTTGTTCTCTGAAAATATAATGAAACCCAAGAGGAAGGCCAGAATGACTTTGGCCATTAAAAGAGATCCAACAACTAGAAGAAGGATTGCACAAATTACAGTACCTACTGTGGAGAAAGAAAAAGGTAAGATCACGTTAGATGAGTTTCAAATTAGCACAGTGGATCTGGGTTTTGCCAATGAAGACCAAGAAGGTCAGGAGGGCAAAGATATTATTGATTCTTTGATTCAAAAGGTGAAGAAAGAGAAAGAGAAAAATAAGCAACACAAGGAGCACATTGCTCAGATGCATGCCTACATAAGAAGGCTAACTACTACCGAAGAAACTTCAACTGAACATGCAGTTCCATTGACTGCTATTTCTCAAGAGGAGGTGAATAAACTAGACCTCATGAAACATGAGGCATCTGTGTTAAGGAAATGGATGTCATCCACATTGGATGATGCAGAAGAAATGGTAAAGGCCTCTTTGAAGAGGTGGAGCATTCTGAGTGACTCCAGGACCAAAGTGGACAAATTGCAAATGCAGACCGGGAAAAGGTCTTACAAATTGGAAAAGGTACTAAACATCCTAGGAGAAATAAAGAGGATAAATCCTCAGCTGCTTATCAATAAACAGGTATTGAACAATAATACCGCTTTGTTAATTGACATCTGGTATAAAGATATTCAATTTGAATGTGGGGTGCTCAGGAGATGCAATAACAAACTGAGAGATATCAGCATGAAGTTACATGATTTAATGGTTGTTGAGGTGGAAATATTAGAAACATTGGAAGGAAAAGTGGAAGGGAAAATAGAAAATCAAGATGAGGAATGTGCCATCAAGGCTTTACATGACAACTTCCAATCAGTAGCCGATGATCCACTTGTCCACTTGACAGAAGAAGTTATAGATAAAATAATGAGGATCAAGGTCAAGATGGAAAAATACAATGAGACACTGTAGGATAGGAAAGACAAACTCGATAGCAATAGAAATAAGTATGAGGCACACAAACATGCCATCATCAAAGCAAAGACTCAGGATGGTGGAGGAATAGATCAACTTGTGCAGTCATATGAGCAGATCCAGAGTAGCATGCAGCCTCATATGCAGCGTCATCATCATCATGATAGTGAAAGTTCAGGAAGTGATGCACATGATGATGATCCACATGAATCGGATGAGGAGCATGATGAAGACACATCATGAAGGGAAATATAAGCACAAATAACCCAGATAGTTGCCAGCTGGCAACTTGTGCCACTTTTGATAAGTTTGACAAGGTCAAAGAAAATGGTGACCGTAGATATGCATTGATAAATCAAGATCGTGGATCTTTTTGTAATGGATTCCTCACCTTGTTCTATAAAAGGTGATGGAATGCCTTATTGTAAATATTTGAAACTTAATTAAAATTCATCTGCTGAAACATTCAGAGCTCATTTCAAAGTTTTTGTAAACATCTATATTTTTGCATGCTTAATGAATGAGAAGATTGTGTTGATTACAATTCATAGTAAATCTTGAGTAATCAGTGTATGAATTCTAGACATATGTGGTGATTTGCTACGTCCCTTGGAGTGCATGTCTATTTACATGTGTTGTCTTTGTACAAATTCCCTTTGAAGTTAGCATCAACTATATCTAGCTGTGGAATGTCCTGGTGAAAATATGGTTTAGTTTTCTTCTCTTCATGACAGTATCTAATATACATGTGGTTCAAAAGCTAAAGGTTCAACTTTAATTTGAAGCGTTTTTTCAATTTCTTTTAAATTTCAAAGCATTTCATCCTCATAATTGCAAACAATTGATGATCTTAAGCAAATAACACAAATATGTGGGCATCTCATAGATAATTGCAAATATTTAGCATATTTGAATACAGAACATGCATAATTAAGAAAATCATGCAAAGATGGAAGTATTTCTGCATCATTTCATCAAATAATGGTACAATATGACCTCTCTGTAAAGAATTTCTATAGGAATATCATGATGATGATAAACTTTCACGTAAGGCCCCAAAATGGAAACAGCAACTCACATTAACCTCTGAGTAACGTCAGAAGATTAAGATCTAATCACCAGAGACTTGGGATCATGAATTCTCTGAATTCACCATATCTTTCAAGATGAATAAAGGTTAATGTGTACTTTTATTCTATGCTTGTTTATGACTAACATCATGACCAACATAAATTGGCGCTAGAAGGAGGGCCTGATTTGAAAGACTATGCTCATCATCATTGTTTTTGGGTTTGATGATGCAGAGAGTAAGGTAACCTCGAACCGTCTGTGAATTTCAAATATTACGCAAATATTTGTTGTAGTAAGCTCGTAGATGCTCATTCTGTGTAAAGGTTTCAAGATCTACCATAAATATTGCAAGCTTTATAGTAGATCATTACGAATTCATAAATATCAACCAGAGCTACATAAATTTGTTTAAGCTTTGAAGAGTTTTGGCCTTAGAAACTGATATCTCATGCTAAGGGTCAACATACCGCAAATATCCTCTTATATTTGCATTGTCTCTGCAAATAGTTCATAAATATCTAGTCTGATCAGTCATCCGACCGCAAATATCACTTTAGCCAGTGAAATCTGGCCAGTATTTGCAAAGTTTTAGCCAATTTGCCTCAAAATTGAGAAATCCTAGCTCACAAGATAAATACCAAGTCTAAACCTAGTGGAAATTTTGAAGAATTGCTTGTTAGAGGTTTCAGGCCTAGAACTGTGGACATTCATCATACTCCCGGGTCCAGCGCACCAAGAGCTTCACCAGAACCTCCCCCTGTAACTCCTGTTGGTTTGCAAATACCTTCTGGGATATATGTGACACCTCCTATTCAACCCTAGGGTGTACCTTTAGTCCAACCTCAGCCACCTGCACCACCAACTCAACCCCCTCCAGTTGCAATGTCTTTCTTTGCAGCAAAGTCACCTTTGACCTTTACTACATATCATGAGTTACCAAAGAATCCGGACAAACTTTGTCCAAAATATCATCCTTACCAAGATGCTGAAGATCATATCAGGACCTTTAAGGAAGCTTGTTGCAGAGCTAGAATAGAACATCAAGATGTGGTGTGCAGATTATTTCCTTTTTCCTTAGGGGAGGAAGCCTATAATTGGTTCATCAGTCTTGGTCAGGGTTCTGTTGATTCATGGGCCTTACTAGAGAAAGCTTTTCTTGATAGATTCAAGGTTCCTGTTGACCCCTCAATAAACTATCATTTATTTGCCACTATTAAGAGATTTGAGAATGAGCCTATTGCAAATTTCAATGCTAGGTTTCAGAAAATGTTGTCCAGGGTGGTCACTCCTTATACTGTGTCTGACGAAGCTGCAAGGAGCATTTATTATTTGGCCTTAGATCCTTTGACCTCCATGTTCATAAGGAGAACGCACCCCCAAATCACAACTTTAGCCTAGCTTTTCAAGAAGCCATACAGGTAAATCAGTAGTTGATACCTACTCCTACTCCAAATATAGTATTCCCTACCTTGCTTGGCATGCATTCACAATATCCTGCATCATATTCTACACAATATTCTACACAATATCCTAATGGAGCAGTGATACCTCCAGCAGTCATGCCTGCACCTTTACAAGTACCTCCACTGAGTATTATGCCTCCTCCTAATGGAAATGGCCAATTACCACAATATCCTGCACAAGCTTAGGCACCTCAAGGTGCTAATCTACCCAACAATAACCATGGATCTTCTTTCTTCAAGTCCCAAACTGAAAGTCTGGTGGCTAAGGTTCAAGAAGAAAAGGAAGAAATTAAAGAAATTTCTGCTCAATTGAGAAAACTCACCACAGAAGTGACACATTTGAGAAATCAAGGTTTCTATTCCCAGTCAAATCAGAATAGAAATTATTCCAATGATAGACCAAATTATCCTGACAGAGGATATAATACCAATAATTTCAATAATAGCAGTGGAAATAACAATAATCCTCAGAGATAGCCCAGAGTATGGAACTCTAGGCCAAATAATGGCTCATTACCATCACCCCTGGACAATCAGCCTCTAGGTGAAGCCAAACAGACTACTAGAGTCAATCTTGCTAAAGCAGCCCTTACTAATTGGTGTAGGATCCACAATACAAATGCACATGTAGAATTAGATTGTCCACAATTTAGAATTGCTGCTAGCATCTTTCAGACTGAAGTGTCTAACACTTCTGGAAATTCACCTCAGGCAGAAGAAAAGGAGATTGTCCCATGTGGATATGATTCATCCTTTGTGCTGGAAGCTTATATTAATCAACCTCATCAGAGTTATAACTAGGCATGTGAAGAATCTGCTTTAACCTTTGAAACAAACTACATATTCCCCTTTGAGGATGAAAATGAGCCTACAAGAGAACATGAGGAAGTGCATGCATACCAGCAGCAATATCCTGGTAAGCATAATTATAATTTGAGGAGTAATGCCAATAGACCTGCTGGTCCATTGACATCATCTCTACCTCCAAATAACTTCAATACACCTCCTGATCCTAAAGCTAGTAATAACCCTAGGTTCCCCAAGGTAAATGCTCAGTACTTGTTGCCTCAAAACACAGGATCAAAGATTGTAAATGTACCTCATGAATCTGACAAGTTAGTCAGCTATCTGGCTGATGAAATGAAGAAAATTAAGATCAGCCTATCCTTGTCTGAGTTACTGAAAACTCCTGCCATCAAAAGGGCATTCATGAAGTCACTAGATGATCCTACTCCTAAAGAGGATGGTCATCTTTCAAGCCAGTCTAGTGGCAAAGATCATGCTGCCAGAGATAATACTATCAAGCCTAAAGTGTCAGCTACAGTCCAAGCTGTAGAAACCTCCCACATGACCTTGTATAAGGACAAAGCTGAATCACCTCCGTTCCTCCTCACCATAAGAATGTTCAGCAAGAACCTGCACAACTGTTTGGTGGATGCAGGGGCCTCCACGAATGTCATGCCCTTGTCAATATGCAATGCCTTAGGACTGTATCTTGCTAAATCCCTAAAAAAGGTGACACAGCTAGACAAAACAGAAGTAAGTGTAGTAGGAGAGTTAACTCATATCCACATGCAACTAGCATCTGATCCTAGGATCTAGTATTACATTGATATTCAGGTAGTCAACATACCTGATACTTATGGGATGTTACTTAGCCGAGACTGGTCCAAAATGCTTAATGGGTATATGTCCACAGATTTTAGTCACATGTGGTTACCATGGAAGGGTATACCAAACCAGATCAGGATTGATGCTAAGCCTAGAATGAAGCATATGATCACTGAGTACAACAAAACAAATGAGATCATGTACGTAGACGTAGAGCCTAGAGTTTATTGCATCAGGCCACAGACTATCAAAATAGAAGAGATCCTGATGCTTGACTTCCGTCTTCATCATGATGATAATCATCAGGAGGATGTACCAGTTGTAGAACCTAATAATAATCTTGATAATGAGAACAAAATAGATCGCTTCAGAGATTTTGAGATGCATCTGTCTAATCAGGTAAGGTGTTGTCAATTGTTAAATATACTCACTAATGATATTTTGATTGATGGATGGTGCAGATTACAAAATGAAGCACATTCAGAAAAGACTTGTGAAACATGCTTAGATATGATGATGCTGGAGCAGACATGCAGTGAGGCATCATCATCATATTCTGAGGTAAATGCTACATCTGATGATGATGATGATACTAATTCTTATCCGTCTTCTGCAAGAACAGAGGAGCTGACAGATCATGATGAGGATCATATCCTGAAAATAGAAGAAGTTCTAGTGTATGACGAGATAAATGATGCGAGGAAAGAAAAGATCACCCCTGGGAGTGATTATTTTATGGAGCCAGACTATGAATTGTCTGATGAGGACAAAGGTAGTAATCTGACTAAGTTCAAAGAATTTCTCGTAAAAGAAATAGAGAAGATGACACGACAGCATAGTTCTCCCTAGGAGGTCTTAATCAAAGGTTGGTGTAGGTTGCATGAGGCACCCCACTCAGAAACAACTTGTTCCCTATGTTTACACATTTTGAAAAAGCATACAGCTGCAAATCCAGAAGGTCATCCTCCTGCTGACATGAAAGAGAAAATAGAAAAGCCATCAGGCTCACAAAATAAAGGAAAGAAGAAACTTGAGAATGATGACATCCCTAAGTTAAAGTGGATATCAGGTGGAGCAGCAGCCAGAGCTGCAAAGAAAAAAGAAAGTTCAACTAAGTATCCTACTAAAGATAAACCCTGGATCCTAAGGTTTGATGGATCTAAGTCCAAACAAGGCGCTAGGGTAGGAATTGATCTCATTGATCCATCAGGAAAATCCTATCTAGCATCCTACAGATTACAGTTCCCCTGTACTAACAATGTAACAGAGTATGAGGCTCTAATTCATGGGATACTGTTTGCTCATAAGAAAAAAGTAAAGATTCTGCATGTCTTCGAAGATTCAGAACTAGTTGTGAGGCAAGTAAGATCAATTTACTCCTGTAACTATAGAAAGCTATCCAACTATAGACATCGTGCCAAGAGAACAAAACCATAGGGCAGATGCACTTGCCCAAGCTACCAGTACATTAGAGCCACTATCTATATCAGGTCTAAAGAAATTTTTAGTAGAACTGGTGTCAGTACCTTCAGTACCTAATAATGTGACTAACCTCCAAGTGTTTGATGATGATCAACACATTTTGGATTTCATCTCAAACAGAGATGTATTTGATGCCCAAATTATAGATGAGAATGGTATAGAAGATCATGTCTGGGAGGAAGATGAGATATTAGGGTTGCCTAGCAACAGGATTCCCAAAGGTATGATTGAATTAGAAAGAGCCTTTGATTTGGATAATATGCTTAAACAGAAGGATCTGCCCAAGGCAAATGGAGGTCAATATTCACAAGTGAATATTGGATAGGATGATGACAAGAAAAATGTCTTGATAGGTAAGGTTTGCACATTAGAAGAGTTAGAAGGAATAACTCAGGCCCTCAAGGATTACATACATGTAATTGCATGGACTTATGATGAGCTGAAGACATATGACACCTCTGTCATAACTCATACTATACCTCTCAAGCCAGATGCTAAACCTTTCAGACAGAAGCAAAGGCCAGTCAATGCTTTGCTTGAACCAATAATTCTTGAAGAAGTCAAGAAGTTGTTAAGTGCCCGGATAATCTTTCCTGTGAGACACTCCACCTGGGTTGCTAATCTAGTCTCGGTCAGAAAGAAGAATGGAGATATTAGGTTATGCGTAGATTTTAGGAATCTGAACAGAGCATCAGAAAAAGATAATTATCCTTTACCCTCATTAGATGAAGTTCTGTAGATTGTAAATGGAGCCAAAATGATGTCCTTTCTAGATGGCTTTTCAGGATACAACCAAGTGATGGTTGACAAAATTGATAAATTAAAAACTGCCTTCACCACAAAGTTGGGGTTATTTGCATATAGACGTATGCCATTTGGACTTATAAATGCTGGAGCTACATTCCAGTGGGCAATGGACATAGCCTTCAGAGGCTTGATCAGAAAATGTATAGTCATTTACATGGATGACTTAACAGTGTTCTCCAAAGAGAGGATCGATCATGTAACTGATCTCAGAAGTGTACTAAAAAAATGTGAAGAGTACGAAATATCACTGAACCCCAAGAAGTGCATATTTGGGGTGACAACAGGAAAGTTACTAGGCCACCTGATCACAGAAGATGGAATTATCATTGATCCTGACAAGGTGGAGTCTATTATGAAGTTACAACTTCCAGGAAGCAAGAAAGAACTTAAATCTTACTCTGGTAAGATAAACTTTGTAAGGAAGTTCATCACCGGCTTTGCTGAGATTGTTAGACCACTAAATGCCATGTTAAAAAAAGATGCACAAATCGAGTGGACACCAGAGGCCAAAGCTGCATTTGAAGATATAAAGAAAGCCATTTTTGATGCTCTGGTCCTCATTAGTCCAGATTACACAAAGGATTTCTACATCTATTCATTTTCTTCAGAACATACCTCTGCAATAGTACTTACTCAGAGGAATGAAGAGAAAGAAGAGAAACCAATTGCTTTCATGAGCTGTCCTTTCAGGGATGTTGCATTGAGATATGTAGATGTTGAGAGACAAGCACTTGCATTAGTCAGAGCAGTAAAGAAATTCAAACACTACATACTGAGAAGCAAAGTAATTGCTGTAGTACCAGATGTAGCAGTGAAGATGCTACTGATGCAAAGTGAGCCTGTTGAGAAAAGACCCAAATGGATTATTTTATTACAAGAGTATGACATGGAAATTATACCCATGAAGCTGGTAAGAGGACAAGCCCTAAGTCAAATGATATCTGAGATTGACCCCAACATCACTAGTCAGCAGTACGTTATTAATGAGAAAGATAATAGAGAATGGTATTCATATATCAGGCACATCCTGATCACTGGAAGATGTCCATGAAGAATGCAAGCTTCATAGAGAAGAGCCTTGAAAATAAGATCCCAAAAGTATATGATGAAGGGAGGAACCCTATTCAAGAAGAATTATGAAGGAATATACTTGAGGTGCTTAGAAAAGCCCGAAGCAAATAAAGTCCTGTCAGAGTTACATGACAAGTTTAGAACGGCACATGGATCAGCCTTAGCCACAACACATGCCATCTTTAGATTAGGATATTACTGGCCTACAATTTTTAAAGATACAGCTGATCATGTTAAATGTTGTCATGTATGTCAAGTTGCTGCCAACAGAGAGAAGTATGCTGCACAACCCTTGCAACCAGTGGTGGAAGAGCGCCCATTTGCACAATGGGGCATGGACTTCATAGGACCAATCAACCCCCCATCCTCCTTAGGCCATAGGTATGTCCTAACAATTACTGACTATTGTACCAGATGGACTGAGGCTGTCAGCAGCAAGACTTGTACTGCATATGACGTTATTAAATTTCTGGAGAGTAACATTGTTACCAGGTATGGAATTCCTTATGCTTTGGTAAGTGATAATGGTTCTGCCTTCACTTCAACTAAATTGTCAAGTTGGGCTTTTGATCATGGGATTATACTTAAGTTTTCATCCAACTACTATCCCCAAGGGAATGGTTTAGCAAAATCCACCAACAAGAATTTACTGAATATCATAAGAAAACTGATAGAGAAGAACCCTAGATAATGGAATTCATTTTTGAAATATGCCTTATGGGTAGACAGAACTAGAATGAAAACTGCATTAGGAAACTCGCCTTTCCAACTAGTATATGGGGTGGATCCCATCCTCCCTGTAAACTTAAAAATTCCTACCCTGCAGTTTGCCCAAGAATACCTAGGCATAGACAATAAGCAAGAAGTCAGGTTGCTTCAATTGATGCACCTGGAAGAAAAAAGGAGTCAAGCAATTGACCAATTCGCAAAACATCAGGCTGTTGTTAAACACTGGTTTGACAAGAGAGCCAAAGTTAAAGCTTTCAGGATATCTAATTTAGTCCTAATGTGGGATAAATCCCATGAAAGGAAAGGTGACCATGGTAAGTTTGATAGATTATGGATAGGTCCCTTTCAAATTTCTGAGATACTAGGAGACAACACTTATAGGCTTAAGAACCTGACAGGTGAGGATGTCCCATTACCAGTCAATGGGTAATTCCTCAAACATTATTTCCAGGCCTGAGTGACTTCATAATAATCGTGTGTATCATATTGTACATTTGTATAGTTGTTTGTACAGTGTTCTTTTGTCCTGTGTTGTTTTGGTTGAGTTTGTTTTGGTAAGTCAGGATGATGCACTTCATCACCCCAGAAAATAACTAAATTGTTAGGATAAAAGTAATGAGATCAAATTTGGATATAGGTTATGATTCATCCTAAGAAATCATCATAATCAGGTTTGTGATATCCTTTCATTAGGGTGCCTTTTCTTGGTTAAAGTGAATCAATCGCAATGAAACACCTAACAGCCTTAGGTTTGTTGAACACACAAGTATAGGTGTTAAGTGAAAAATCTAAAGGGACTCCCTTACTACCAATACAATCTCCAACCTAAAGCTATAAGTGACTATACCTTATACAAATGAGCTGACATGATGATATCAGATATATAAAAAAATATAAACAATTATATTAGGCCATCTAAGTAACTCTACCAAGGCTATAGACGCCTGCTGGCAGTGGGGCTCTACTTAGGGAGATTGTATAGATAACCTTGCCGGTGTTATGAATGCCTGCTGGCAGCAAGGCTCTATCTAGGTCGGCTATGAGGGATGATCTCCAACTATGTAGTTTAACACCAGTTACTCATGTTTTCAACTTGCTTTCAAGATGAGGATAATTAATCATATGCACATACATGATACTTTGTTAGCATTGTTACAATGATGAAATTTTATCATTCAAAAGATCATGATGATTATGCTTAGACAGAATTAAAATACTATAGATGAATGTGATCACATCACTTGAATCATTGGAATTTGTTTGTTTTCTTTGGTGGCAAGTTGTTGTGTGATTATACAACACGCCCCATTTTGACTTGTCAAAACAGGGACCCAACTTGTTGGCTTGGCTTGTGTTGTCTGCTTTCTGGTGGTTTGTTAAAAGTAAGTCATGTGCATCATCATGTAGAATCAAGATGAGGTAAGCCATCATCATGAGGTCAGTTTGTCAAAGTTCGTATTTCATTTCTATGACCTCATATTCAGAAAGAGCATTAAAATCCATGTAGGTTTGTCTTTTACATCACCCTGATATTCATCAGGATGTGAGAGTTGTGAATAGTCAAAGTTTTGGTCAAACCTAATATTCGCAGGAGGAGGATCATATTTTATAACCTCAGTCATGTTATCGAAGATCATCTTGATCTTAGTACATCACCTGATAAGTCATGTGGTCCAAATATCCGGACGTCAACTTTAAGTGATGGTGACCCTTAACCGTCAAACAACCTTACATTTCGCAAGCGTCATATTTCCAATTGTAACCCGATATTTCTTAATATCCTCCTACCGTGAAATATCACTCTAAGCCAATATCCTGATGATGTCATCTAACCCTGATAAACGAAGAAACAAACATGACGATGACATCATCATCATATTTACCTCTCGGCAGGATATTTTCTAAACATGATCATGTACGCATAACATGACGATGACGTCATGATGCCTTTCCAATACAAAGAACAAATATCTGGATGACATCACCCCAATATCCCGAGAGTCAAAAGAAGAATGACTTTGGTCATCATCATCATCTAAAAAAAAACATAGCCCGATATTTTCAAATATCCTCTTGACGTTTAAAGCATAGCCTGGTGGCGCGAACATCACCTGATATCTAAACATACCCGACGTTTTCCAATATCATCCTACCATTTAGATATCACCCCGCTCCCATTGCCGCCATTAGCATTGAATGTGCGCAGACATGGTAGGTGGTTCCCACTGATCAGTAAACCCGATGGAACACCTAGCGAAATCCTGACTTGCCGTGCAGAAAATCAATGAATAAAATCTAATCTGTCAGGATTTGCCCTAAATTTACCCTAATTACAAGGTGAAAAGGCAAATCTAACGCCATTTTCACATCTACCTTGTGAAGAAATTATTTTTACAGAGCACAACTTCCATATCCTCCTACAGGTGATATTACGACAAGTGAAGTTTGCAGGTAGTTGAAGGTCCGTGATCATCAGCAAGAATTGAGAACACTTTCAGAATTCTATTGGTATAAAAAAGAAATCAGCATAACCAGGTAAGTAAATCAAAGCCACATCATGTTGTTTCTGTAACAGTCAGGTATGATGTTGTAAGTCTGGTTTACGTATCCCCATGATGGACTTATGCTAAAAGAACGTAATATGCATGATGAGACTAAAGATAAATTGTTATAGGTATGCATGTATATACCCATTGTAAGACAAGATTTTGTTAATTGCAGGTGGTCATGGATGACAAGAGGTTGGCTAAGTGTGAGGCTGAATTCAGTAAGCCTATGTTCTCATCTTAGAGGGGCATCCTGTTCAAATATGGTGCCATTACAGATACTCATTAGGGAGATACTAATCTGGAGGCCTGGTCAGCTAAACTGAATGATGAGAAAAATAGAAGTCCTGTGCTAGATGCAGTTTTCGTATACCAAATGTGGAATGCCGCTGGTTTCCCATACTCCATGGAGTCTCCGGAGCTGGTCATCGAGTGTGCCAAGAATTATAATCCAGAGACCAGATAGGCAATGAAGCATGGGAGGATATATGCAGACCTGTCCATCAAAGGTCTTTCCAGAACATTTGGATTGCCATTGGGCAAGAAGGTCAAGAGTGTAGGCCTGAAGAAATCAGAGAAAGAATATGAGAATAACAAAAAACAAGCTAGGAAAAACATGTACCACTGGAGGGCTGAGAACAGCACATATCCGACAGCCACCAAACTTCTTGTGCACTTGTTCAAGTATGATTTTAGTGAAGAATACTAGTACACGATGGCACTACTGAGCAGAGCCACAGGCTAGCCTGATGCTGGTAGCTTTAAGGATTGGATGTATGGTATAATAATGATGTGCATATACTCTAACATCAAGCCATTGTGGGGCCAATTAATAGGTGATGCTCTGCATGAGCAGCTGATGAACCTAGGAGGTTCAAATTGTGCTTTCTATATGACATCCTATATTGTCTATTCCTATGCATACCAAGGCACATTTGATGCACTAGTTACCGATGGAAAGCTTACAGGTACAAATGTTGTGCATATCTAGGATCATCATCGCCAGTTGCAAAGAGCCAATTACCTCCAAGACTACAAACTGTTCAATGATGCATTTTCCATGTATCTGGTGAGGACCATGGAGGAGGACAGAACAAAGAGATTGAGCATGGAGGCTCAAGAAATTATCTACAAGCATGGAGCCTGGTACATACAATTTGCCACCTTCTCTTACATAAGGATTGAGGGTTTTGAAGGACCTCCCCTCATGCTACCCAGGTATCCCACTGATGTAGTGGTACTTATGGAGTTCATCAGGCAGGGCTCCACAATGATAAAGACATACAAGGATGCCAAGAAACTGCCACCGATTTTGTTTCCAGTCAGCATTGGCTACTATATGTGCCTAGATTCTGAACACATAAAGAAGGTGGTGATCACCTTGACTAGAATGAGTCTGCAGCCTTTTCCATTGATGAGACCATATGATCCGTACGGCGGAATGCAGAAAATAATAGGAAAGCCTATTCATCAGAGGCACCTAGAGGACTTCTAGGCTGACTGTGAGGATGAGGCAGAGGCAAGAAGAAGAAGGTATCAAAGGTTAACTCTGAATCAAATTAGAACCTTTGATTGCATCTGCATTCCCCAACAATTGAAGAAAGATGATGGTAGGATAATTGTAGATGAATATGAGCAGAAGAAGATATATAACGACACCATCTCTGCACCTGACCTCACCATACAAGAAGATATACCCTTGGACCCCTTCATTGCCAGGACCATACAACTAACCCAAGCTTGGGTTGATGAACAGATTGAGGCATTGAAGAAGAAGGGTGTTGCCATTATGGTGGACAACAAGAAGAAGGGGCAGGATATTCCCGGGGATGAGTATGATGACTTCTTGAATGAAAAGAGGAAGACTAAGGGAGATAGACTCCCTCCACCACAACAACAGAGCAAAAGACCCCCAAGGGGCAAGAAGGTAGATAAAGAACCCAAATGGATTATTATTGAAAGGGTAGTATTTGTAGCTGAGTAGGCAGCAGCATCAGGATCTGGATCAGAATCAGCATCCCCTCTAAGGAAAGGAAAATCCAAGAAGAGTCAGACAGTAGAGGCTGGAATCACTGAGACCCTAGAAGAGGGTCAATCCTCAAGAAAACCAGGAGAAGAGGATATCCTCATGGAGGAAGAGCCTGAAGAAGAGGAGGCTCCATTGATAATGAAGAGGAAAAGAAGAGCTCCACAGGTGGTGGTGTCCACCCCACCTAAGAAACAAAGAACCTCTATGAGAGGTGAAATAAGACAACCCCCAACATTTTTACAAGGGGCAGGTAGTGAAGTACCTAGGGAACTTCAGCATGATGTTCCACTTCCTACCATTGTCAAGTTTAAAACTGAACTTGCAGAGCAACAGATGAAAGAAACTTCTCAGACGCAAGCAGGGCATGTCTCGCTAGACGAGACAATAAATTTGTCTGATGATGAAGTTGTGTAGGAGGTGGCTGCACAAAAGATGGAAACACTTGCTACTAGTACGAGCATGACCCCTCACAAAGCTCCACCAGTTCAAACTATACTGGAAGAGATGAAGTAGGTGGAGGCAGAAAAAGAAAAGAGCCCAGAACAGATAGCCCAAGAAATGGGATTGGATACATTAATTAGAGAGGTGACAAGTCCTACAGTAGTGGACTTAATAGGGAAACAAGATGCAAGTCTTAAACATCCAAGAGGATCACCTGACAAAGGGCACCTAGCAGAAGAAATAAAGATGGTAGAATCGGAAGGCCATACTCCAGAATTGGGCCAACAAAGTCCACAGGATACATTAGCAGAACCTGCTATAGTAAAGGTCCATGAAACGAAGGATGATGAAAGGGATGTATCGGAAGATCCTGCTGCCAAAGCCCAGGAGGTTGATAGTATAGGCGTGGAACAAATAATGGCTTCAGAACGAACGCCAGCGCCTCAGGCAAAATCCACAGTATCCAGTACGGTAGATATACAACAAGAAAAAGAAAAGCCAAAGGAGGATGTCACAATGTCCATTGGTGAAAATGAACCTCAATAAGGGGAAGAGTTGAAACTAGATGAAGTAATGACAGAGAAGGATCATGATCATCATGATCAACATATAGATGCACCACAAGATCCCCCATCCCAAGAAGATGCTCCTCCAAAGAAAGAAGTTCCTCAATAGGAGGATGTGCTGCAGAATCAATAACAAAGTGAGCATCGGGAAGAGGAGTTGAGAAAATCACCATCTCCACCACATCTGCTGATAGAAATAGGAGGCACGGGTGAACATCATGATGATGTAGAAAAACATGATCAGGTGCCTCCATGGTTGGAAAAGGAGGTAAGTGCAGAAGAAGATTTTGAGATTCAAGAATTTGATGTGTCTACTTTGTTCTCCGAAAATATAATGAAACCTAAGAGGAAGGGCAGAATGACTTTGGCCATTAAAAGAGATCCAACAACTGGAAGAAGGACTGCACAAATTGTAGTACCTACTGTGGAGAAAGAAAAAGGTAAGATCACCTTAGATGAGTTTCAAATTAGCACAATGGATCTGGGTTTTGCCAATGAAGACCAAGAAGGTCAGAAGGGCAAAGAAATTATTGATTCTTTGATTCAAAAGGTGAAGGAGAGAAAGAGAAAAATAAGCAACACAAGGAGCACATTGCTCAGTTGCATGCCTACATAAGAAGGCTAACTACTACTGAAGAAACTTCAACCGAACATGTAGTCCCATTGACTGCTATTTCTCAAGAGGAGGTGAATAAACTAGACTTCATGAAACATGAAGCATCTGTGTTAAGGAAATGGATGTCATCCACATTGGATGATGCAAAAGAAATGGTAAAGGCCTCTTTGAAGAGGTGGAGCATTCTGAGTGACTCTAGGACCAAAGTGGACAAATTGCAAATGCAGACCGGGAAAAGGTCTTACAAATTGGAAAAGGTACTAAACATCCTGGGAGAAATAAAGAGGATAAATCCTCAGTTGCTTAGCAATAAATAGGTATTGAACAATAATACCACTTTGTTAATTGACATCTGGTATAAAGACATTCAATTTGAATGTGGGGTGCTCAGGAGATGCAATAACAAACTGAGAGATATTAGCATGAAGTTACATGATTTAATGGCTGTTGAGGTGGAAATATTAGAAACATTGGAAGGAAAAGTGGAAGGGAAAATAGAAAATCAAGATGAGGAATGTGCCATCAAGGCTTTACATGACAACTTCCAATTAGTAGTAGATGATCCACTTGTCCACTTGACAAAAGAAGTTATAGATAAAATAATGAGGATCAAGGTCAAGATGGAAAAATACAATGAGACACTGTAGGATAGGAAAGACAAACTTGATAGCAATAGAAATAAGTATGAGGCACACAAACATGCCATCATCAAAGCAAAGACTCAGGATGGCAAAGGAATAGATCAACTTGTGCAGTCATATGAGCATATCTGGAGCAGCATGCAGCCTCATATGCGGCATCATCATCATCAAGATAGTGAAAGTTCAGGAAGTGATGCACATGATGATGATCCACATGAATCGGATGAGGAGCATGATGAAGACACATCATGAAGGGAAATATAAGCACAAATAACCTAGATAGTTGCCAGCTGGCAACTTGTGCCACTTTTGATAAGTTTGACAAGGTCAAAGAAAATGGTGACCGTAGATATGCATTGATAAATCAAGATCGTGGATCCTTTTGTAATGGATTCCTCACCTTGTTCTATAAAAGGTGATGGAATGCCTTATTGTAAATATTTGAAACTTAATTGAAATTCGTTTGCTGAAACATTCAGAGCTCATTTCAAAGTTTTTGTAAACATCTATAATTTTGCATGCTTAATGAATGAGAAGATTGTGTTGATTACAATTCATAGTAAATCTTGAGTAATCAGTGTATGAATTCTGGACATATGTGGTGATTTGCTACGTCCCTTGGAGAACATGTCTATTTACATGTGTTGTCTTTGTACAAATTCCCTTTGAAGTTAGCATCAACTATATCTAGCTGTGGAATGTCCTAGTGAAAATATGGTTTGGTTTTCATCTCTTCATGACAGTATCTAATATACATGTGGTTCAAAAGCTAAAGGTTCAACTTTAATTTGAAGCATTTTTCTAATTTCTTTTAAATTTCAAAGCATTTCATCCTCATAATTGCAAACAATTGATGATCTTAAGCAAATAACACAAATATGTGGACATCTCATAGATAATTGCAAATATTTAGCATATTTGAATACAGAACATGCATAATTAAGAAAATCATGCAAAGATTGAAGTATTTCTGCATCATTTCATCAAATAATGGTACAATATGACCTCTCTGTAAAGAATTTCTGTAGGAATATCATGATGATGATAAACTTTCACGTAAGGCCCCAAAATGGAAATAGCAACTCACATTAACCTCTGAGTAACGTCAGAAGATTAAGATCTAATCATCGGAGACTTGGGATCATGAATTCTCTGAATTCACCGTATCTTTCAAGATGAATAAAGGTTAATGTGTACTTTTATTCTATGCTTGTTTATGACTAACATCATGACCAACATTGTGTTGTTTTGTATTTTGATCCCCTACCTCTGTGTTTATCGGATAGTGCATCGGTGGTTAAAGTCATCGCTGATACACTTTTCCTTTGTCATTCTACCCTTTGTAAGGGTGGTGAATTTCTCCATCCTTAGATCAAAAGTTTGAATAAACTTTACTCCATGTTAGAGAGGTCAAACTTACTGTTTCTACATGTTATATGTTTCAACAAAGAGGTGCAAGAGCGATTAGTATGACCGACCTGACATCTAGGTAGTTCCTCATATATGTGTTGGGTGGCATCTTCACCATCATTACATATATAGAGAAGTTTTTCCCTCATGCACAAGTGGTCTTTCCAACTGACCCTACATTAAAACACTTTTCCTTTAACATGCAGTGGCAGTCCTTTTCGCCGACCTTGCACACATCAAAGTTTTTACCTTAACATACGTCGGCGGCTATTTTCACTGCATCTGCATATCTGATCAAACCTGAATCTTACCCTCATGCAATGGCAATCAAATTGAATGACCTTGTATGGTAAATGACTTGTCCTTTGTGTAGAAGCAATCATTTTGACCGCCCATGCACATTTTCCTAAATTTTTCTAACATTGGGGAAATGATGCAGAGGAAACACAACAGAAGCTTACAAATGGGATGGAAAAGCCATTAATCCACTAGCATGTTAAAATCCTGGACATGTAGTATGTAATACCTATCGGCTTATCATCATCATCATATTTCTTGCTAACACAGACAACATCATCATATTTTGAAGAGGCATGAAATATCCTCCTACTAACTACTGTTCACTTCCTTATCGCCTTTTGCCTTTCGCCTGTCAGCAGCATCATGATACTCGACTATCAGCAGCATCATCACATTCGGCAAGCGCAAACATCCTCCTGATGTTCATTGTTCATCTTACTGCCAAACTCTATCTTCATCATCATGATGTTCGACATCATCTTCATCAGCAGGATATAAAATATCCGGTTCCTCCCATATATCCTGATGACGACAACTTCAAACACCTTTCCTTCGATGCTTACGTCACCCCGATATCTGACTACTCAAACAACAGCATCAAGATATGACTTATCCGGTCATATTGAAACATCCTGATGATGATACTCAACTTTATGCTGATGACTTACGCCGATGCCAAAACACTTAGCGACAGCAGGATAAACTTGCATAATGTAATAAGGTCCAGAAGATATAGGTTCATTGTCCGCATGACAGGACATTAGTCTAGTTTTAGCATGTTTGACTTCATAATGTAATAAGGTCCATTGGACCAATGCATATGTATTAGATCAGCCTAGGAGAGTGTGCAGGTAGTTAGAGTTCGTTATCAGGTAGTATGAGCTGTCCTCTCCCAGCCGCTTGGAAGCTCCCAGCCGCTGGGAATCGAGTTGGTAGTACTCGTAGGATATTGCTATAAATAACTCAGATCAGTTAGGGTTTGGGATCAGAGAGAGAGTAGTAGTTATGTTATGTTGTACTGGTGATTGAGTGAGATCCAGAGATCAGGCCAGACATTGTGAAACATTGTTGTTCGATAGTATTGTAGAAACAGGACATTTGTGTTTCATCTAAATAAGATCTCATCAATTGCATTATCTGGTTTATTAGCTGTTTATGTTTTGATTTCTGTTCTGATTATAGGTTAATGGATTCTTTCAACCCTTCCACCAGTTGATTCTATGAATCGGTGGAATGGTCATGCATGTTAGTTTAGGTTGTATTTTAGTTTTCTGTTTATGCATTTCATTGTGTGGGAGATCGATTGGTAGCATGCTATGAATCAACCTAGCATCCTCATGTGCTAGGGTTTAGGAAGATAAACTGTTAAGTTTTGATCTGAAGGTGATCCGGCCCGATCATCATGTTTTCTTTGTAAAATTGTGCGGTTCTATGAGTTTGCATGCAGCTGACGGATATACAGGGATCTGCATGTGCTTTTCTAGACGGAGTGAATCGTATTGTCATCTATGAGTATATCACTATCAGGAGCAGGTTCTGAAGTTGGCAAAAATTGCATGTTTCAAGTGCATCAGGATGATATAGGTTGGATATATACTTAGTGTATATATCATCGTCAAGATCACCTTTCGTGTGTATCCATCGTCCGCATATCGCTATCGCATGCAGAAGTGAAAGTTCACTTTTTTTTGGCTAAGGACCGGAAAGGTCATCATCAGGATATTGAAAAGATCACCGGATATTCATCATCATGTTGCGGAGGATATAAGTGTCTTATATCCTGTTGACATCATCATCAGGTGCATTGACATCATCATCGGGTGCAAGTGACGTCATCGTCATCAGGATATTGCGAATATCACCCTATGCAAGTTTATCCTACTGTCGCTAAGTGTTTTGGCATTGGCGTAAATCATCGGTATAAAGTTGAGTATCATCATCAGGATGTTTCAATATGACTGGATAAGTCATATCCTGATGCTGTTGTTTGAGTAGTCGGATATCAGGGTGACGTAAGCATCGAAGGAAAGGTGTTTGAAGTTGTCGTCATCAGGATATATGGGAGGAACCGGATATTTTATATTTTGCTGATGAAGATGATGTCGAACATCATGATGATGAAGACAGAGTTTGGCGGTAAGATGAACAGTGAACATCAGGAGGATGTTTGCGCTTGCCGAATGTGATGATGTTGTTGATAGTCGAGTATCATGATGCTACTGACAGGCGAAAGGCGAAAGGCGATAAGGAAGTGAACAATAGTTAGCAGGAGGATATTTCATGCCTCTTCGAAATATGATGATGTTGTCTGTGTTAGCAAGAAATATGATGATGATGATAAGCCGATAGGTATTACATACTGCATGTCCAGGATTTTAACATGCTAGTGGATTAATGGCTTTTCCATCCCATTTGTAAGCTTCTGTTGCGTTTCCTCTGCATCAGGAAAATTTGCCTTTCAAAGCCTGTTAACCCACTTTCACCTCTTACCTCGATTTGTATGCACTCAAGCCCTTCAACACATATTTCCCTATTCATGATCATCGAATTGCAGTAATCCCAATTTACCCATTTTCCCCCTAACTGTGAGATCATGGCTTTTTACAGTTTTTGAAAAACATCCGTGGTAGATATCTTTTACAGAGTTCTCTCTAGAGCTGATGTCGGAGCCATCTCCATCCAAAGCCAAAATCATGAAGTACAACTACCAAGGGGTCTTCCCTGTCACTTTAGTACAGTCAAATGCTGATGAAATCAGAGATACAGAGATAGGGCATGTAGATATGACAGAGTTTGTGGATAGAACTAGACAAACAAATCCTTCTAGACACATGCAGAAGATCATTGACAGCAACATTCACTTGGTTGCCTCTTTTCCAGTTGCTGCTCATAATCCCAAGTTTGTTCTTCAGGTGGCTAGCCATTACAACAGGGATACTAGGGTTGTGACAGATTCCCAATGGAATGTGATTATGAGGTTGGATGCAGAGTTTCTTGATAAAATCTTCATGTGTCCTCCTATCGAAAATATTGGACAAATTAATTTTTCTCAAGGACAAAGAGACTATGATGAAGATGTGGAATCCGTGAGAAGGTACATAAATAGTAAATGGTTGAAGATTCCTTAGGGCAATCTGACCAGATGGCCAAAGGATCTCCCAAGGAGTGACTTTTTAGAGGAGGTCTGTGACTTGATCACACTTTTGAGTTGTATCAGAGGACTCCCTTCTTCCTCCAAGTTTCAGGAATGGATGTATACGTACATCAAGGTGATTCTCTGGGGTACACAAAAAATCTTCTGGGGAGAACAGATTAGTAATGCTTTGCATGAGCAGTTGGTGAGAGTCAACACAACATTCAAATTTTATATGACCTCGTATATTGTATATGTTGCTAAAAGCATGAGAAGTTTTCCTGGTCTTACTCAGGTTGGTGACAGGAGGTTGGTTCCCATGTATGAGTATTATCCTCAAATCACTCTAAAAGGATCAATCCATCATTTCCGTAGGGTTAATGATGCTTTCTTTTCAGTATTTATGTGCTTATGGGACAATGACCTTGTTTAGAAGAGGGTTTCAGATGAAGCTTGGGAAGTTGTAAATTCTTTTGGCTTCTTGTTCTTACAGTTTCCTACTTTCGCATATCTCAAAGTAGGGTATTATCCTGGTTACCCTTATATACTTCCATGATATCCCAGTGACTAGATTGTTCTCATGGAATTATGTAGGCAGCTGATTGTGGTACATAATAAACAAATGGAGCTAAAAAAGTCAGGGATAAAGTTTCTTATAGAAATTGGAAGGTACTTAGTTCAGTCAGCTACCAACGCAAAAATACTTGATTCTGAATTGCAACTGGTCACCATGAAAACTTTCAAGAAAAGGGACCATTTTGACTTTAGGAGGGTACAAGATAAAATCAAAAGAAAGTCAACTTTCCATATGCCAATGGTGGAAGATATTTGGGCTGTCCTTAGGACACAAAATGAGATCAGGAAGTTAGACTTTTGTAGACTTCATCTGAGTCAGATAGAAGAGCTGGGCCTTGTGGATATTTGAGATGGAATGGAAGATGATGGAGATGTTTTAGATCCCAAATATAATACTGAAAATGTTGAAGTCTCACCTCTTCTAGAGGTTAAATGGTCAGTCAAAGAGGAGACCTCTATAAGGAAAAGATTTTAGCCAATCTTGGCTAACACAAACATATGGTTGGAAAGCAAAGGGATCATATTGTAAGAATTTCTTACAGGGTCAGAGACTAAAATGCAAGAGCAAACAGGTAAGAAAGTGGAAAATAGAACCAAGAAAAAAGTGACAACCCTTCTTCCTCCAAAACATGTAAGCCAAAAATTAAGTTTGTATCTAAGGGAGGGAAGAAGAAGGAGATCATAGGGACCTCTAATGTTACTGAATTTGGTATTGAAGACACTAATGTTGAGCAAGTGGAGGTTGAGGATGTTGAAATTGAACAACAAAATATTGAGAAAGCTAAGGATATCCAACAAGCAGAAATATTTGAAAAGCCTGCTGAGGAAGATGAAACAAAACAAGGTAAAGATGAGAATGTAGAATAGGAACAACTGATGATTCACAACTTTCCCCATAGAAGGACCTTCCATCAAAATCCCAAGTTTCTAAATCTCAGCTTCATGTTGCTATTTCTAGTGTTTTTCTTGCAGTTTCAAATACTCCTATTTCTCCTATTTTGGTTGTTTCCTCTGATAATACTCCCCCTTCTTTAAGAATGAGTTTTGGAATAGTGTTTGATTCATCTGGGTCCATTCCTAGTTTGTCTTCCCCATCTTTTGATATTGGTGAACATACTGCGTTAGAACATTTTCTAGATAGTTTTGAAAAGGTTGTTGATACTACTACTATTTTTACTCCTACCAGTCCCATTGTTACAATAACAAGAATAAGCATGGACCTGACAAAGAAAGTGATTGATTCTTCTCCTAATGTGGGTGCTTTTGTACTTCCTCCTTGGTTGTCTGCATATACCCTGAAAAGGAAAAAGCAAGCAATTTCACCAGATGAAATTGATATAGAGAAATTGTTTCCTTTGAAGTCAAAAACTCTAAAGAAAAAGCCTAAGACTATTTCTAGGCTTATCAATGAAAAAGGGATCAAATATGCAGAAATTGCCAAGCCACCAGAGGATGCTACTTGTTGGTTTTTCTTCTGAATCAGCATTAGGGTTTGCCACTTCTAATGCACAGGCAGATTCAGCCAACTAATACAGGAGGTTGCGTGAGCTGCCTCCCCTTCACTTCCGGTTCTGCCGCACCAAGGGGGGTATCCCTATAACTCAAGATGTAACCTTGACTAGCTCAAAGATAGAAAGATCTAACTTGACAACAACAGGCAGAATACTCTCATGTATGGACCAAGATCTGCATGATAGATCACAAGGCTGGCAACATTCTTGGACATGATGTCTGGTTGGGTATGAGAGCATGCAGGGGGTTCCTAATCCTACTCCTACAACTAACAGGTGGAAGGATGAAGTGTTTTAGTTTGAATTTTGGATGCAAAGCTGGACATGGTGTATAACACAAGAACACAGCATGATTGGTGCCTATCCAGGGCTTGGAGTCGGTAGACATACACCTGTGAATGATCAGCATGAATAGCTAAAACTGGATTTTAGGGGGATACACATGATACCTGCCTTACAGATATCTCCCAATACAGAGTGTTAAGTTATCTCTACTTATGGCATCCCTACTGCAGTATACCCTTCCCAATGTTCAACCTGAAAACAGTTTAATCTGCCCCTTGAGCAGAAGTTAAAAGATCAAACATTCAACATAGGAATTCTATGCTCTAGAATCTAAACATTACGCAAATATCTAGATCCAGAAGAAGAATACATGCAATACTGGAGACAGAATTAACACAACACATGCTAAGATAGCATTACTCATATAAGATCAACCATGAAATCAGTGGATTCATGCCAAGTCGTACAACAGGAGATACATAAACTCACAAGTTAGACTGTACAGAGCAACCAGATCAGCTGGTTTTGGATTATAGAGCCAAAAATCCTCAACTTTCAATAACCTTGAATGAAAAACACCGTCTGCCTTATATAGTAGGAGGGTGTATTCAGCATTGACTACCAGGTTGACCAAAAATCCCGCCAGATATACAGCATCATGAAAATGGCGTTCAAACACTACCAGATTGGCACCCAAACATGAATGCAGTAGGTAGGGGAGGAGACAGGAAGATATCTTGAGCCCTGCGCCACTGTCCGCTGATGTACACCTTCAATCGGGTACCAGATCCGCCCATACCTCTGCAACCTTCGCCATTAATGGCGCACCAACCCGCGGCCTTGGGAAGAACATCAAACAGTCGATCGCAACCATTTCCCGCCGAGATTCATCATCATGATATTTGAAAATGCAGGATACAATTATCCCACATGCACCCCGCAGCAACCTCTTTAACACTTTATATACTAGGTCATGAGCATATATGATGTCGGTGCTTTTGCTCCTGACGACACTAGTATAAGACTTCATCATCATCATCCTCCAGCAGCATGATATCCTGTCGCTTGAAATATCACCCTGACGTCAGCATCATCTCGCAATATAACCTGCATGATAAATGCCTTCATCGGCACAACCTGATCCATCGGAGGAACATCCTCCTGCTAAGCCTATACCAAAAGTCTAGCCGATGAACATCCTGATGATGTCATCATCATATCCTGCTGACGTCATCATCATATCCGCCCACTGCGCACCTCCTCATATCCGGATGACATCATCATCATGTTTGCAAATATCGGGAGATCTCCACAAGATGATCTGTGTTAGAAATATGACCCCCCCGGACCTTGATGACGTCATCATCATGTTAACATCAGGATGATATTCGGAAGACAACCGGATATTTGGAAATATCATCCTGATGCAAAAATATCAGGTTGCACTGTAGCTCCACTATAAGATCGGGGCGATAGATGAATATGATGATGCTAGAAAAGATCACCCCCACTAGATAATGCACGAAGCCGGCAGGCGGATATCTCCTTGATATTAGCATCATCATGACGCTGGAACAAACATACACCCGAGTGATATGAAAATATCACCCCCTCCTTCAGAAATATCATGATGCAGATGGGCAGAGAAAAAGATATCACCCTGATATAAGGATGACGTCAGCATCATCAGGATGACAAAACAACGAACAAGAAGTGATACAACATCATCAGGATGATATTGACTAAGATCATCCTGACGTTCAAAATATGATGACCCCAGTGAATATCGGGTCGCGCTTAGAACTCTTCAACAACATCATCAGGATGATCATAACCAAGATCACCCGATGATAAAAATATCACCCCCGGCGAAATATCATGAAGGCAGAAAATATGATGACCCCCGCAAGCAACACGGTGATAACTGGAAATATGATGATGATGATGACGACCCTTAAGAAAGAACAAGTCAGGTCGAACAACTTAGAGAATAACCCCTTCAGAATATCGGGGCAACATCATCATCATGTTTGGGCAAGGTGATAAATGGAAGATCACCGGATACTTGAAAAATCACCTCCGCAAGCAAATCAGGGCGCACTGTAGCTCATCAGCAGGATCAGGATGATATCCAAACATCACCCGATAATAAAATATGATGATGACGATGAGAAACGGTCGACGGAGAACATGATGATGCTGACCACCATCGAAGAAAATATGATGATGATGACCTCCTCCTCAAAGAAAATATGATGATGAAGCTGAAAAAATGCTGAGGAGGTCCAACACTTAGAACATTTTTTGGATACTTAGGGAAAGTGCCTGCATGAAAATTGCTCAAAAACTGCCAGTCAATTCAGGCACTAACAGTGGCTCTGTCTGGGGACGTGCAGGTGCAAGACTGCAGCGAGAACCCCAGATCTCTGGGATGCAGACCAGTCCCTTATCCATTGGGCATAGAGTCATGAAGTTATCATGATCTGCATCACCAAACACAATATTTTTAAACATTATTTTGGCGGCCCCGGGCAGCCAAAAAGGAAAAACCATAATTTTTTCTTGTCAAATGCCTGATTCCAAGCTGAAAGATCCCAATCCCAACTGAAAAGATTGGCATAATCTGCCCATAATGTCACCTGCTTAAAAAGATATTCCACCAGTTTTGAAAGCTTGCCACCATCATTTTCAGCTCTGTCATTTTGGATTTCAGAAGTAGACATGTAACCATACACATAATATTCTTCAACATTAGGCAACACATGTATGTTATGTCCCTCAGACAGTACATCATACTACTCTTGGCATTCTTTATCATTTATCTGGCTGCTGCACATTATCAGGCACTCATCCAGCTGATCCAACAATTCAAAATACTCAGAAAATATGAGACCCCTAATATCTACTGATTTTGAAAACAAAACCTGATCCACACACCCAATGTTGCACATGTCTGAATCAGGTGATGATGAACATTCATTATTCACAGCTTGCAAATCAGTATCATCATCCTCAAACAAAGGGTTAATCCTGCACCACTGAAAGTCAAGACTCACAACATCATATGCATCAGCAGGCTCATCATAAAGGGGATTAACACTCACTGCAAAGGCCTCTGCTTCTTCTTCATGACATTCCAATTCTTCTTCATTACTATCAGATCCAGAGTCATAAGAAAAACAAACCTGATCCATGCACTGGTCATGGATATCATTTTTATCAACTGATTGCCCCATATACAAGATTGCTACTATTTCAATGCACTCTGAAGTTGAACAATCTGCATCATTTTCTAGCCCTCCAATGCTTCCTGATGAAACTGATATTGATTCTTGATCCATATGATCACAACTTTGCACAACTGGATCATTTAAACAGGAAGGCTCTTTGTTTAGGACTGGTATGCAAATATTACTTGAAAAATTATTATTTTCAACTTCACCTGCTGGGCAAAAAAGGACATCCTCCTCTATGATAGAAACATCATCTACTTGGAATGATGCAAAAACTGGGACAACAGGGGTGTGAGTGCTATGACATTCATTGTCAATACCTGAATTAAATCCTTCATTAACACTGGGGGCTGCAGGAGAACAAAAATTTTCAGAAAAATAACCCTTCTGTATTCCATACCTCCAATTGTTTTCAATATCTAATGCAAACTGATGTGCCTGATGCAATGTGGTGGGCTCCTTGTCTCTTAATCTGTAACTCATTTTCTTATCAAAGGCTCCCAAATAGGTAACTAAGCACAATGCATCACTAGGTCTCATGCATTCTGGGATTCTATTCAATGCCCTCATAAATCTGAGGTTAAAGGCTGGGATCAACTCATCTTCTTCAATATGGATGTACATGAAGTCACTAATAGCTGCATATTCAGAAACTCTTTCACCATACTGTACTAGAAATGCAGATTTAAAACCATGCCAAGAGTTGACAGAGTGAGCTGGAAGGTAGGAAAACCAGTCCCTTGCATCTTCATCTAGAGATTGAACAAATAATCTCATAACCACATCCTCATGGTCAATCTCAAAGTCATCTATCACATTCATGAACTGCTGCAAGTGTCTCTCAGCTGATTCATCCTTTATACCCTTAAATTTAGGCAAAAAAATTCTGATTTTAGGTGGAAAAGCATTTGGATAGCCACAAATGCCACTGAAATTTATGGGCTTATATCTGTCTATGTTGAAACTTCTTTTATTACATTGTTGGGACTGACTACTATACATTTTTGCATTTGACACTTCACAAGGGTGCATAGGCAGATAATACATCCTTTATGTTATTGCAACCCTCCTCTCTACTCAGATTTTCTACAAACAATGACTTTAGGCACTCAAAATTTAGGCTGTTTTTTTTTTAAACTCTCCTAAAGTCCTTTAAATGAGTCTTTTGAACAACATTGCATGCCCTTTGAAATACAGTGTAAGTTCTAATAGAAGCATGCAAGCTCTGCTTTCACCAATGTTCCCCTTTTAACCAGTGCTATCTCACCAAATAGGGAGTCTGTCAAACAATATGAAATACCTGGATATGTTGCAGAAGCTGCAAATTCTTCTCTGGCTGATTTTGTTCTTTTATCAGGTTCTTTGATGCAGAGTCGCTACCTCCTTGAAGAGGAATGAGCTTCAAACAAGCTGAAGCTGCAGATTGATTTCTTTCATTCTGGGTCATCCACCAGCAAAATCACATATATAACCCTTTTCTCTGCTGCAACAAACAGTTTCCAGGTCTGATTTTTTTTTTTTGTAGACTCAAACTTTCATGGATATGACATCGATTTCCCCAGCAGAGTCACCATTTTGTTGGTGACTCAGATGGGTCACATATATATTACTGGAGATGAATAGATAGCACTTTTACTTCTCACTCCCCAGCAGAGTCGCCACTTTGTTGGTTTTTCTTCTGAATTAGCATTAGGGTTTGCCACTTCTAATGCACAGGCAGATTCAGCCAACTAATACAGGAGGTTGCGTGAGCTGCCTCCCCTTCACTTCTGGTTCTGCCGCACCAAGGGGGGTATCCCTATAACTCAAGATGTAACCTTGACTAGCTCAAAGATAGAAAGATCTAACTTGACAACAACAGGCAGAATACTCTCATGTATGGACCAAGATCTGCATGATAGATCACAAGGCTGGCAACATTCTTGGACATGATGTCTGGTTGGGTATGAGAGCATGCAGGGGGTTCCTAATCCTACTCCTACAACTAACAGGTGGAAGGATGAAGTGTTTTAGTTTGAATTTTGGATGCAAAGCTGGACATGGTGTATAACACAAGAACACAGCATGATTGGTGCCTATCCAGGGCTTGGAGTCGGTAGACATACACCTGTGAATGATCAGCATGAATAGCTAAAATTGGATTTCAGGGGGATACACATGATACCTGCCTTACAGATATCTCCCAATACAGAGTGTTAAGTTATCTCTACTTATGGCATCCCTACTGCAGTATACCCTTCCCAATGTTCAACCTGAAAACAGTTTAATCTGCCCCTTGAGCAGAAGTTAAAAGATCAGACATTCAACATAGGAATTCTATGCTCTAGAATCTAAACATTACGCAAATATCCAGATCCAGAAGAAGAATACATGCAATACTGGAGACAGAATTAACACAACACATGCTAAGATAGCATTACTCATATAAGATCAACCATGAAATCAGTGGATTCATGCCAAGTCGTACAACAGGAGATACATAAACTCACAAGTTAGACTGTACAGAGCAACCAGATCAGCTGGTTTTGGATTACAGAGCCAAAAATCCTCAACTTTCAACAACCTTGAATGAAAAACACCGTCTGCCTTATATAGCAGGAGGGTGTATTCAGCATTGACTACCAGGTTGACCAAAAATCCCACCAGATATACAACATCATGAAAATGGCGTTCAAACACTACCAGATTGGCGCCCAAACATGAATGCAGCAGGTAGGGGAGGAGACAGGAAGATATCTCAAGCCCTGCGCCACTGTCCGCTGATGTACACCTTCAATCGGGTACCAGATCCGCCCATACCTCTGCAACCTTCGCCATTAATGGCGCACCAACCCGCGGCCTTGGGAAGAACATCAAACAGTCGATCGCAACCATTTCCCGCCGAGATTCATCATCATGATATTTGAAAATGCAGGATACAATTATCCCACATGCACCCCGCAGCAACCTCTTTAACACTTTATATACTAGGTCATGAGCATATATGATGTCGGTGCTTTTGCTCCTGACGACACTAGTATAAGACTTCATCATCATCATCCTCCAGCAGCATGATATCCTGTTGCTTGAAATATCACCCTGACGTCAGCATCATCTCGCAATATAACCTGCATGATAAACGCCTTCATCGGCACAACCTGATCCATCGGAGGAACATCCTCCTGCTAAGCCTATACCAAAAGTCTGGCCGATGAACATCTTGATGACGTCATCATCATATCCTGCTGACGTCATCATCATATCCGCCCACTGCGCACCTCCTCATATCCGGATGACGTCATCATCATGTTTGCAAATATCGGGAGATCTCCACAAGATGATCTGTGTTAGAAATATGACCCCCCCCGAACCTTGATGACGTCATCATCATGTTAACATCAGGATGATATTCGGAAGACAACTGGATATTTGGAAATATCATCCTGATGCAAAAATATCAGGTTGCACTGTAGCTCCACTATAAGATCGGGGCGATAGATGAATATGATGATGCTCGAAAAGATCACCCCCACTAGATAATGCACGAAGCCGGCAGGCGGATATCTCCTTGATATCAGCATCATCATGACGCTGGAACAAACATACACCCGAGTGATATGAAAATATCACCCCCTCCTTCAGAAATATCATGATGTAGATGGGCAGAGAAAAAGATATCACCCTGATATAAGGATGACCTCAGCATCATCAGGATGACAAAACAACGAACAAGAAGTGATACAACATCATCAGGATGATATTGACTAAGATCATCCTGACGTTCAAAATATGATGACCCCAGTGAATATCAGGTCGCGCTTAGAACTCTTCAACAACATCATCAGGATGATCATAACCAAGATCACCCGATGATAAAAATATCACCCCCGGCAAAATATCATGAAGGCAGAAAATATGATGACCCCCGCAAGCAACACGGTGATAACTGGAAATATGATGATGATGATGACGACCCTTAAGAAAGAACAAGTCAGGTCGAACAACTTAGAGAATAACCCCTTCAGAATATCGGGGCAACATCATCATCATGTTTGGGCAAGGTGATAAATGGAAGATCACCGGATACTTGAAAAATCACCTCCGCAAGCAAATCAGGGCGCACTGTAGCTCATCAGCAGGATCAGGATGATATCCAAACATCACCCGATAATAAAATATGATGATGACGATGAGAAACGGTCGACGGAGAACATGATGATGCTGACCACCATCGAAGAAAATATGATGATGATGACCTCCTCCTCAAAGAAAATATGATGATGAAGCTGAAAAAATGCTGAGGAGGTCCAACACTTAGAACATTTTTTGGATACTTAGGGAAAGTGCCTGCATGAAAATTGCTCAAAAACTGCCAGTCAATTCAGGCACTAACACTACTATCGACAATTTTGATATGAATGATTATGTTGTCTCAAGGGTTGAGTTAGGTAAGCTAACTCATGAAGGCATTAAGGCAGATTTTCAAACTATTGCCACCACCTTGCTTGAAAAATATGATGAAGTCAAGAAGGAGAAAGAACAGTATAAAGCTAAAGTAGAACAACTTGCTGTTTTTCTTCAAAAAATAGTAAAGTCATCTGAAATTATGGAACCCATGGCAGTAACTGTAGAAGATCCTCTGATTCAGAAAGTGGAAAAAGCTCAGTCTAGAGGAAGAGTGGTAGGAGATATTGCGGAGAGGTTGCTAACATAGGGAAGAGTTCTATTGAAAACTATTGTAGAAAGAAAAGAAAAGATGGATAAAGCAAAAGCAGAATTTGATAACATGGTTGACTTACTTTCCCAAGAACTGCAAGATCAGGAAGAGAGTTTGGAGGAGTGGATAGAGATGAAAAAGATTAAGATAAATAATCTAATTACCATTGGGGTCATCTCAAATTGGGAATCATATCTTAAGACTAAGGAGTCTCTTGTTCATCGTATCCATATAGTAAAAGGCTTACTTGATAACTTATGGCAAGCTCGTGAAAACAATGAAGACAACAATGTCATGCTTCTACACAGGTTGGAAGAACTCCCATGCACCCTCACAGGTGAAGATCATAAGTTCCTTTCAGTAGATGAAATGATAAGCTCCTTTGAAAAGCTGGTTCAACAGAAATTCAAAGATGAAGTGCCCTTAGTACTTTCTATGGACAGCCTCTATGATCATCATTCAACTTTTGAGAACCTAAAGGACAGCCTTGACAAGCATGAGAAGGCAATAAAGGCAGTGAAAGATGCAGTTCTTCAGGCCTGCACTATCTCAAAAAATACAGCAAAGCCAGATGCATGTGAAATGGCAACTATATAGGCCATGTATCGGGATTTTCTAAAGAAGAATGATGGAGGAAGTTGAAGTTCCTTTTTGATACCTTAGTGTAGTTTATTCTTGTATATGTAATTTGAATTTTGTTATGGATATATTCATGTGTAATTTTCCAACATGTAATTACATATGATACAAAAGAAGTCATAAGTCAAATAGGACTCTTTTGTTTGAATAAGTCAAAGTAGTTAGGATTTTCCTATTTTTGCTCTAGGCTCTTTCCTATAAATAAAGAGGGCCTCTATTGTATTGATCATCTTTTAGTTATTGAAGCGAAACTCTGCCAAATTGAAGAACATTTTGAGACTTTGTGTTCAAATTGTAAATCATATTTTATCAAGTGAATAGAAAAGCAAGTGATCTTTCAATCTTTGCATTGGAATAACTTGTGGCATATTGGAAATTGTTCTTATGTCCTTTTCCTTATACTATCTTATCTACTTGATCAAATTGTAGTGCAATTGTGAATAATCTGGGAGATGTTCTAAAGCTGATTTTGGAGACTTTGTGCTACAACAATTATCTTTAGATTGTGATTTTATGTTTTTAAGTAAAAGATATTGGAAAGGCTTTGAACTGCTATTATCTTTTGTGATCATATATTTTGTCATAGTATTCGATGAAGACTTTGAGCTACACCTTATCCTACTAGGTTCTAAATTGTAAATCAGTGAAAATAGCAACGATAGACTTTGTGCTCTCGTGAGTTTCTTGGTTAGTTTGATTTGTATTGTGAAAGTGATATTTTATATTGTAAACATCATTTTTGAAAAAAGAGAAATGGATGACATGGTTTCACACTGAAATTAGTTTTTAGTATAAATAATTTTGTAATAGTTAATAGGGAACCTCCCCTTACTAAGAGGAGAGATTTATCTCATTACACTGTGGTTGATATAACTATTTTGCCTTCAGTTAGTTGAAGACAAAATATTCACCCAACAACACTACAGTATGTAGGTCACCTATGTAGGGTACATAGATGCGCTGTCGATGCCGAAGTAACCCATTTACCTCAAGTGAGTATCCTGTAAACTTGCCCACAAGGGCCCTCTGTGAATGGATCTCCTGCTGCACCTCAAGAAACCACTCATCCTTAGGCAGATGCTAAATAATGCATCCTCTTGAGTCCACACTCAGAGTCAAGGTCAAGATCTCATGACACCTCTGACTTAATCCATCAACAACCACGTTCTCCTTCCCTTTGATGTAGTGGACATCAAAGTTGTACTCACAAAGAAACTTCATCCAACATCGCTGATGGGCATTTAGATTTGGCTGTGTAAATATGTACTGAAGGCTGTGATGATCTAAATGAAGCTCAAAGTGATGACCTAATAGGAAATGTCTCCAATGAACTAGAGCATGAACCACTGTTGTGAGCTCCAAATCGTGAGTAGGGTAGTTTAGCTCATGGGTCTTGAGCTTTCGCGACTCATACGTGATCGCTCTACCACTCTGCATAAGTACGGCTCCCAAACCCTCGAGTGATGCATCTATGCAAACCATAAAATGTGCTGTTGGATTAGGATCCGCTAAAATGGGAGCATTGGTAAGACACTCCTTGAGGACCCCAAAGGCCCTCTCACATTGCTCAATCCATAGAAAACTCTTCCCTTTCCACTGAAGGGAAGTGATGGGGTGCGCTATCCAAGAGAAACCCTCTACAAATCTACGGTAATAACTAGCTAACCCCATAAAACTCTTGACCTCTGTCACACTGGTGGGTGCTAGCCAATCTCTGATAACCCTAATCTTTGATGGATCTATGGAGATTCCATCGCCAGATAGGATGTGCCCCAAGTACTGTACCTCTATCCTAAAAAATGTACACTTTGCTAGGTTCCCATAAAGATTCTGCTCCCTCAAACACTATAAAACCTAAAGTAGGTGCTCCTCATGCTCCTCCTTGGTCTGCGAATAGATCAATATGTCATCAAGGAAAATAATCACGAACCAATCCAAGTAGGTACGGGACACCCCGTTCATGAGACTCATAAACACTTTAGGGGTATTCGTCAAACCAAAGGGGACCACAGTGAACTCATAGTGGCCATATCGAGTTTGGAAGGTGGTCTTATGGATGTCTGCCTCTATAATACACAATTGATGGTATCTAGACTTTAGGTCAATCTTAGAGAACACTCTAGCTCCCTGCATCTGATCAAAGAGATCATCAACCCTGGGCAAAGGATAACGGTTCTTCACCGTCACATTAGTCAACTACCTATAATCCATATATAATCGCTAAGACCCATCCTTCTTCTTCACAAAGATGACAAGAGTGCCCCAAGGTGAAACAGTCAGTCAGATGTGCCCCTTCTTGAGCAAGTCCTCAAGCTATAACTTGAGCTCTGTGAGCTCATGAGTGGTCATCCTGTAGGGTACACGAGACACTGGCTCGACACCTAGCACTAAGTCAATATGAAAGTCTACCTCACGACGGGGTGGCATCCCTAGTAACTCTGCTGGAAACACATCGGCAAACTCTCTCAAGATGGGATGGTCATCCAAAGATACCTCAAGCTCATCCTCTGATCTGTCACTAAGTGTAATAGAGAACATCTGGCATCTCTTCCGCATGTAGTGCTTAAGCTGTTGAGTGGATATCATATGCACTGTTGTGGGCTTCTAGATGCCTACTATCTCAACTGATGTAACATGATCGTCTAAGCAGCTAATCACCTTTCGGTAACAATCTAGCTTGGCTCGATGAGCCACAAGCCAGTCCATACCCAAAACCACATCGTAGGATCCTAATGTCATAACTGTAAGGTCCCATATTGTGGCAAAGGGTCCCAAAGATATCTCATGGTTGTGGACTAAGGCATCTACTGACATCTTGGCCCCTAAGGCCAACTCAACCTCCCACCTATCACCCTGCCTAGAGGCCACCAGCCTGTAATGCTTCACTAACGATGGAGATATGAAAGAGTCAGTAGCACCAGAGTCAAAAAAGAATAGAAATGGGGACACCCCCTATCATACCTGATGTCTCAATCATTGATGCCTAAAAATTAGCCTAGTGATTATCAACCACTGCGAACATATAGTGGGACCTACCCACATCTCCAACCGTCTACTCTGATCTTCCTGCACGAGGCTGCCCCTGCTGTAAAGCCCTATGGACACTCTCTGGCCACTCCACCACACACATAACATGGGTCCCTAGCCTGCACCTATCCAGTCTGAATCCTACTCAACTGTTGCTATCCAGATCTACCTATGGACCCCTGTGAACCCCTGTATGACTAATGCGACCTCACGGGTCCCGTAGGTCATCCCTGCTGCCTTAGATCTCTACACGGGTCCTACTGCTGCCAACCTCGATTATGCCCCCCATGTGCCCTCTACTGTGGCCTAGATCTCTACTGTTGCTACAGCTGCTACTGCTACGACTGCTACTACTATGGCTGCTGCTGCTATGGAGGCCTAGGAGGTAAGGATGCGGAACTAAATCCTCCTCTCTAAGGTGGCGGTGGTGGTCTATGGTAACTCTGCTGATGCTGCTGCTACCCACGATCCTAAAATTGAGAGTGTGAACTCTGCCCTCATCCCTATATCTCCTCAGCTATGTATGCCTTCTCGGCAGCATCACTTAATGTCTAGGGGTCTGCCATGCGTACAGGCCCTGCTATGCTATGGTTCAATCCTCTGATAAACTTATGAACCAGAAGTTTCTCATCATGGAGATACTCTGCATATCAAGACAACTCGGTGAATCTACCCTCATACTGAGCAATAGTAAGCCCTCTCTGCTAAAGGTTGTGAAACTCATCTATGTGACGCTGTCTATAGTGATCTGATAAATATCACACATTGAAGCGCTCAATGAAAGTCTCCCATGTGAGTGTGTCCAATCATAGATGGTGCTTGCACTCCTTAGTGCGCCACCAAGTAGCTGCTGCATCTTGCAACAAGTGGACTGCCACACATGCTTTCCTATTTCCCTCGTAAGGGCGTAATGTAAAGCATTTATCCAAACTGATAAGCCAGGCCTTATCCTTAGTGCCTTCTATAGTCCCAGCGAATGTAGGAGGATTCAGCCTCAACAAATCCCTGATGGGATCTCCTTGGTCTCTCTACCCTCTGATAGGCTCATCCGCATAATAATCATAAGGCCTGTGAACAATCTACTCCACTCACACTGCCTCCTCATGCCTCGCATGACATGGAGGGCTCCTACTAAAGAGCCATGTAGGCTTATCCAGCCTCCTATGTCATCGTATCTAGTATCTCAACATATGGCTCCACATGTGGTGCCTCTCGTGGCTCGACGTGAGGCTCCACATGTGGCTGAACACGTGACTCTGGTCATGGCTCCATGCCTCGCTCCTCTCGTAGATCAATGTGGGGCTCAACACGTGGCTCTATGCATGACTCAACTGTGGCTGGTGGTAGCCTATCTAACACTACTTGTAGTGCTTGTAATATCTATAGCCTAATATCTGGTATAGGTAGGGCTAGTAGTGCTGGGTGTGCCTGCGGTATCTGTGGAAATGGTGGTGCCTGACCCTCAACTGAAGAATCACTGTACACCTCAGTGGATGCAGTGTGGCGGGATCACACTCGCCAAACTCATCAGGGAGGCATCCTAGAAAAATGAGGTAACCATAAATTAATCAAAGTTGTGGAATAATAATGTGCCCAAAACAAGCCCAATGTTTAAACCTGGCTCTGATACCAAATGTCATGGCCACATTTCCCATGCGGTCATGACACACAACACATGTGTCATGTCCACATTCATCATGTGGTCATGACACGAAATACCAAAAACTTTTCCGCATGTCCCTAGGATCCTCTTCACAATTAGACTGCACCTTCTTTGAGAAATCTTTATCTTTTGGTTTTATGCCTCCCTTGACCTTGAAATGCTTGTGTAGATTTAGAAATTCTTCATTGTACCTGTGTAGTCTTCATTACTCTTTGGGGCTTCCACTTGATAAGAGAAGAAAAGTTTGTGCAATCTTCATCTTAGTCTATTGATGTCTATATCTTTTATGTCTATCTAGTTATATGAGACACTCTAACTTACTTGGGAACTCTTCTTAACTATTTTTTGTTAAAACCTAAGGAATATTCCTATGTGAAAACTTGCGGACTGTTGTCATCAACACAAAAATTGCCCCATTTCTTAGTCCATCAATGTAACAAGGCACCAACTTCCCTCTTTCCATCTAGATCCTTGCAAACTACTTTTAAGGCCTGCTAACTATTTTGAAGACTTTCATCACTTTTTAGACCTCTTTTCAGGCTTATCATTGTGGCATTTGAATTGTCTCAAAACCCTTCAAAAGGTTCTTCGTGACTTAGATTGTGTCCAATGTGATAGCTCCTATATTCACTATAGGGAATTATAAGTTTGTCACACTTGTCTTTGGCATGTTCCATATAGTCAATATGATTGTTAACACAACTAACAAGACTATCCTCTCATGCCTTTTCACTATTCTTTCACTGTTAGGTGTTCATCACTATATAGGGCTGCTGCTGTCTCTATCATTCACTATAACTATAGTCATCCATGGACTGTTCTCACTCGTTGTTACAGTCATTATGACTATTTTATCATTGACATGACAGTCCTTGTATGTTCTTAATGATTGTCCTTACTTTGTGATGGACTTCTCCTTTTTGGATTGTTGTCATGCTACTCCTTGTGCTAATGACCGTTGTCATATAGTTATTCATGACTATTTTGCTATCATATGACTATTTCATTCACTTTGACAAGATCTACCCTTAATGATAGACCTCTGTCTACTAGTCTTCACATTGTATTTGAAGCATTTCAAATACTTCAACATTTATGCCAACAAAATGAATGTGCTGCTCTTGACCTTCAACATTCTTGTATGCACTTTGACTTCATGTACAACCTAATATTATTTTGTCTTTTGCTTCTTCTCAGCAGCTCCAAAAACCTTTACAACTTTGAAAAAATAGTACTCCCTTTGTATTAGTTGATGATATCTTCTTTGACATAGGTCTGTGTGCAATTTTTTTATAGATCTACCAGGTAATTGTCTTTCCTTTACAATGTGTACAGTGTTGTAAGGCTTCCTTGATCACTACCCTACAACTTTCCTAGCACCTACATCTACGTTCTTCTTGTATGGTCTTCCACGTGCTTCTTCATGGCTCTCAGAGGAGCATACACCTACACATTAGCTTTAAAACCCTAGACCCTGACGAAACCCATTAAAGACCCAAAACAAACCTAAAATCTTGCTAATCTTCAACCATTTGTGAAGGAAAGACTCCCTCCATGGAGTGTATGAGAAGATTTTGGAACTTTAAGGTTTATTTTATGCCTTTTGCACACTTGACATTACAAAAAAATGGAATTTTGATACGTCATTAATACTTGAAAGACCTTTTAAGATCTTTTCAAAATGGAACTCAAGGAAATCTTCCAAGACCTATAAACAAAATGCCACTTGACAAGGAAATGAACCTTCTAGTCACATATATAAAATGAAAAGATTGATTTAATTGTGTTAAAAACTTGAAACTCAATGCATCCAAATTAAGACTAAAAGGACTTAACCTTTTCATAAAAAGAGACCTCGTAAAAGACTTTAAAGAACACCATGCAAACTATTTGGGCCAAAATGTACAAATAGGTAAGAAGTCCTTCTACTATCTGAATCTAACAATGAAGCTCGATCCTTTTAGTGATTGCAATTATGCCTTTTTCACTTCTCTTTTGATGATTGCACTTCTTCTTTGACAACTTCTACAACTTCATCAAATGTGTTCTTTGTAGCTTACTAACTCACTACTTTCAACCTTCAAGAAATTTTACCTTTGGCTCACTGCCTCTAGTAATTAGTTAGGCACACTCTTCACTTCCCTTCTATCCCAAAAATATCTTCAAGATGAATCTGAACATGATCTATTACTTCTACTCTTTCTCCTTCAATTGCACATCATAATGCATTACACATCCACATTCAACTTCTTACGAGATCACATTCACAATCATAATCATACCTCACCTAGATCAACTAGGCTTACAATATATACACGATATTACATTGATTACTTTACATGTCAGCCAATGACAACAAGAATATTACAATTATAAGTCGGCCAAAGATCAAACAACATGAAACATGTAGAGGGAAAACCCTAAAATGAACTACATGCAACACTAGGAAGAGGAACACACCTTGCAAATTCCAACACACACTTAGCCTTGTCCTAAACATCCTTCACAACATTATACTTCAAAGAATAACATCTGCATGCCTCATACATTTGAAATAGATCGACCTTAAGCAAGAAGATATGAATCTTGTAGCATGTCAATCGTTTCATCTTGGCAGTACTCATGAAGGATTAGACATTACTTGCACTTCTCCTTGATGAGTTGAAATGACCCATACAACATCTACAAACACTCCTTGAACTCCACACAACAAAGACTTTGTGGTGCACACCTTCAACATACGTCAGTCAGCTAGGAAAAGGTATAACCTAGCAACACCTTCATTCTAGACCAGAGCCTATTCTGGAGAAACTTGAAAACACCTTGCAGAGCAATAGGAAACATCACAATATCCTCAGGATCATTCTCCACCAGCCAATTCACCACTTTATATAGCAACAAGTTGGTGCAAGCTAACAGACACTGAAACTAGCCACCAGACAATACAATCCTACACTCTATCACCTACAACTTTCTATGTGTAGGGACAAATGATATGAAAAATTGTATGTAGCACCTTCACAACCCACTAAACTTAACTTCTAAACCGCATGATCATATCTTCAAACGCAGAGGAATGCAGAGCATTCTCCCAATTAGTCTTCAAGGCAAATTCCTGCAGCAAAAACCTTCACCAACATCCGTAGACTAGAGCCTCCTTGTAGTAACACATACTTCCTTAGGAACAATAGGAGAGAGCATACAACATGCTACATACAATCAACAACATCTCCCCAACATCCACATTACTTCTAATCCTCATCTTAATGCTTCTAATTCCCATCTTAATATATCATCGTGATATTATCTCTGCTGACAACAAACATACACAATACAACATTAATTAACATTAAACAAGGCATGACATCCAACCATGAATGTCAGCACCATCACTATTAGCACACCATCATAGTATACCATCAATATAAGCATCAATGGCAGCCCAAACTAAGTGTTGACATCAATGGCAACCACATCAGTGACAACTTTAGGTAACATATGTACAACAAAAATGGATGAGGGATGCCCCCTTGAGAGATCGAGTGAAAAATTAAATTTTCACCTGAACTCTCAAAAAGGAGGGAATGGTGGTGAAAAAGAGGTTGAAAATGGAAAACAAGGTTTATAAAAGAAAAAAACGGGTGAAAATAGATATGATTTGTGGTTTGGGTAGAAGAAATAGTGAATAAAGGCTTGTGTGGAAACTATAGATAGGCAAAAGTTGGCCCAACATGCCACATTTGTACACCTAAGCTTCTTGAGTTGGATAGATAAGAGTGAGAGCAATGGTAGCACAACACATTCCACATGAGGAGCACCGATTTGAGTGAGTCCAGGAGTATCAGTGGTTACCTACAACTAGACCACAGGTATGTCAGCTAACCCTTCTTTATCCTTTCTCAGGTTTCAGAGCATTTATGTGGCTTGAAAAGGGTAGGTTAGGTATTTTAGCACCAACACATAGCCATGCAACACATTAGGTCAATGGTTTAGTATAAGTTTCTAGGTTAGCACATTTGGTTTGGGAAAGGGGGGTTGGCTGCTTGTGGTTGGTAGATTAGCACTATCAGGTGGATTAGCATTAGATTAAAGAGGGGTTCAACATTATCGTCTGGATTAGCACATGCCCCTAGGGATTAGTGCAATCATCTGGATTGGCACTTAAGACTAATGATTTAGTGCAAATGGCTAGATTAGCACCAAGTAATAGGTGTTTCAGGTCATCGAGGTGAATTAGCACCTTGAGTTAAAGAAATAGTGCAATCTTCTCGATTATTGCCAAAGGTCTATCTTTTAGTGCAATCGTCTTGATTAACGCAAATGGTAAATGGTGTAGCACAAATGTCTGGAATAGTGCTATATGTTAGTCTATTAGCACCTTCATATGTATTAGTGCTATGGTTAGGTATGTTAGCACTTCTAGTTGGAGTAGCACTAGGGGTTAATGGATTAGTGCCTCTATGCTATTTTTTGGGAAAAGGCTGATTTTCTGGTTTCTTAGGTACAAGTTGATCTTCCAACTCTGTAGTTACAAGATCAGAGACCACCTATGATGGTATGCAGGGATAGGTTGACTCAGGTGGAGCAGACCCACTTGAGAGTGTTGGGATTATTATTTATCTCAAAGATGCCTTGATTGCACGTGCATCAAGCGATGATTACAGTGTTGGTAGAGCACCAGAGGAGTGAGAGATCTTCATTCTTACTACCACTGTGTGAGATTATAATCACCCTAGAGGATGTGTGGAGGATCTTACTAATCCCCATTCATGGTGAGAGGGTCATGTATGATTAGGTGATGGGTTTGCTGGCACTACAGTGTGTTTTTTCCCCAAGGCAGGTAGACACTAGTAGAGATGAGTGGGAGATGTTGTGGGCGGAAACCCTTAGGAGTTGCCTTAGTGATTATGAGCTCTACATCTATGGACTCATTGGTTGAGTATTAATGTTGGATTGGTACTCTCATGGATTTTTGGTGGGATGGGAAGACTATGTGGAGCATATGGCGATTTGGGGGTAGTGTATGCATGGGGGCTATGTTTATTAGTTGATCTATATCACGAAATGCATGCGCTGGTGTATTTTTATGGAGCAAGCCTAGGCTATGGAGTGATGTTTCTCCATGTGTGGGAATGGGAACATATAGCAGTTACCCAGCCAGTATGTCAGCATGTGAGGCTGTCATTTCAGCCCTATGTGTTTGCCTATACCGACATTTTGACACATCAGTAGTTAAGCAGTAGGAGGTTCTCATGAGGTACTTTTGATGAGGTGATGTTAGTGGTATGGTGTCCATAAATAGGACATGAGCCATGGATAGATGATGATGCTCATCTCCCATTTACAAGGCAGCCACAATATCTAATAGGGAGGACAACACACATTTTGGATTGGTACCTCCCCAATCAAGATTTGCATCAATTTGGATTGTGGCAGGATGTGCCACATGTATTAACCATTTTTTCTCAGATGTGACGAGATCATGGTCAATGAGTGGATAAGCTAGCGGTAGCCATGGTCATCATAGGTTTTGATGGGATGATAGTAGTGGACTGGGATTGGGCATTGACAGTGGTGGATGCAGGTACTACACTAGCATCTGATGCTTGGTGGGATACACTAGGCTTGTACGGTTGACCATTCCAACTAATTAGGTAGGAGTGGATGTTGAGGAGGAGGAGTACATTATAAAGACTGATGTAGAGGATGAGGAGGGAGATGGTGATGGCAGTAGAGGAGGTGGTGGTGGGAGGGGTGTTATTCCTCTTTTGGTAGAAATTGCAGTAGGTGTAGGGACTTCTGGGTTAGTTCTTAGGCATCGAGTACATCAGAGAGTGATAGCAAGTGAGGGTGAAGAGGACATGGACACCTTGAGGGCTCAAGTTGTGAGCCTAGAAGACTCCTTAGCTTAGGTGACTGTAGAGTGGGATAGCCTCTAAGGAAAGTGAGATAGTGCTCTAGCAGAGGTATAGTGGCTACAAGGGTTGGTAGATGAGGAGCTACATGAGGATATGGAGGAGGTCATGGGGCTGAGATGTCATGGGTGATAGCTAAGTAAGATAGTGAGAGGGTGTTGCAGCATGGTGTTGAGGCTATGCAACAATAGGCTGAGGCGCAGGTGTCCTAAATACAGTAGCAAGTCACCCATATGTAGGGGATTGTGGTCAGCACTAGTATGGCTTAGATGTGGGCTATTATAACCAACTTTAGGGTGAGTTGTTAGAGGTGATAGGCTAGGCAAAGTACTACCATGTTGTATATCATACAGTTGTGCTAGAGAGTCAGTAGGTGGCTAGCTATAGTCACCAAAGTTGCTCAGGGGCTAGCAAATCAGTGAGGACCTAGACATTGTCAGTGACAAAACTAGTTAGGCAGCCTCCTTTTATGATGACTCCACCAGCGACAATACCAAGGACCACAGGGGTAGGGTTGTCCATAGAACCACAAGGGTCTCCATGTCATTCTCCCACTCCTTCTCATCAGGATAGTTCAGTGTAGTAATTTTGTATATGCCTTCAAGATTTTTGATGTATGTATTATAGCCTTTTGGGCACATTTTGTATCATGACAAGTGATGTACATGGATATGGATATGGATTTATGAGATGATGATTTTTGGCAGCATGTTGATGTGTTTATGGATGTATTTTAAATATGCTATGGATGTTTTTATGATTATGTATGGATATGGATGGATTATGGTTTTATGATGTGGATTATGATGGATTCATGGGATGATGCTAATTATATGATTATGATATATTATGACATGCTTATGATGATGTTATGGTATGAGTAAGATGATTATGATATGATGATGTGATGATGATGTTATTGAATTTCTAAACTACTGTAGAAACTACTAAAATATTCAATACCTCAATGGAAATAAGACAAATACAAATAAACAAAAGATATACCTTTGCAAACAGATTTACCTCATTCCTTCCATTGTTGCCTATCTCTCTTTGATCTTGTGTGATTATAGAGCTCTCAGAAGTTATACTTCCTTACTATTGAGATGACAAAGATAGAATGGCTATGTGAAAGATTATGCAATGAGACTACAATGCAATAACCAAGATGAAGGATGGAGATAATGATATGCATCCATGGTTGATGATTAAGAGATGAGGATAATGGGATTACAATGCAAATGAGTGGAGCCAAAGGCGTGCTTGGGAGCTATGGTGTAATTTTTGTAGAATGTATGTACTAAGCTCTTGTGAATGATCCAAATGAGGGAGAGATACCTTCCTTTTATAGGCTTAGGAGAGGCCAATTCCAAGTGTCACAAGATCCACGATTGGAGGAGTTGTTTGTAACATGTATGGTTGAGATGGAGTTGGTTGGGATGAGGGAGATAATCATGGGAAATGTTCCTACTATGTTTACAAGGTACATGAATATGTGGATCCATAAGCCACATGTCATTGTGCTCACAAAGACCTATGAATTAAAAGTGGAAGACTATGAGCAGATTATGGAAGAAGGACTCTTGATTTGTTGGAATGTGAGAGATAAACTAGGATTTGAAAGACAAGTGTCTTTGACCATGGACATGATTGAGAAATAATAGGACACATGTGGAGAAGAAATAGGGATGACTAGAGGATAAATAGGACATGTGGGTGAGGATAATTATATAATTAAATATTAAGAATATTTAATTATTGGAGCAACATGGTGATGTGTCCAAATGACATGGATGAGATGATGTGGAATTTAGACATAAGGCTTTGACTTAGAAGAAAAGATTAAATAAATTAGGATTATTTAATTAAATAAATTAGGATATTTATTTAATTGATAGATGTACAAGAATAAAATAAATATTAATATATTTATTTAATTCCACATGAGCCATTTTTAGGTGTATACATTTTGCCCCTCTAATGTAATGTGTTTTATCATGTTGTTTCAAAGAATTAAAACTTTATGACTATGACCTGGTACAGGTTTAATGATGGTAGGATACCCCCTCGAGAGATTGGTCAAGTTGGATGGTTTTGGCAAAAAGAGGACAAACAATCTCATGATGAACAAGCATGATAAACGATGACTAAGAAAATGGAGGATGCAAGATAAGGGATGGATGAAAGAGTTGAATGACATGCTATGCAAGGTAAAATGATAACATACACAAGCAAGTATGCACAAATGATACAAGAACAAATGAGGTATTGCCCCTGTCAAGCTGTAAAACAATGATTAATTGATAATGATTGATGATGATAGTGTTGTCATTGCGGGGAACAATATATACCTAGATCAACACAAAGATGTAGGAAAGATATATCCCATTGATAATGATGATTGATTGACTTGGTTTATGAAAATATTAGGATCAAGACCATTTATTGCGATTGGATAATTTGACAAGATTGATTTACTCGATTGGTATGGCTTAAGGATGACTTGCATTTGGATCATTGCTTTGAATGACTTGGATAAGGATGAATGGAAGAAATGATTTGAAAGATTGATGATTGGTGATGCCCCAGTCATGCAAGAGCAAGGGTGACAAGGAAATATAATGGTAAGTTAATGAATAAGGTGGATGATGATGATGCCCCCTCGAGAGGAAAATTGGTGTGCTTTCAAAATGAAAAGAGAGAAAAGGGTGAGTAGATAAAGAGATGTAGATAAAGAAAGGCCTTGGATCTTACGCCACTTGGAAAAATGATACATATGAAATGCTTATAAATGAAATGAAATGTAAACCTAAAACACACAAATGAGGCTTTGTCATCTTGTATACAAGTATTTGAAGTACTTTTTCATCATTGATCTTTTAAAATGTTGTAAGAAAATACAAGCATCTAGGTATAATTAAACCATGATGACCTGAGTATCTCTTACATGGATTTTGATTTAGCAAGTTAATACAAGCATCTAGTCAAAATTGAACCTAGATGACCTAAGTATTTCTTGCATGTATCAACAGACAAATATTGCACTTTTTCATGCTTAGACTTATAACGTCCTTAGTGATCTTTTGCTAATCATGTCATTACACAAGTCATCACATTACTAAAGATTGATCCACAAACAACAAACAAATGAAAATAATCATGCCCCCATCATAGCTCCTCTATTTTTTAACATCCTCAAGTAGCATAGGAAACATGATAACAAAAATCAAAACCTAATACTTAAACTTATAACAAGCATCAAATCTTCTTGTCACAGATATGTTTTCTTGCAACAAAAAACAGATATAATCATCATGATAGTTTAGGTACATTGTTGTCTGATATAGGTCAATGTCTTGTGTCAAGTGTTTTGTTGAATGGGTGTGTTTGTAGTGTTGCATTTTGTCTAGAGATAATATCACGATCCGATTTGTTATCCTTTGAGATTTTGTGACATTCAAGAATCCAATTCCCAACTAAGTCAAGGATTTTTCTCCCAGTCAAGTAAAAGGTTCTAGTTATTATGAATGAAGCATGTGGATCAAACAGATGGTAGACTTAATGTGACGAGACCTATGGGACTGACCTAGTGCCTTGGGGGCTCATCGATGATAGCCTTGCCTACGTGACAATGCAGAGGCAATGTAGTTCAGGGTGTGGATTACATGAACTTAAGACCTAGATGGTGGGAATTAGGTGCAATTGGATGGACAAAAGGATGCGTGATAAGAGATGGAATGGATGGGAAGCCTCAAGGGCTCATCAAAGATGGCCTTGCCTACATGATAGCTAAGAGGCGATGGAGTTTGACAATGGTACTAATGATAGGGTCACAACAGATGACAAGATGTACAAAGGATCAGATGGACATCCTAATGGGACAAGGGGATAAGGGCAAGTGAACAACAAGCCATGATAGGTATCCTTATGTGATTTGATGGATGCGGTAAGAAAAGATGGATGAAAGGAATGAATCCTAAAAAATGGAGGAAGCGGTTTATCACAAATAGTGCCTATTTCCAGGTTTTCACTACTTGCTCTTATTTGCACAATTTATCACAAATAGCGCTTGTTTCTAGGTTTTCACTACTCGCTTCTTTTTTTTGACATGTTTTTTTTTGTTATTATTATGGTCCCTTACATTGGGGTTTAGGTATAGAACTTGTGAAGATGCATGTTGTTGATGGGATCATCCAATAGTTCACCTTCTAATGTTGCTAGTTGATAAGCTCCTGATCCATAAGTAGCAATGATTACATATGGGCCAAGCCAATTGGGTTCAAACTTGCCTTTTTTCTCTTTGAGGACTAGGTCACCCACTTGAAAGACTTAGGGTTTGACTCTATGGTTGTAATTTCTTGACATCCTTTATTGGTAGGCTTTCAGATGATTAAAGGCGTGTTGTCTTCTCTCCTCCAACAGGTCTAAATCCTAAAGTCTGGAGACCTTGTATTCTTCATTAGATATTAGGCCTTTTAATGATACTCACAAGGATGGTAACTCGACTTCAATGGGCAAGATGACTTCAGAGCCATAGACTAGGGAATATGATGTTGTACCTATGGGTGTGTGGATACTTGTACAGTAGGCCCACAGAGTAGGATTCAGTTGGATATGCCAATCACGATCGGCATCATGGACAGTCTTATTTAGGATTTTCAAGATGGTTTTATTAGATGCCTCTACCTGGCCATTTCCTTGGGGGTAATACGGGGTGGAAAAGTGGTGTTGGATGTGGAATTTGTCACATAGTTCTTTGACATCCTAATTTTTAAAGGGTCCACCATTATCAATGATAATGGATAAGGGAATGCCATAGTGGCAAATGATGTAGTTTAGGATGAAAGAGGTGATCTGTTTTCCTGTGACATTAGCTAGGGGTACGGCTTCAATACACTTTGTAAAGTACTCAGTGGTAGTGATTATGAATTTATGGCCATTGGATGATGGGGGATGTATCTTTCCCACTAAGTTGAGTCCCCATTGACAGAAAGGCCGAGTCATTAAAGACTACAGCTCTTGTGCCGGTGCATGTATTAAGTTCCCATGAATTTGGCATTTCTTGCACCACTTCACAAAATGATAGGAGTCTCTTTCCATAGTTGGCCAATAATATCCCATACGTATGAGTTTTTTAGCCAAAGTAGGACCACTAGAGTGGGTTCTGCATAGACCTTCATGAACTTTGCTTAGGGCGGTTTGATATTCCTCACTTTCGAGACACCTAAGGAGAGTACCATCTAGTCCTTGTCAATATAGGGTGTTAATGATTATGGTATAACATGAGGCTTGGCAGATGAATGCTCGCTTTTGGTTATTAGCTAGATCGGGAGGTAGGGTGTTCTCTTTCAGATAGGTATATATTTTTTCATACAAGGGAGAATTAGAACCTATGATATGGCATATGATGTTGGTTTCAGGGGTGTCGTAGGTAGGATGGGATACTGGCTCTACCAAGAACTCATAACGTGACTAGTTTTCAGGTATATCAAGGAGAGATGAAATGGTTACCATGGCATATGTTGCTTTGTTCTCCAGTCTGGGAATCTACTCAAAAGAAATCACAACAAAGTATTCTTTAAAGTCATCTACCATACGCTTGTATGGTATTAACTTCTCATCCTTGGTTTGATAGTCAACATTCACCTAGTTGATGACAAGTTGTGAGTCTCCATACACATGAAGTTCTCTGACTTTCCATTCTACTTCCATTTTGATGCCAATGACCAGTGCTTCATATTATACCACATTGTTGGTACATGGAAAGAGTAGTCTGTATGACTTTGGAATTGTGTCTCCATTAGGTGTGACCAACAAGATACCAGCTCCAAGCCCATGCTGAGTGTATGATCCATCAAAATAGAGTTTCCATGCTTGGGTTGTGATGTTAAAGATGGATTCATCTGGAAACTCAAAGGTTAATGGATTCTCATTTGTCAATGTGCATCTACCAACTGATCTGTAATCACTTGACCTTTTATGGCTCATCTATCTACATACTCAATATCAAACTCATTGAGTATCATCACCCACTTTGATAACCTGCCTATTAGAGTAGCCTTGCTAAGTAAGTACTTCAATGGATCTATCTTGGCTACCAATTTGATGGAATGAGTGAGCATATAATTCCTTAGCTTCAGTGACGCAAAAACTACTACAAGACATGCTCATTCTATGGGTGTGTATTGAAGCTCATAGCCTACCAGTGTCTGGCTGATGTAGTAAATAGCTTGCTCCTTTCCTTCATAGTTATGTTGTGCCAGTAGAGCTCCTAGAGCAGTTGGTGTAGCTGAAATATAAAGTAGAAGAGGTTTGCCTTGTATTGGAGGTATCAAGATTGGTGGATTCAAAAAGATACTCTTAGATGTACTGAAAGGCTTGTTCATAGTTGGCATCCCATTTGAAAGGAATGTTCTTGTGCAGGAGATGTGTGAACGAATGACATTTGTCAGCCAATTGAGAGATAAACCACAGGATGGATTGTAGCTTTCCTTGTAATGATCTTAGCTGACTAAGATTCTTGGGTGGTGGCATGTTCATGATTTCTTTTACTTTGGCTAGGTCCACCTCAATTCCATTAGTTGATGCTATATATCCTAGAAGTTTGCCAGATGTGACTCTGAAAATACACTTCTTTGGATTTAAGTGTACGTTGAATTGCTCTAATCTCTGAAAGATTTTGTCTAAAACTTGCAGGTGTCCTCTTGTAATTGACTTGGCTAGAATATCATCTACATAATCTTCCTTGATGGTGTGCATCATGTCCTAAAAGATTTGTAGTCATAGCTCTTTTATATGTTGCCCCTGTATTTTTTAGTCCAAATGGCATGATGTACCAACAATAGGTACCCCATGGACATGTGAATGTGGTCTTGTGTTGATCTTCAAGTGCTATTTTGATTTGATTATAGCTAGAAAATATGTCCATTATTGACAACATAGTGTGCCCTGCTGTTAGATCTACAATGATGTCAATGTTGGGTAGAGGAAAGTCATCCTTGGGACAAAACTTGTTCAAATCTCTAAAGTCATTACATTGTCTAATCCTTCCATCTGATTTTGAGACAAGTACTATATTTGAAATCCATTCCAGATAACAAATTGGTCTAATAAATCTAACATCTAGTATCTTCTTCAATTCTTCTTTCACTAAGAGTGCGATATGCGGATGCATCTTCTAGAATTTTTGTTTGACTGGCTTAGCTCCTGGAGCTAGTGACAAATGATACATTATGAGATTTGGATCCATCCCTGGCATATCTATATATGACCAAGCAAAGTTAATTTGTCTTTTCTTGAAGAAGTTGATGAATTCTAATTTTTCCTGTTTAGATAAAGATTCTGCCATATGTATTATCCTTGGATTATCTTCTGTGCCAATACTGACAGGTGTAGCCAGTTCAATCACAATCGATGATCTCTCCTGATGAGTGAGATTGGGGAGAGTGTCAAGCCTTCCATCCTTTGGCACCTCAGAGAGGTTTTCACCATTGCATTCATCTTTTATTTTTTTACTATTTTCACGATCTAGCACTACCATGGAGTAATTTTCACTGTTAGATCTATCTTTTATTTTTACATTTTTATGAATGAAAGGATTGGAACTCTCTCCAAAATAGGCCTTGTCATTGAGTTCTATAGCATAGCCAGCTTTGTGATCCCCTGTGAGTAGATGGTCTCTAAGTTCTAGATAATCTATGATAGCATCGTCATTTTGGAAAATATCTAGCTCTGGGGCGTCATCTTGTAAATCCCAGTTTATGAGTTTAGGATGTACTAAGGGTAATGAGTCATCAGGTTGATTTGATTCCAAGTTAGTGATGGTTAAGATAGAGGAGTTGTATAGGTTAGTGGAGGTATTGATAAAGTCTATGATGGTACTCTCCTCAAGTTGATTTGTCAAGTGTGACATCATACTTTCTTCACAAAACTCATTTTTGATATTTTGCAGCTCAAACTCTAGAGGTCTAAACCTAGAGCTTTGTCCCTCATGAGTTGTATGGGTAGAGCTATATTGTTGAACTACATCAACACCTTTGTCTTCACAAGATAGTTCAAAAAGAATTTCCCATTCATATTCATTTGAGTCTGTCTCACTCCATTCTTGTAGTTGGTGAATCTACTCTACTAAGTTAGTAGTAGCTATTTCTCTTTCTTTTCCTTTATGCTTTTCTTAGCCTTTGATCTTTTCTTTGCCTTTGTAACCTAGCCCTGTAGTGTGTCGGGTTGTTAAAGAAGAAGGTTGGATAGGTTCGATGATGCCTTCTTTTCTTAATCCTATGGGACTATGGCCATCATATCCCATTCTTTGTAAGATAGAAAACCCTTGACCATATTGTTCAGTTTGCAATTGGGGTTTATGGTCTTGTGGTTTTGATTCACTATCTTCATCTTTATATAGCCATTGTAGAATATCCTTCTCATCACTCTCATCTAATAGGCTTCCCCATTTAACAAAAGGACCTTTAGGAGTCTCCAATGACCTGGGTTTGTTCATGGATGGTTTTCCATAGGACTTGGGAGATATGGGTAGTTGTGCTAGGCAGAAGGTTTGCGCGATAGTATACTCTCCTACACCCTTGTCTTTTAGCTTGAGTTTGAGTTCGGATGTCTTGGATGTTGATGGTATTGAGGTTGGGTCAACATGGGTTGAAGAGGAGGAAGCTACAATTTCGTGGGGATTACAACATTGGGCTTGGATTGGATGGAATTACAATATTGGAATGGATCAGGATCACCTTGGATAGTGATTTCTTGGCCATTATGATGAAACTTAACACACCGATGGTAGGTGGATGGAACAACCTACATCATGTGTATCCAAGGTTGACCAAGAAGAATATCGTATGCTAGTTCCATGTCAAGCACTTGGCACACCACATCTTTCACTACCAGTCCCACTCTTATTGGCAAAACAATAGTTCCTTTTAATGTTCTTTCTTCTTCATTGTAAGCCTTGATTGTAATTTTCTTCTTAGGATCCATGACATTCTCTAAAAACCCCAATGCAAGGATTAGTTTTAAAGTGCAGATATTTAAACCTACCCCTCCATTGATTAGGACCCATTTTATTTTATGTTTATGGATGAAGGCTTCAATATGGAGGGACACATTGTGCGGTTGGGTGATAGACATATCATCTTTTTCTATGAAAGATAAGAAATGGGGTGTAGTTAGATGACCTACCATGGCCTAAAATTGGTCTTCAGCTAGATTGGTTGGGACAGTAGTTTCCAAGAGAGCTTTTTTGACGATGGCTTTGTGAGATGGAGATAGACACAAAAGCTCCAAAATGGATATATGTGAAGGAGTTCTTTGGAATTGGTCAAGGATGTTGTATTGGTTATATGTGAAGGATGGTTTGGATGGGGCCCCTTGGAGAGTAATCATTCCACCATGAGTGGTTACATTACAATCAGGATTTTTATTTATAGTGATCACAATTACATGTGAGTCACTTTCGGAGATGTGGTTAACAACATAATCGTATGACACATTTGTGTAGTTCACATTGTTACCACCATTATTGTTTTGCTTTGAAGGAACTTCCTTCTCATAGTTGGGGAGAGGATTCTTGAATGCCAAATGGTCATCATTGGATACGTGTCCATCAATTGATATTACTTTTTGATCAATCAAGTCTTGGATGGTATTCTTTAGTCTTTGGCAATCATTGGTTTTGTGACCCTTGCTTCTATGATATTCACAAAAGTCTGAGTCTTTCCACCAAGAAGGTTTAAATTTAGGTTCATAATCATGCACCATTGGAAGCATTATGAGATTGTTTGATATGAGCTTCCTTAGGGAAGATTCAATTGATTCCCCTAATGGTGTAAAATTTTGACAAGGAGGAAAGTTTGTGGATCGTGGTTCATTGTTTTGAGGTTTGTTTGATGGTGTGTTATTTTGTGGATTTGATAGATTAAAGATTGGTTGTTTTGGTACCACATGTTTAGTATCAACAACACCATCATTTACAATGTTTTTGTTTTTGGTCCAAAACCTTGGCTTGTCTATGTTATTACTTGAGCTAGGGGTGTCTTTGTAGAGTTTGATTTGTCCCTTAGCTATCAAGGCTTTCTCAATGAGTAACCCCATTTCAATGACCTTACTAAAGGAAGTAGGACATTGTATTTGTATTTGATAGCTCAAGTTAGTGTTTAAGTTGTGAACAAACTTCTCAATCATTTGTTTCTCTGGGATATGGTATGGACACTTGCTAGCAAGTTGTCTCCATCTTTGTAAGAAAGAGGCAAAGGATTCTACCCCTTTTGTTTGTTACATTACATTCAACATTCAGATTTCATGCTCAATGTTGTAGGAGAAATGGGTCATAAATTTATTCACTAGTTCATTAAAGGTTTAGATACCGAGAGGTGAACGAGAGAACCATTCCATTTCTTGTCCTCCTAAACTACGTGGAAATAGTCACATAAGGTATGTTTCATTCTGAGAGACTTCTACTCATGCAACACTAAATTCCCTTATGTGGTCACGCAGGTCACCTTTTCCTCTATATTTATCAAATTTTGGTACCTCAAATCTTAAGGGAAAAGGTATCATGACCAAACTTTTGTCAAAAGGATATGGTGAAATATCCTCTAGTGAGTAGTGCTTTGTGTTAGTTCCAGTTTGGATATCCGCAAGTTGTTGTTGCAAGACTTGGATTTATTGCATTAATGTGTCGAAAGGGTTTGATGTATGCTTAGTCTTGTTGTTTTTGGGAGCATCAATGTCATTAGATGGGGTTTCTTCTCTCAATTTTGAGACATCAAAATCAGGGTCTAATTTAGCTCCTTGTTGTGCTAGCATGAGGAAGTATTTTTGGGGGTCCATGGTTATGACCTTGTCCATCATTCTTTGAAATTTAGGATCTTGCATAGCACTAACAAGTTCTTCATGTTGGATTTCTTCCTCATCATCACTAGATGAAGCGGAATGAACACTATGGTTTGAGGTATCCATTTCTTTGTTTTTGTTGGTTTGGGATCTAGTTTGAACCATAAAAAGATTTGATGTGGATGGAGTTGAATGTGATACTCATGGATGTTTGGTGATGCTTTTGGTAAGATGTAGTTGAGGTGGTTGATTGGATTTGGAAGTTTTTGTGATAAGTTTCTCTAAGGTTTTCTCTTGATCTATTTGGTCAAACAAAATGGTCTTGAGCTAAAATGGTATTAGCTATCAAAGTGTTGATATAAAGGAAGTCAAATAGGGATAATTGGTAACTGCTATTAATGTAGACTAGACCTTTATCAAGATGCTCTAGTGTAGTTTCAAGGTAGAGGATGATTAATCCTGATAGGAAACTAACTAGGTTGTTTGATTTAGAGGATTTCAATGATACCTTAGTGGAAATCTTGGTTTTTGTTTGATTTTTGGATGGCTAGGTATGCTATGGTAAGTAGAATGTTTTGGAAATGGGTATGAAATAAATTTTTATGGTTTAACTGAGTTCACAAATTGAATCTAAGCAGTAATGGGTACCTAAAGATGATTTTTTTTCCTCTCAGAATGTCAGGAACAAGCCATTGTTACAGATGCACGGGTTTATTTGCGCTGAAATAGAGGTTAAATGCATAGCTTTGTGGATTGTTTGTGTGGCTCTGTATGTGCAGCACTGCTATTTGAAAGCACAGGTTTATGTATGTGCTGAAAGAATGGTTGAATGCGTAGAAAAAAGGCTTAAATGTGTAGCAAGATACAAATGTGCTAAAAGATCTATCAAATGCATGGGAAGAAGTCTCAAATGTGCAGTTCTATTTTTTTTCTGAAATGTGATCAATTTTTCTTGTTTTCAAGCACATTTTTCTAAGCAACCGAAGTTTTTTTTCTGGTGATTTTATTTCAATTTGTTGCAAGAAAACACAAAAGACAAGAAGATTTCATGGTGTTATACAAAATTTTTGATAAACATTTTGCAAATAAGTACAATTCCTATGGTTGGCAAGGACAATATTTATTAAGTCCCAAATTAGATTTCTTCAGCCACTTAAATCAAGGCAGACAGTTAGCAACTTGGTAGCACTGGCTCCCCCTTGCATGAAACTCACTTCTCTGACATACTAAGTTAAAATTCCTCCGAAGAGTTGAATTTTTTGTCTCTACACATGATTAGTGAACACATTGGGTGGATTCAAAGGTCTGACCTCCTGCATCAACAAATAGAAGGATTTGGGCTTCTAAAAATAGTTGGCTCGTAGTGAGGGCATTTGTTCAGGTGGTTATACATGCAACAATTCACTCCGTTTAGCTTCCCAATTTGTAGAGGTTAGGCTCTACAGGTTTAAACGCACCACAAGGGTATTGTAGGAAACATTCGTTGGTATAACACAACACCTGTTGTTTATGACTTTTGTCACAAACACATTTATTTATAACAGCTTGAAAGTGGCTTGGCTTTAGCCCGTTACCGCTTGAGGTCATCCCACTTGGGAGAAATGCAATCCCAAGGGCAAGCCTCTTCTAAAGGTTAAACAAATGAAATGATGGGTTTGGCATTTTGGTCACCCAACATGGGGAGAGCATAGGCCTATCACCATTTTACAAACATAGTAGACACTGGTTCATTAACCTTCTAGAGTTAATCTAAATGCGACTTAATCTACCAAGCACAAAATTGACATGATAGCATAAACATGAAAAGATAGTTGATATTAGCCTCCTAAACAAACTATGTGAAGATTGTTGTTGAAGATTTGATCAAGTTACTTTCCCCTACTTATGCTAGATGTGGATTTGTAAATGGAAGATTTGTTCAATTTTAACCACCTAGTTTGGGACTATGTGAAATTTGTATGCAATTTTGTATAAGCAATGATGTGATTTACTCCTCCTAATTAATGCTAGATGAAGATGTGTATGCAAGTTGCATTCCAAAAATGCTATGATTACTCCATTCTAATTAGAAACTAAGTAAAGATTTTTATGCAAGATGTATGCAACATGATTATGATTACTCCATTCTAATTAGAAACTAAGTGAAGATTTTTATGCAAGATGTATTACTCTACCTAATTAGAAACTACATGAAGATCATATGCAAATTGAAGTTGTATGATGATGCCTAAACCAAGCCCTTAAACCTACAAAACCAATTATCAGCAATGGCACACACACCAGCCCAGTGCTCCAAGATTTCTTTGTTTATGTGGCTACCCTTAGGAATCAAACATGTGACGAGGAGCATACCAACCCTTGCAAACTTTTGAACTTGTGTGTGTTACATAGTGATATCCCTGATCGAACAACAGACAAATGGCCTTTGAACTTTAAATGCTAGCAGCAATGAATGACGACTGACTTTGTGTGAGGAAGGCAGCTACTGTGGGAGTTGTGGCATCAATACCTGCCACAGATCTAACTGCGACCAAAGATGGATTAAAATGTCGATCTCGTGGAATCCTTCGGCCTTGGGAATAAAAAAATAGTGACAAATATGAACTGTGACTCCACTAAATGCATAGGAAACGCCAAAGGGAGCACAAGAAATCTGTGAGGCCAAGCTGAGGTGCCCCAAAAATGTGAAAAACTTGCATAATAAAACCACAAACGTGCAAAGAAGGGAGGATTTGAGAGGGCTAAAAGGAGGGCAAGAGTCCGTTGTGAGGGCGGCCAATTTTTGAGTGCATCCTAGCAATAGCAAAACCAACTAGATAGTGAATCCCAGGTGGTATGTGACCAACGACCTACAAGGAACTTGAAGTTGAGTTGCATCAAACAATGACCTCTAAATTTTACTATGGGCTAAGATCTATGATTGCCTTCTACCTCGGTCTAGTTTGTAAAGAAATTCATTGAAGGTGCCCAGGCAAGGAAACCTTTGTAGAAGAAAACACAAAGCTGTTGAGGTGCCTCCTCAATGCTGGGTCATGGTGATGCCACTAACTCTGCCAAATAAACTTGTTACGCCTTCAAGTACATCAAACTCAAATTGGGAAGTTAAATTTGAGGCAATGCCCCACGATGGGTGCCAAAATGTTGTTGAATCTCTGAACTACTGTAGAAACTACTAAAATATTCAATATCTCAATGGAAATAAGACAAATAGAAATAAACAAAAGATATACCTTTGCAAACAGATTTACCTTGTGCCTTCCATTGTTGCCTATCTCTCTTTGATCTTATGTGATTATAGAGCTCTCAAAAGTTGTACTTCCTTGCTATTGAGATGAGAAAGATAGAATGGCTATGTGGAAGATTATGTAATGAGACTACAATACAATAACTAAGATGAAGGATGGAGATAATGATATGGAGCCAAGGTTGATGATTATGAGATGAGGATAATGGGATTACAATGCAAATGAGTGCAGCCAAAGGCACGCTTGGGAGCTATAGTGGAATTCCTACAGAATGTATGTACTAAGATCTTGTGAATGATCCAAATGAGGGAGAGATACCTTCCTTTTATAGGCTTAGGAGGGGCCAATTCCAAGTGTCACAAGATCCACAATTGGAGGAGTTGTTTGTAACATGTATGGTTGAGATGGAGTTGGTTGGGATGAGGGAGATAATCATGGGAAATGTTCCTACTATGTTTACAAGGTACATGAATATGTGGATCCATAAGCCACATGTCATTGTACTCACAAAGACCTGTGAGTTAAAAGTGGAAGACTATGAGCAGATTGTGGAAGAAGGACTTTTGATTTGTTGGAATGTGAGAGATAAACTAGGATTTGAAAGACAAGTGTCTTTGACCATGGAGATGATTGAGAAATAATAGGACACATGTGGAGAAGAAATAGGGATGACTAGAGGATAAATAGGACATGTTGGTGAAGATAATTATATAATTAAATATTAAGAATATTTAATTATTGGAGCAACATGGTGAGGTGTCTAAATGACATGGATGAGATGATGTGGAATTTAGACATAAGACTTTGACTTAGAAGAAAAGATTAAATAATTTAGGATTATTTAATTAGACATGACATTAGAAGAATTAGGATACTTAATTAAATAAATTGATTTTTATTTAATTATTTGGAATAATGAACCAATTAAATAAATTAGGATATTTATTTAATTAATAGATGTATAAGAATAAAATAAATATTAAAATATTTATTTAATTCCACATGAGCCATTTTTAGGTGTATATAGATGATATGCATTATGGATTGATGGTTATGGATTATGGATTTTTATTATGTTATGGATATGGATGACATGTGATGATTTATTATTTATGTGATGCATTATGGGATGGTGTATAATGCCTACCCATGAAAATTTTCAATAATTAGCAAAAATTAATTTAATTAGTAAGAGATAATGAAAGAAATACGATTACAGGAGAAAATTTAGTTATTTTAACTTAAACTCCAAAATTAAACATAAGTATAGTAAAATTCATCGTTAATGAAATTTAAGATACAAATGTTTCATAAACAGTTATACACATTTATACATAGTTACAGTAAATGCCAAAGAATCATCCATTCGCAAAGTAGGAAAAATACTTCGTTAGCTTCAATGTCCTGCATGGATAACAGATCTGGATATGCACACTAAATAAAAACATTAGTTTGTCAAAATTTATCATTAAACATATAAAGTTAAAAGGCATAAAATGGTACATAACCTATTTCTTTATTTTCAAAATTTATAACCAATATCATTATAAACATGATCAATTCCTATTCTTACTAATACATAAATTCTTATATATAATAATATTCTTTCTATATTATTATGACTTCGACCTTTGTGCAAAATTTGGACAAGCTATGCATGAAAAATCAAGACATAATTAAATCAAAGAATATTTATTATGCCGAGAGGCTTTATATAGTCACATCGGGGTGGGAATGAGAGCACTCATTTTTTCTGCCTAAATTTATAAGAAAAAAATATATGAAAAAGGAAATAAAAAATAAAACTCAAGAAAATCAAAGAAAAAAAACTAAAAAAGAAATTAAAAACGGTTGAAAGAGAAAAAGCTAAATCACAAAAACTATGGAACCAAAAAAGAAATTGGAAACTCTTGGGAGAAGAAAAAGGTAGAGAAAATCAAGAAAACTATGGAACCAAAAAAATAAATTGAAAAAATTAAAAAATAAAAACTAAAAAAGAAATTGCAAGAGAAAATCAAAGAAACTATGGAAAAAAGATATAACTCGGCGTATTTTAGATATATATTTTTAAATATAAATATACTTGTAAATAACCAATTTATTACGCCGTGTGAGGCCGATTATTTTACCTTCCTTATTTTGATCGTTATGCATTTCAGTTGATGACATTATCAGACTTTTAGTGACTATGGTTTCATTATACAGACTTGATTTTATCTCCTGATTATGATAGGACATTGATTAGACATATGTGATTCGATTTGATCATATTTGATGATATTTCGTGATTTGACATATGAGATATATTAGATGATGTTTTGTGATGAGATTCTAGTCATTTATGTGATGTGGACTATTTGACATGTGATTGAAAAATGTAGTTTAATTTGGAATTATGTATTGATGATTATTGTTGTATTCGATTGCGTGAATTTAATTCCAGTTGCTTCGGCTATGATTATTCATGATATGATTGACACTTGATTGAGATGTGCAAGTTTTACATTCTCTAGCCATGGGAAAATTGGAGGTAGAATTCACACTATGTTATTCCCTATAAAACCGATCCATTCCCAAAAGGGATAAGGATCATGTTTGAATTTGAATGTTGATTTAAGTGCTTGATTTAATTTTTAATCTTTTGGCCTAGTACCCTTTGTTTAAATTAATTAATAATAAGTGTTGTATAAATTTTATTTGACTTACAGCACTTGGTATTTTTTTTTTTTTGAGGCCATTTAAAGTGGATTTATGACCCTTTTGTGAACCTTAGTGTCCTAAAAGTTACCCTAGGTGGTTACCCATGGGTCTAGGGTCAATTTGGACTAACTAACCCTTGGACTAACCCACTTTTGGTCACCCTAAACTATGGTTTAGTCAAAATGACGAAATTTGAAATTAGGGAAGGTGGGAGATGAGTCATGCCTTGGGAAAGACTCATCTCCCTTCCCAAAGTTTGGGAATCCTTTCCCAAGGAAGACTTGGGAGGACTTCAAGACTCCCAAGTGTGTGGGGACTTCCTCCAAGGCTCTCACACACATGTGAGAACATCTTCGAGGGAGATGGCTCATTGATAGAATAAGAGGATGCAATATGGCATCCCTTATCCTCTTGGAGGTTTGAGTGGGAGTGCCACCTCACCACTTGTCCTCTCACACATGTGTGAGAGCACAAGTGGATAAGGTGAGGATTGAGAGGGAATTGGAGGATGACACTTGTCACCCTCACACTCCCTCTCCCTTACAAATGGCATTAGAGGAGGAAGGAGAAGGTGACGAGTGTCACCTTCTCATTCCTCAAGTCCAAATTTCATAAAGTTAGAGGAATTCTTGAAGGATTGAAAGGTTTGGGAAAACTTGGAGCTCTTCAACAAACGTGCTTCCATTATAGGGCTTTGAAGGTAAGCCTCTTTATCCATGTTTTCTCACCCTTACTTATTTATTGTGTTGTGTTGTGTTTTTAGCTGTTTTGTTGTTTGCATTATTTTTATGTGGGATGGGAGTATGGTGAGAGCACCTCCACTAGAGGTAATGCTCAACTTGTTTGGGTAGGGGAAAGGAACCTCCTTGAGGTCACTCCCACATTGTGTATTTATGCCTTGAGGGCTTTTACTTGTTGAGAAGATATTTGAATGGCAAGAGTGCCATGGAAATTATTTGTGTTTTTGTGGAGAGTGCTGGTTTTGGAGATTTTGGCTTGAGGCCACGAGTTTGGTATTCTATCTTTTGGGTGGACTTTGAAGTAGAGGGGTCCATTCACTACCCTCATCAAACTCATTTTCATGAGTTGAGTTTTGTGTTAAACCTTTGGGCTGATTGTTGTGATGTTGTGTTTGATTTTTGTTGTGGAATGTTACACCTGTGTGAATCCCTACCTCCCTATCTCGGGGGTGACCCTCTTGCGGGTCTACGGTAGGGAGGAGAGCATTTTGTAGTGGCTGGTTTGTTCTTCTTTAGTTGTGTTTATTTGTAGGTTTTGAGTGAAGAAATGGAGTTGTTGTGGAGATCATTTTGGGTGGCTTAATAGTATTTTTTTTGGGTTGTTGGAGCCATGGCCAATGTGGCCTTATTGTAAAAAAATTGTTAAATTATTTTGCCATAGGGTTGGCTGTATTAAGTGTTGTAAGAGAAATACTCCTCATATTTTATTTAAATGTTGTTATTTCCTATTCGGTGGGATTAGGGAGTTGTGAATACAAATAAAATTTTGTTTATATATTTTCTATTTTTTTTCTTTTTCTTGCAAAGATAATAATAACTGTGTGTGCAAATTAAATCTAGGAGTATGTAAAAGAAGGAAAGAGGAATCTTCAAATTAGTTTTCTGTGTTGTTGGGTTGAAAGTTCCTTTAAGTTAGTTGCTTTGGAAAGAGAACCGAATTTAGAGTAAAGTGCATTATCTACTTTAGGTAAATTCTTTCAAGAAAAAAATTTAATAGAGTTATGCATGAACATTTATGCTTACAAAAAAAAAGGGTACTACTGGTTTAATTATGTTATAATGCTGAAGTTTATATTCAGTTATTTAGGACACTGTTAAATGAAGGTAGTATTGGGTATATATTTAAATATACATATATACATATGGAAATATGTATATATGTATATATATAAATATATATAATTATATTACATTCTTTTACTTAAATCATGTTGCTGGTTATATTTTTTTTTTACATACCAAAAAGGAAGGAAAGATCTAGACCTCAATTAAATTTTGTATATACTAAATATATATATATATACATTAATAGAGTAATATTTATATTTGTTGTGTTAAAAAAAAGGACAGCTCGTATGAGTGACAGTATATATATATGATAGATTGAAATTTAGAAATAAAATAGAAGAGTCTAAACCCTTACTGCGGAATAAGATAGGGCCGTGAGGAATTGTTTGTCTTAGATTTGAGATGAGTAAAATAAAATAAAATAAAAATTGGTTAAGGGACTGGGATGGACGTTGGTGCCCACCCCAGCCCCCCCTTGTGGTTTGCAGTGGCCGTGTATGTGTTAGTGGGTGTGGGCTAGAGGCTGTGCCTCCACCCACACCCTTTGGTGTGGGTGGACCTCCACCCCACACCCCCACCTTTCTTCCCCCCCACGAGCTATGTAGATCTACCGCGGCCATCTCCACCTTAGCACCCACCTCTCAGCACTTCCTCCTCTGCGGCTCCTCTTGCCACTCCACCTCCCCTTCGAAAACTCATCTCTGTGACTCTCCTCAGCAGTGGCGGTGGCGGCCATGTTTCCCCCTCCACTCTGCTTCAAACCCTACAACAAGCGTCTCACCTCTTACAATGCTATATATACCTTTATTAGTATATATAAATATAACAATCCTCACTTCTATGACACCAAAAAAAAAGAGAAATAATACTAAGGTTTTTTATCTGCTGTGCAAACCTTCGGTTATTTTCTTGGACTCCATGGCTCCTTCTAAAACCTAACCTGCAAACAACCAAAAAAAAAAGAGCGAAGACCAAAAACAAGACAGAGAAAAAGAAAATAATGAAGAAGTGAGTTAGGGCAACAATGAGAGAGACAACATCATAATATAAATTAGGGCAACTTGTAACTAGATAACAATTATAAAATGTGATTAGGGTTATTTTATTTTAGGAAGAAAATGAGTTTTCTTTGAGAGGATATTTTATTTGAGAGGAGTTTATTTGAGAGGAGTTTATTTGTGAGGTTCTTATTTTATTCTTTAGTTTAAACCTCTATTTCTTTTATTTGTTCTTTTAATTTTTCTCTTGGAATCTTTTAATTTGGTTTCTATTTTTGAATGGGATAATTTTTTTTGCATTTTGATTATTTCTTGTAGATTGAATTTAATTTGGGGAAGGGTTAGTTTTATTCCTTTTGGGAAGAAATTTTCTTCCCTTGTTGATGAATTCACCCTAGTTGAGATTTTCGGTTATTTTATTGTATTTTTCCCTGAGTGGGATTTTAGCGTTTGTAATTATTGATTTCTTTTTATCATTATTTTACGGGGAGAATTATTTAAACTCTCCTCCCTCATCTATTAAATTTTTGAGTAAGTTATTAAATATAATGCCAAAATTATATTTAATAACGGACTCGAATTTTCTATTGGGTTTATCTGACATCTTGTCTTTAAATTTTATTTTATTATTTTATTTTTATCAATTTGTTATTTTCCTTAAGTTTTAATTTAATTTTTATTCTTAAATTTTATTTAATCCCTTCTTGATGTTTTATTTTAAAATTTATTTTGCGTTTATCGAAAATGCGTTATGCTGCCAGAATTTTGCTAGATTTCTAGGGTTTATTTTTATGCATTATTTTATTTTATTTTATTACCCATCATCCCACTTCAATCATATGCCATCATGCCATATTATTTAATCACTTTTTGATATGAGTTAAATTAGGGTTCGATGTTGGTGAAATCTTCTTCTCCTAGGAAACTTAGGATTCAGATTTAAAATCAGTCTAACCCTAGAAGCGACACACTATGTGTCACATACCCGCTAGACGGCCTTCACCATAGCGGTTATGTTGACATGTTTATGCCTAAGGTGGATTGCCACCGAGCACGCAGACACATGTGAGGGAGTTCCTAGGGGTAGGTAGAAATTTTTTTCGCAGTTCGTGTCATGACCACATGGCAAATGTGGACATGACACGTGTGTTATGTGTCATGACCATATGGGAAATGCAGGCATGACATTTGTTATCAAAGCCTAAGTTTAAACACTGAACTTGTTTTGGGCACATTATTATGTCTGCAACTTTGATTGATTTGTGGTTACCTCATTTTTGTAGGATGCCTCCCTGACGAGTTCGGTGAGCGCAGTCCCGCCACACTCCATCCCCTGAGGTGCACACTGACTCTTCAGCTGGGGACATGATCAGCCAGTCCTACAGCCACAGCCAGGCTTGCAGGCACCACGTGAACCACCAGCCATACCAAATATTGGGCCACAGATATTACAGGCTTTATAGGCAGTTTTAGATAGGCTTCCACCGGCTGTAGTTGAGCCGTACATAGAGCGACGTGTCAAGCCCCACGAGGATCTGTGAGAGGAGCCACATGTGGAGGCATGAGCTGAGTCCCATGTTAAGCAACATGTGGAGCCCCGCATTGAGCCGCGAGGGGCACCACGTGTGGAGCCTTATGTTGAGGTGCCAGAGATGATGGTAGAGGAGGTTGGTTTAGCCGACAAGGCCCGTAGCAGGAGCCCTTCGCGTCATGCTAGGTATGATGAGGCAGTACGAGTAGAACACATGGTTCACAGACCTTATGACTATTATACGGATGAGCCTATCAGGAGGCCTAGAGACAGAGGAGACCCCATTAGGGATTTACTAAGGTTGAACCCTCCTACATTCATCGGTACCACAGAGGGAGTTGAGGCAAAGGCCTGGCTTATCAGCTTAGACAGATGCTTCACATTGTGTCCTTGCGAGGGAAACACAAAGGCCTGTGTAGTAGTACACCTATTGTGAGATGCAACAGCTACCTGGTGGCATACTGAGGAGTACAAGTGTCACCTTTCACTAGACACTCTCACATGGGAGACCTTCATTAAGCGCTTCAATGTACGGTACTTATCAGATCATTACATGTAGCATTGCATAGACAAATTCCATGAACTTCAGTAGAGGGGACTTACAGTGGCACAGTTTGAGGGTAGATTTACTGAGTTATCTCGTTATGCAGAGTATCTCCATGACGAGAAACTCCTAGTGCATAAGTTTATCAGAAGACTAAACCACAGTATAGTAGGGCCTGTTCGTATGACAGATCCCCAGACTTTGAGTGATGCTACCGAGAAGGCATATATCGCTGAAGAGATTTAGGGATGAGGATAGAGTTCACGCCCTTAGTTTCAGGATCATGGACAGCAGCAACATCAGCAGAGTTTTCGCAGACCATCACAGCCACCTCATAGAGGAGGATTTAGTTCTACTCCTCTACCTCCTAGGCCCCCACAGTAGCAGCAGCCATAGCAGCAGCAGAGAGCTAGGACACAACAGAGGTCACATGGGGGACATAATAGAGGTTGGTAGCAGCAGGGCCCACGTAGAGATCAGAGGTAGTAGGTGGTGCAGGAGCACCTACCTAATAGCTGGCCTCCATGAGGCAGTTAGTTTGTTTTAGGTCTTGTTGATGTTTCCAAGAAGGTCTTGTAAGACCAATGCATGTAATAAGGTCATGTTGACCAGACTTTACTATTTTTAGCTAGGTTGTTAGGACAGCTGTTATGCTGTATGTCCGGTTGGAAGCTCCCAGCTGCTTGGAGTTAGGTCGGTAGTACTCGCAGGAGATCCTATTTATGCATTAGGATCGGTTGGTTTTAGGTAGTATTGCAGATCATTGATCAGACATTGCAGAGAGTGAGACAGAGAGAGAGAGACTGAGCATTGTACTTGCATCTTTTGAAATCAATAAGGAGATCCTGTTTGTGTTCATTTTCTGTTTGATCTCCATTGTGAAATCGAGTTGCTGATCTGGCGGTCTCATGGATTCGCTGATCCGTTCCACCGGTTGATTCGTCGAATCGGTGGAATGGCTATGTACAATAGTTTAGGATTTAGTTTGCATTTTCTGTTTGTTCGCATGTATGTTTGTAGGATTGCAGTCGAGAGGTGTTGAGAACCCTAGCATGGGTATGTGCTAGGTCGTGCTGGTTGTTAGAGTCTGGAAGATCGCCCTGAAAGCAGATCGGGTCACCTCAGGAGGTTCGGCGGATCGAAATTCGCTAAGGTTGGAAATTCGTCACAACGGCATCATCAGGATATTTCTGTGTATATCCTGTAGTTGCTTCGGGCGTCATCCGAGTAGATGGAGGTGAGCATGATACAGTTGTTTGCATAAGGTGAATGCGCATTGGGGTGATCATCACAAGGTGTTGCCGAGGAAGAGTATATCGGCATAAGTTAGTCGATCGGGTTGATAAAATCATCGCGGGCCGATAATATTAAGTTTGGCCGACAGCAGGATATTGAAGGAACTGCATATGACGTCATCGTCATCAAGATAATCGTCATCAGGACATTCTGAAATATCACCCGATAAAGGTTTATCCTGCTGACCATAAGTGTTTTGGTATCGGCATAAGGCATTGAGAAGTTAAGTGGATTGGGAGGAGGATATTCGACAGAATATTCATCATCAGTATAAAGTTGAGTATCATCATCAGGATGTTTCAATATGACCGGATAAGTCATATCCTGATGCTGCTTGTTTAAGTAGGTCAGAGATCAGGGTGACGTAAGCATCGAAGGAAAGGTGCTTGAAGTTATCGTCATCAGGATATATGGGAGGAACCGGATATTTTATATCCTGCTGATGAAGATGATGTCGAACATCATGAGGCTGCAGATAGAGGTTGGCGGTAAGATGAACAGTGATCGTCAGGAGGATGATTGCGCTTGCCGAATATGATGATGCTGCCGATAGCCGGATATGATGATGCTGCTAACAGGTGAAAGGTCAAAGGTTTGTCTGCAGGAGGATATCGGTCGGCAAGAGAAAATATGATGATGCTGACAATGTTAACAGAAAATATGATGATGATGATGGGTTGTAGACATACATGCTGTATGTCAAGGTTTTAGTGTGGATGTCAAGGTATAGTAGGGCCTATTCGTATGACAGATCCCCAGACTTTGAGTGATGCTACCGAGAAGGCATATATCGCTGAAGAGATTTAGGGATGAGGATAGAGTTCACGCCCTTAGTTTCAGGATCATGGATAGCAGCAACATCAGCAGAGTTTTCGCAGACCATCACAGCCACCTCATAGAGGAGGATTTAGTTCTACTCCTCTACCTCCTAGGCCCCCACAGTAGCAGCAGCCACAGCAGCAGCAGAGAGCTAGGACACAACAGAGGTCACATGGGGGACATAATAGAGGTTGGTAGCAGCAGGGCCCACGTAGAGATCAGAGGTAGCAGGGACCACTTGCGGGACCCGCGAGATTGCAGCAGTCTTATAGGGGCTCACAGGGGTCTACTGGTAGATCAGGACAACAACAGTCAAGTAGGACTCAGACTGGATAGGTATAGGCTAGGGTCCCTTGTTATGTTTGTGGTGGAGTAGGACACCTAGCTAGAGAGTGTCCACAAGGTTTTACAGCAGGGGGATAGCCTCATGCAGGAGGATCCAAGTCCAAGCTGACTGTTGGTGATGTGGGTAGATCCCACCGTATGTTTGCGGTAGTAGATAACCGCCAAGCTTATTTTTAGGCGTCAGTGATTGAGATGTCAAGTATGATTAGGGGTAACCCCATTTCTATTCTCTTTGATTCTGGTTCTACTAACTCTTTCATATCTCCATCGTTAGTGGAGCATTGCAGGCTAGTGGCCTTTAGGCAGGGTGATAGGTGGGTGGTCGAGTTGGCCTCAAGGGCCAAGATGATAGTAGATGCCTTAGTCCATGATTGTGAGATTGCTTTGGGACCCTTCGCCATAGTATGCGACCTTAGAGTCATGACATTAGGATCCTATGATGTGGTGTTGGGTATGGATTGGCTTGCGGATCACCGATCCAAGCTAGATTGTCGCCGAAAGGTGATCAGCTATTTAGATGATCATGGTACATCAGTTGAGATAGTGGGCAGGCAAAAGCCCACAGTAGTACATATGATATCCACTCAGCAGCTTAAGCACTGCATGCAGAAGGGGTGCCAGATGTTCGCCATCATAGTGAGCAAGAAATCAGATGACGAGCTTGAGGCATCCTTGGATGATCATCCCATCCTTAGAGAGTTTGCCGATGTGTTTCCAGCAGAGTTACCGGGGATGCCACCCCGACATGAGGTAGACTTTCACATAGAATTAGTGCTGAATGCCAAGCCAGTGTCTCGTGCACCCTACAGGATGACCACACATGAGCTCACAGAGCTCAAATTATAGTTGGAGGACTTGCTCGAGAAGGGGACATCTGACTGAGCATTTCACCTTAGGGCTCTCCTGTCATCTTCGTGAAGAAGAAGGATGGGTCTCTTCGATTGTGCATGGACTACAGGCAGTTGAATAAGGTGACAGTGAAGAACCGTTATCCTCTGCCAAGGATTGATGATCTTTTCAATCAGATGCAGGGAGCTAGGGTGTTCTCTAAGATAGACCTGAAGTCCGGTTATCATCAGCTACATATCACAGAGGCAGATATCCATAAGACTACTTTCCGGACTCGTTATGGCTACTATGAGTTCATAGTGGTTCCCTTCAATTTGACGAACGCCCCTGCAGTGTTCATGAGTCTCATGAATGGGGTGTTTTGTACCTATTTAGATCAGTTCGTGATCATTTTCCTTGATGACATTTTGATCTATTCACGGACCAAGGACGAGCATGAGGAGCACCTTCATCAGGTTCTATAGTGTTTACGAGAGTAGAATCTTTATGGGAACTTGGCGAAGTGTGCATTTTTCAGGATAGAGGTTCAATATCTGGGGCATATCTTATCTAGTGATGTAATCTCAATAGATCCATCGAAGATCAGGGCTAATAGAGATTGGCCAGCACCCACTAGTGTGATAGAGGTCAGGAGTTTTATGGGGTTAGCTGGTTATTACTGTCGCTTTGTTGAGGGTTTTTCTTGGATAGCGCACCCCATCACTTCCCTTCAGCAGAAAGGGAAGAGCTTTTTATGGACTGAGCAGTGTGAGAGGGCCTTCAAGATCCTCAAGGAGCGTCTTACCAGTGCTCCTATTCTAGTGGTTCCTGATCCTACAGCAGATTTTATGGTTTGCACGAATGCATCACTTGAGGGATTGGGTGCCGTACTATGCAGGGTGGACGAGCGATCGCGTATGAGTCACGAAAGCTCAAGACCCATGAGCTGAACTACCCCATGCACGACTTGGACTTAGCAGTAGTAGTTCATGCTCTAGTTCGTTGGAGACATTTCTTATTGGGTCATCAATTTGAGCTCCATTCAGATCATCACAGTCTTTAGTATATCTTTACACAGCCAAATCTGAACGTCCATCAGCGGCGTTGGATGGAGTTCCTCTGCGAGTATGATTTTGATGTCCACTACATCAAAGGAAAGGAGAATGTGGTTGCTAATGCATTGACTCAGAGGCGTCACGAGCTCTTGACCTTGACTCTAAGTGTGGACTTGAGAGGTCACATTATTTAGCATCTGCCAGAGAATGAGTGGTTTCTTGAGGTGTAGTAGGAGATCAGTTCACAGAGGGCCCTTGTGAGCAAGTTTGTAGGGTATTCACTTGAGGCAGATGGGTTACTTCATCATCGATAGCGCATCTATGTACCCCACACAGGTGACCTACATACTACAATGTTATCAGAGGCTCACAGTGCACCATATACGACACATCTGGGGGTGAAGAAGATGCATGCTGACCTACGACAGCTGTACTATTGGGCGGGTATGAGACATGACATAGCAGAGTTTATTGCTCGATGCCTTGAGTGCCAGAGGGTCAAGGCTGAGCATCAGCATCCAGCAGGTCTTCTTTACCCACATGATATACTTGAGTGGAAATGGGACACCATTTTCATGGATTTTATTGTTGGTCTTCCTATGTCTTCGTATCGCCATGATGCCATCATGGTGACAATTGACAAGTTGACCAAGGTGGTGCATTTCTCACCTGTACGCACGACGTACAATGTGCCAGTAGTGGTGAGGGTATTCTTAGACGATATTGTGAGATTACATGGAGTACCTTGCCACATTATTTCAGATAGAGATTCTGTATTCACTTCAGCATTTTGGAGAGCCTTGCAGTAGGTGTTGGGCACACAGCTCAACTTTAGCTCTGCTTATCATCCCGAGACAGATGAATAGACAGAGCAGGTGAATCAGGTGTTGGAGGACATGCTTTGGATGTATGTCAGTCTAGATGGGAGGAGTATCTGTATATGGTTGAGTTTGCCTACAATAATGGGCATCACAGCTCGTTGGGTATACCTCCCTTTCAGGCTTTGTATGGCCGACCATGCAAGACACCATTGAGTTGGGATCGAATAGAGGACAGAGTTACCATTGGTCTAGAGCTAGTTCAGGATATGGAGCAGCAGGTCACACTGATTAGATAGAGGTTACAGGAGGCACAAGATAGATAGAAGAAGTATGCTGATGCTAATAGGACTAATCGGAGCTTCTTAGTGGGTGACAGGGTATTCCTGAGAGTGTGGCCACACAAGAGTCCTATACGTTATCGAAAGGGCTCTAAGCTCAGACTATGGTTTGTAGGACCCTTTGAGATTTTGGAGTGGATAGGACTAGTTGCCTATCATGTATCCTAGATGTCTTTCATATTTCTATTTTGAGGCGATATTTATCTGATTTATCTCACGTACTGGACTGAAGTACTCTACAGGTAGAGGCGAACGGGCAATTGGCTTTGGAGCCAATTCGCATATTGGCTTGTCGGACGCTAGGCCTTCGAGGTCGAGAGCTGGACTAGGTTAGGGTCTAGTGGGATTGTTATGATGAGGTCACAATGACTTGGGAGGATGCAGCTAGTTTGAGGGCACTCTATCCTCACGTTTTTGATGACATCTAGGAGGAAGTTTAGTCTTAGGGGGGAGGATGTGAGGCCAATTATTTTACCTTCCTTATTTTGATCGTTATGCATTTCAGTTGATGACATTATCAGACTTTTAGTGACTATGGTTTCGTTATGTAGACTTGATTTTATCTCCTGATTATAATAGGACATTGATTAGACATATGTGATTCGATTTGATCAGATTTGATGATATTTTGTGATTCGACATATGAGATATATTAGATGATGTTTTGTGATGAGAGTCTAGTCATTTATGTGATGTGGACTATTTGACATGTGATTGAAAAATGCAGTTTAATTTGAAATTATGTATTGATGATTATTGTTGTATTCGATTGCGTGAATTTAATTCCAGTTGCTTCGGCTATGATTATTCATGATATGATTGACACTTGATCGAGATGTGCAGGTTTTACATTCCCTAGCCACAGGAAATTGGAGGTAGAATTCACACTATGTTATTCCCTGTAAAACCGATCCATTCCCAAGAGAGATAAAGATCATGTTTGAATTTGAATGTTGATTTAAGTGCTTTATTTAATTTTTAATCTTTTGGCCTAGTACCCTTTGTTTAAACTAATTAATAATAAGTGTTGTATAAATTTTATTTGACTTACACCACTTGGTATTTTTTTTTTTTTTTGAGGCCATTTAAAGTGGATTTATGACCCTTTTGTGAACCTTAGTGTCCTAAAAGTTACCCTAGGTGGTTACCCATGGGTCTAGGGTCAATTTGGACTAACTAACCCTTAGACTAACTCACTTTTGGTCACCCTAAACTATGGTTTAGTCAAAGTGACGAAATTTGAATTAGGGAAGGTGGGAGATGAGTCATGCCTTGGAAAGACTCATCTCCCTTCCCAAAGTTTGGGAATCTTTTCCCAAGGAAGACTTGGGAGGTCTTCAAGACTCCCAACTGTGTGGAGACTTCCTCCAAGGCTCTCACATCTTAGAGGGAGATAGCTCTTTGAGAGAATAAGAGAATGCCATATGGCATCCCTTATCCTCTTGGAGGTTTGAGTGGGAGTGCCACCTCACCACTTGTCCTCTCACACATGTGTGAGAGCACAAGTGGATAAGGTGAGGATTGAAAGGGAATTGGAGGATGACACTTGTCACCCTCACACTTCCTCTCCCTTGCAAGTGGCATTGGAGGAGGAAGAAGAAGGTGAAAAGTGTCACCTTCTCATTCCTTAAGGCCAAATTGATGGCCTATATTATCTCCTCTTGTTGAGGATTGTGGGGTTCTTGCAATTTTAATTTTTCTTTCTATTTTGGGAGGAGTTTGAGAAAGTTAGAGGAATTCTTGAAGGATTGAAAGGTTTGGGAAAGCTTGGAGCTCTTCACCAAACGTGCTTCCATTATAGGGCTTTGAAGGTAAGCCTCTTTATCCATGTTTTCTCACCCTTACTTATTTACTGTGTTGTGTTGTGTTTTTTGTTGTTTTGATCTTTGCATTGTTTTTGTGTGGGATGGGAGTATAGTGAGAGCACCTCCATTGGAAGTAATGCTTAACTTGTTTGGGTAGGGGAAAGGAACCTCCTTGAGGTCACTCCCACATTGTGTATTTATGCCTTGAGGGCTTTTACTTGTTGAGAAGATATTTGAATGACAAGAGTGCCATGGAAATTATTTGTCTTTTTGTGGAGAGTGGTGGTTTTGGAGATTTTGGCTTGACACCATGAGTTTGGTATTCTATCTTTTGGGTGGCCTTTGAAGTAGAGGGGTCCATTCCCTACCCTCATCAAACTCATTTTCATGAGTTGAGTTTTGTGTTAAACCTTTGGGCTGATTGTTGTGATGTTGTGTTTGATTTTTGTTGTGGAATGTTGCACCTGTGTGAATCCCTATCTCCCTAACTCGGGGGTGACCCTCTTGTGGGTCTATGGTAGGGAGGAGAGCATTTCATAGTGGCTAGTTTGTTCTTCTTTAGTTGTGTTTATTTGCAGGTTTTGAGTGAAGAAATGGAGTTGTTGTGGAGCTCATTTTGGGTGGCTTAATAGTATTTTTTTGGGCTGTTGGAGCCATGGCCAATGTGGCCTTATTGTAAAAAAAATGTTAAATTATTTTGCCATAGGGTTGGCTGTATTAAGTGTTGTAAAAGAAATACACCTCATATTTTATTTAAATGTTGTTATTTCCTATTTGGTGGGATTGGGAAGTTGTGAATACAAATGAAATTTTGTTTATATATTTTCTATTTTTTTTTCTTTTCTTGCAAAGATAATAATAGCTGTGTGTGCAAATTAAATCTAGAAGTATGTAAAAGAAGGAAAGAGGAATCTTCAAATTAGTTTTCTGTGTTGTTGGGTTGAAAGTTCCTTTAAGTTAGTTGCTTTGGAAAGAGAACCAAATTTAGAGTAAAGTGCATTATCTACTTTAGCTAAATTCTTTCAAGAAAAAATTTAATAGAGTTATGCATGAACATTTATGCTTACAAAAAAAAAGGGTACTACTGGTTTAATTATGTTATAATGCTGAAGTTTATATTCAATTATTTAGGACACTGTTAAATGAAGGTAGTATTGGGTATATATTTAAATATACATATATACATATGGAAATATGTATATATGTATATATATAATTATATTACATTCTTTTACTTAAATCATGTTGCTGGTTATATATATTTTTTATATACCAAAAAGGAAGGAAAGATCTAGACCTCAGTTAAATTCTGTATATACTAAATATATATATACATTAATAGAGTAATATTTATATTTGTTGTGTTAAAAAAATGGGACAGTTCGTATGAGTGGCAGTATATATATATATATATATATATATATATACACATACTTGTATTTATATATATTATAAATATGATAGATTGAAATTTAGAAATAAAATAGAAGAGATCTAAATTCTTACTACGGACTGAGATAGAGCCGCGACGAATTGTTTGTCTTAGATTTGAGACTAGTAAAATAAAATAAAATAAATTGGTTAAGGGACTGGGATGGGCGTCGACGCCCACCCCAGCCCCCCTTGTGGTTTGTAGTGGCCATGTATGTGTTAGTGGGTGTGGGGCAGAGGCTGTGCCTCCACCCCACACCCCCGCCTTTCTTTCCCCCCCTGCGAGCTACGCAAATCTCCTGTGGCCATCTCCACCTTAGCGCCCACCTCTCAGCACTTCCTCCTCCGCAGCTCCTCTCGCCACTCCACCTCCCCTTCGAAAACTCATCTCTGTGACTCTCCTCAATAGCAGCGGTGGCAGCCATGTTTCCCCCCTCCACTCTGCTTCAAACCCTGCAACAAGAGTCTCACCTCTTACACTGCTATATATACCTTTATTAGTATATATAAATATAACAATCCTCACCTCTATGACACAAAAAACAAGAGAAATAATACTAAGGTTTTTTATCTGTTGTGCAAACCTCTGGTTATTTTCTTAGACTCCATGGCTCCTTCTAAAACCTAACCTGCAAACAACCAAAAAAAAAAAGAGAGAAGACCAAAAACAAGACAGAGAAAAAGAAAAGAATGAAGAAGTGAGTTAGGGCAACAATGAGAGAGATAACATCATAATACAAATTAGGGCAACTTGTAATTAGATAACAATTATAAAATGTGATTAGGGTTATTTTATTTTAGGAAGCAAATGAGTTTTATTTGAGAGGAGTTTATTTGTGAGGTTTTTATTTTATTCTTTATTTTAAACCTCTATTTCTTTTATTTGTTCTTTTAATTTTTCTCTTGGGATCTTTTAATTTGATCTCTATTTTTGAATGGGGTAATTTTCTTTGCATTTTGATTATTGTCTTGTAGATTGAATTTAATTTGGGGAAGGGTTAGTTTTATTCCTTTCGGGAAGAAATTTTCTTCCCTTGTTGATAAATTCACCCTAGTTGAGATTTTTGATTATTTTATTGTATTTTTCCCCGAGCGGGATTTTAGCATTTGTAATTATTGATTTCTTTTTATCAGTATTTTACGGGGAGATTTATTTAAACTCTCCTCCCTCATCTATTAAATTTTTGAGTAAGTTATTAAATATAATGCCAAAATTATATTTAATAACGGACTCAGATTTTCTGTTGGGTTTATCTGACGTCTTGTCTTTAAATTTCATTTTATTATTTTATTTTTATCAATTTGTAATTTTCCTTAAGTTTTAATTTAATTTTTATTCTTAAATTTTATTTAATCCCTTCTTGATGTTTTATTTTAAAATTTATTTTGTGTTTATCGAAAATGCGTTATGCTACCAGAATTTTACTAGATTTTTAGGGTTTATTTTTATGCATTGTTTTATTTATTTTTTTACCCATCATCCCCTTCAATCATGCGCCATCATGCCATATTATTTAATCACTTTTTGATCTGAGTTAAATTAGGGTTCCATGTTGGCAGAATCTTCTTCACCTAGGAAACTTAGGATTCACATTTAAAATCAGTCTAACCCTAGAAGCGACGTACTACGTGTCGCATACCCCCTAGATAGCCTTCACCATAGCAGTTATGTTGACATGTTTACGCCTTAGGCGGATTGCCACCGAGCACGCAGACGCGTGCAAGGGGGTTCCTAGGGGTAGGTAGAAAAGTTTTTCATAGTTCGTGTCATGACCACATGGGAAATGTAGACATGAATTGTGTGTTGTGTGTTGTGACCATATGGGAAATATGGGTAGGACACGCCGAGAGGCGTTATACAGGCATAACAGGGTGGGGATGAGAGCACTTATTTTTTTTGCCTAAATTTATTTAAAAAAAATTAAAATACCAAAAAGGAAATAAAAATTAAAACTTAAAAAAATAAAGAAAAAAGAATCAAAAAAGAAATTAAAAAGTGTTGAAGGAGAAAATGATGGAACCAAAAATGAAATTGGAAAAAATAAAAACTAAAAAAGAAATTGGAAAAAATAAAAAATAAAAACCAAAAAGGAAATTAGAAACTATTGGAAGGAGAAAGTTGAGAAAATCACGAAAACTATGGAACCAAAAAAGAATTAAATTTTTTTAAAAATAAAAAGAAAAAAAGAAATTACAAACCAAAAAAAGTGAGAAAATCAAAGTAACTATGAAAAAATATCTCTCGGCGTACTTTAGATATATATTTTTAAATATAAATATACTAGTTATTTAGAAAAGCTCGAAGTCTTATCAATTTTAATTACTTCAAGGTCATTAATTGAATCATTGCTATATTCATATATATATTAAAAAATATATATAAGTTCTAACCTTTAAATTTATACAAGATAAATGTATACAAATAACTTAATATTCATAAAAATAGAATATATTCATATTCTTACTATATAAATGCCTTTTCTTTAAAGGATAGGAAATTTATTCGAGAATCGATTTAAATTTATAAGGTAAGGAAATATTCCTTTTTAAACTAAAGAAAATCATATAAAAGATGAAGTAATAAAAGGGGAAACTTATAAGCTGATTTTTTTTTCCATGTCAAAAATGCATTTAAGATATGCATCAACAATAAGTAACTATCTAATTCTACATGGCAGGTTACTTTCAAGAAAGGTTAAAAAATAGATTCTTTATTGGGAAATTTAAGTGGGGGTTTTGATAAATATGATCAGTCAATGAAGAAATCTGAAAAATAGACTTGCACTTTGTACGTTGCCTTACCAACAATAATAAAGAAACAACTATTAAGGAGTAATAGAAGGTGGATATCTATCAAATATTACAGTTGGTTATGCTCTGGTAAACGTCTATCTATCATCAAAATAGTTTATAACACAAATACCTACTCATATTGATCTGAAGATCAAATCAAAACAATGTTAATATAAAATTATTTCTAGGAATAGCATGGTTCAGCTGAATGAATAAGTCACCATCAAGAAAAGATATAGTCAATTGCAGAAATGTGAAACTATGATAACATGTAGAACACAAATAAGTGTTAAAATTATCCCAGTTGACGGTTTAGAGGATAAGTCAACAATATTCCAAGGAAAGAAATTTTATACTGGATCTATGATAATGCGGTGAGGAAGTTAATTTGGTGAAATATATATTGTATCTTAGCTGCCAGGCCATTTTAAGAAAGATAGGAGGGCAGAGTTATTGATCTCTCGTTGGAAAGATAGGATTCTCACTAAATCATGATGGAAAAGAGATCACAAAATAATGCCTATAAAAACAATTAAGCAATGATTCCAGAGAGATGCAACAGATGGATTATAACAAAACAATTGATAAAATGTCTCGATGCAAAACAATGAGTATGGTTTATATCGTAGGGTTTAAACTTAACAAACAGGGATGCCAAATTAAGACTAAGCTACTAGACTTAAACCACAGAATCCACCATAAATATAACTATAGTCAACATGACAAAGCTATGAACATGGAGAATCATAATAGGTTAAGAATCATAAATCGACCAAAACAATGGTATTCTAAACATATTGTTGATAATGAAATTAATTATCTAATAAGGCTACAAGGAGAAATCAAATGCTTATGTAATTAACAACTTACTAATGTTATCACATGAATGATCAAAGAGAGTGTTAGATCCATTCCATGAAAGAAATGTGTTTCAAGACATAATCAACAGATTGAAGATATTAAGATATTGAAGGTGTATAAATGATTAAGAATCTGTATACAAATCTATCCTTTGACTTGCGTACAAAACCACCATTTCTTAAAATAACATTCAATTAAGAGAAACATTTTTTGCCCAAACATTAACCATGATTCCTTTATCTATTCTGAAATACAATACTATATAACCAACATGCAAATAAACACCATTTCAGCCATGTCAACAAATCGTACTTCAGACACAAAAAATGGAAATTTGATCCACAGTTTGTAAAATCAACTATTGATCATAGGCGTGCAAGAAACCCAAATGAAGTTTGACTATTTTTATTTTTTTTAAGGAGAAAGTGGGTGAGGAAATATAAACAAAATACTAGATTTCTATGATACATACCAGAAAGCCCAACCAACCAGATTTCATGACAATGCCAATGAAACTCCATAATAGCTCTCCTTTACCTATTCTTACTCCCATCTTCTATTTTTTTTTCTTCCTATATTCTCGAATGTCCTTCCTTCATACAATTTTTTTAATCTTTTAAAACTAAACAACATGACTCTTCAAATGCCAATCTCAACACCCATTTTCTCATCCTCTTCCATAAACTAAAATTAGTTCCACTAACTAGAAACTGTAAATAAATATTAATTTCTAAGATTCTCTCTTGAAATATATATAAAATAAAAGAATCTTTATATAAAAGCATAAAATAACAAAACAATATTAAATTATATAAATAATTATTTTGAAGCAATGTAACTAATTAATTACTACTAATAATATCATTAATTGCATCATTATTTTTTACAAGTAAAGTTTAAGATGCAGTGTATGGTTATGGATGTTTTTTATGTGATGGTTATGACATGTTGCATTATGATGATGATATGATGATGTGATATGATGTTATTATGGTGGACTTCTTGCAGCTTAATCAATTCAATCAGTTTGTTGTAGGCAAAGGACAAGTGTGATGAAGTAATATGTAATATTTTCTCTCTGTTTTACATGCTGCTAAATGACCATCCTTTCCCCTTTCTCATTTTCTTTGCACATTTTGCACGTCATAGATCAGGGATTTGATAGTGAAAATAACCTTGATACTCTTGCCACCATAATTTTTCTACGATATTATGCTATGATGTTATGATTATAATGTGATATATGATCTGATGATGATGTTGTCTATGCAGGATGTGGCAGGAATGGAAAATTTTGGTCACGATACATGGGATGCTAGAGCCATTTTGAGGGATTGGGGGGTTAGATTTAGGCTTGGGGGATGGTTGGGAGGGGGGATGTAGAATCCTCAGTCACTTGATGCACATTGTGGTATAAAACCACTTGGGTTATTTGGGTTGGGTAGGTTACAATCAGGTTGTAAACTGGTTGTCTTTAGGTGCTGGGTGGTTATGGGATGTGTTTGTTAGGATGAGGGAAATGGTTAGGTCTTAGTCATCATTAATGGAAAGCCAAGGTTAGTGATGGGGAGTGATGTATGGCTAGGTGTGAGTGGCATAAAATTTCACAACACTTCTATAAGAACTGTATGGTTGTGTTGGTTTGGGGTTTTGTTGTGTTGTTAATGAAATTTTGTTGAGCAAACTTTTGAAGGATGGTTGGGATTAGGTGGGTGATTGATTGATTTGGGAATGGTTGGGGGTGGGTATTGTGTTGATATGATCTTAGAGCAATCCTAAGTTTATTATAACAAAGATGATATTTTACCAAGGTATAAAAGACCAGGGTGATGATGTATATCCATCTGTTGCATGGGCTATACCCGCAAACAATAGGATGATCCCATACATGCCCAAGATAGTACAATCTTTCCTAGAGGAACAAGGGGGATTCAAAGCATAAGGCCTTAGTACACAAAAGATATGAGGAACCTTAGATGTAAAAGGAAACTAATATGCTAGAACTGACCCTACTATTCACAAGATATGAATACTAAAGTGGAGTAATGAGAACCTCCCACAATTACAACATACAAAATTAATGACCATGCTCCATTCTATATATTTTGCCACATAACATGATATAGTGAGATCAAGATAGTTTTGAAATAATCCCAAAATAGAACAAAAGATAAAATCATTAACCAAAAGACTGATTGACCAGACAAACAACCATTATATCTCTTGCCAAGATGGGTATGGATTGGTGATTCTACCTATTGTAGGAAGGATGCATCAGTTAAGACATGAATCGATGGATGATTAGGATAAATCAAAGGATAGGAAAAAAATATAGGCCATAAGTTGTGGTTGAAGTTGATTTGATAGCTAATGATTTTGCATGCAAGTGTGATGCTTTGATAGTATGTATAGAGAGTGTATTGTGCTAAGGTCAAGTGTAATCAGCAAATTAGCTCAGGGAATAGGGACCATCCAAGTGGGGTTGGATGGGTGGCATTTTATGTATCTACATATTGGATACTTCCTTTGTATTCTAGACTACCTACATACCTTGTATCCATGGGATCAAGGCACATTAAGATGTGGGTGATGATGGTATGTGTATTAGGGTAAAAATTAGGGCTAAATCATAAACATAAAGCATAAAACCCTAATAGCACAATGGAGTACAAAATGACCATAAAAATCAAAGCACAAACAACAATATCTAAACTCCTATGTCAAACTTGGTTCGCCTCCATTGCTCTTCTCAATCTTGCATAGGAATGCAAAATGTCAAAGGATGAATGTTGATTGCTCACTATTTCAGCAGCATAACACTAGATTGAAGATGAATGATGGATGATTCTAGAGAAAATTCGACAGCATGAGGCTACTTGCAGAATGAATCCCCCCAAATGGCTTGGGTGAGGGTTGATTTATAGGAAATGAGTGATTTGAATGAAGGGCTATGATTGAAAGTTGATTTGAACAATGTGGACGACTAAGATTGAATAGGGTTTCCCACTCCACATGGAGTTATAGTCATGTGATAAGTGTAGGGCTAGCTTAATTCAAATAATAGAATTATTTAAATTAGTTGGACATGTGAAGGCATTAAATGAAAAATGTAGTATGTGACATGTGTTGGATTGAGGTGAAAGGTGAGGACAAATTCAAATATTCTATTTGAATTAGTTGGAAAATGGGAGAAGGGAAATTAATTAAATAAATAGGATTTATTTAATTAATTGGCTAGTGGTATAAATGGGATTAGAAGTGGGATTAGGACAAAATGTCATATGATGTCTCTAGTAATTTATCAACAAGATGATGCCGATGACAGCGTGGTTCGGTGGTTAAGTCGCTCGGTTGTAGTGGCGGCCACCAAAGTTCAAACCCCCGTTGGGCCAACAAGCTCGTGGGTTTGAAGTGTTCTTACTAGGGGATGAGGTCCCCCATGTTGTGGCCTCACCGGTTCATTGCTTCGGGAAAAAGCATTTGCATGGAGCCAGAGGGCGTGTTGCACTAGCATCGTCGGTCACGTTAAAAAGTTTACCAGGCGCATTATCTAAAAGAAAAAAAAATTATCAACAAGATGATGTTGCAAGACATGGACAATTTTACGTGTCTACAATATGTAGTTCTAGCAAGTGATGATGATGTCAGAAATTTAGAATTTTTTGGTTTTTCTAGATTTTATGAATTTTTTTGGGGGTTTTTTGGATTTTCTAAATGTTTTTGGGGTTTTTGGATTTTCTAAATGTTTTTGAGGGTGTTGGATTTCTTGATATTTTTGGGGTTTTTGGATTTTCTAAATGCTTTTGGGATTTTTGGATTTTGTGATGTTTTTGTTATTTTGTATTTTTTGATTTTTTTGGAGTTTTTAGATTTTTGATATTTTGGGGGTTTTTGGATTTTTTGCTATACAAGGAGTGTATACAAGGATCCACTTAGCTGTGGATCTGCCTTGGGTGGGTGATGAAGGGGTGGGATGTTTGGCGCTAAGTGTTTACAATAACAAGCCATGGGATGGAAGTGGTATGAAGTGATTCATGTAGTTGAGGACTTATTAGATGGTGGAATTGGCCACTACTCATGGTGCCTGAAATAGGTTTTCACCATGGTACTTATCCAAGGCACCACCAAAGTGGTTTTCACCATTGGATGACTTTATTACACTCAGTTTTTCTTGATTTTTTACTTTTTTGTTCTTTTGTTCTTTTTCTCTTTTTTTTAATTTTTATTGGTATATTTGATGGGTTAGGCATAGAACTTCTTGAGATGCATGATGTTCATTGGTTCATCCAGAGGTTGTACTTTAGTGTTGCTAGCTGGTAAGCTCCTGATCTATAATTGGTTGTTATCACAAAGGGTCTCAACCAATTTGGCTCAAACTTGCCTTTCTTGTGTCACTCCTGTAAGTTTCTTTGATTTTCCATGAGTACAAGGTCGCATATTTCAAATTAATGTGTCTTGATTTTCTTGTTATAAATTTTGCAGAGGCAAAATCTTTTGATAGGCTTGCAAGTGATTGAGAGCGTTGAGGCACTTCTCATCCAGGAGTTCTAGCTCATTCAGACGTGCAACCCAATACTCCTCATTAATGAGATTTTGTAATACGATTCTTAAAGAGTGGAGCTCAACCATGATGGGTAGGATAGCTTCAGAACTGAATACAAGGGAATACGGAGTGGCTCCTATGGGAGTACAGATGCTGGTTCAATAATCCCAAAGGGTGGGGTTAAGCTGCAGGTGCCAGTCATGACCAAATTCATTAACTACCTTCTTCAAGATTCTTAGGATAGTTCTATTTGAAGCTTCTACATGATCGTTACCTTGGGGGTAATAGGGAGTGGAAAAATGGTGTTGGATATGAAACTTTTGACAAAGGGTTTTAACTTCTTGATTCTTGAATGGTTTCCCATTATCAGTGATGATGGCGAGGGGGATACCATAGTTGTATATGATGTAGTGGAGAATGAATTTGGCTATTTAGGTGCCAATGGTGTAGGTGAGTGGAATGGCTTCCACCCATTTAGTGAAGTATTTAGTGGCAATGATAATGAACTTATGTCTATTGATTGATGGTGGATGGATTTTACTGACTAGGTCGAGACCCCATTGTGAAAAGGGCCATGTAGTTGTAATGGGTTGCAGTTCTTGTGACAGAGCATGAATCAAGTCCCCATGTTGTTGGCAAGGAAGGTATTTCTTAACAAATTGGTTAGCATCATTATCCATGGTCATCCAATAATACCATTTTCTCATAATCTTCTTTGCAAGGGTAGGTCCACTAGAGTATGCCCCACAGATACCTTCATACACCTCTTGTAATGTTGTTTTTTCTTCTCTAGAATCGAGACACCTTAGAAGGGTAATATCAAGACTCTTTTGCTATAATGTATTACCGATAAGGGTGAAGCGGGAAGCTCGGTGGATGAATGTATGACGTTGGGTGGATGATAGATTAGGTGGAAGGATGTTATTGTGGAGGTAGTGATAGATATCTTGGTACCAAGGGGATAGGGGACCAACGATGTCACAAACCAATTTTGAATGTGGGACATCATAAGTTGGCATCTATAATTCTTCAATGAGGAATTCACATTGCTAACTATTTTTCTACATATCTACCAGAGAACCTATGGTGGCCTTGGCATTTGCTACTTTGTTATTGAGCCTTGGAACTTGCTCAAACTAGATTTCATGGAAATATTCCTTGAAGTCATCTACCATCCTTTTGTAAGGTAGGAGCTTATCATCCTTTGTCTTAGACTCATTATTTACCTACTTTATGACCAATTGGGAATCACCATAGACCATGAGATTTTCTAGTTTCTATTGGATGGTCATTCAGAGTCATGTGATGAGTGTCTCATACTCTGCTACATTGTTGATACAAGGGAATGTTGTTTTGTATGACTTCGTGATGCAATCTCCTTGAGGGGTGACAAATAGGATCCCTACCCCCGAGCCTCGATGTATGTATGATCCATCAAAATACATTTTACATTCTGATGTGGGTGTTACTGTGAAGATGGACTCATCTAGAAATTCTAGAAGAAGTGGATGTTCTATTGGGATAGGTACATCTGTGAGCTGTTCTACTATGATTTGTCCTTTGATAGTCTTTCTTTCAGTGTAATTGATATCAAACTCACTGAAGATCATTACCCACTTAGCCATACAACCCGTGATAGCTACTTTTGATAGTAGATACTTCAGTGGATCTGTCTTTGCAATAGCTTGGTTTTGTGATTAGTGTCGTAGTTTCTAGGATGAAAAGACAACTACAATACATGCCCTCTCAATTGATGTGTAATTAAGCTCATATCCCACTAAGGTATTGTTATGTCATAAAATGTCCCCCTAGGACTTTTACCTCCTAAGTTTAGCTCCCAAGTCCCTTAATTATCATCATGCATGTTAGAAATTAATCTTGAGACAAAATGCTTTGAAAACCATAACAAATGGGACTTAGGGACTTCTCTGAGCTTAGATTCTGACCCAAAATAGGTCCCAGGGCTTGGGCGCCCATGCCCTTGCCCTACCCTATTTTGTTGGGGTCCCAAGTCTTAATGTCAATAAAGTTACCTTTAAAGGTGTTCCTTGCCAACATCCTGAGTTTGAATTATGAAACTTGTAGTGGGAATGCATATATAATCATGTTTAGGACTTCATTTGTAAACTAGAAGATGATTTTGAGATTTTAGTGAACTTATGATTTTAGACCATTCAAGGCATTCATTGTGTTGCAGAGTAGACTTGTGTTGTTGTTGTCTTTATTATTGCAGATTTGGCTTCATCTTCTCATGGCATAAAGAGCATCTTTGTGAGAGTTACACCTCTGAGGTGATATCTATTTGTGATTCAATTGATCATTTTAATCATTGGTTTTGCCTCTATCTTGTAAGGATACACGCTTTCTATCTAACAATGGTGTTGGAAGGCTTGAATGCCATTCTGGGGCTTGACCAAGGCAAGCTCCTAAACACCACAACCCCCTGTTAGGGTTAGCCAGAAGAAGATATCAATTAAATGCAAATAAAGATTAAACAGAGGAATGGAAATACACAAAAATAATAATAGCGAGAGACAAGTTTTAATGTGGTTCACCCAAACTCAGGCTACATCCACCAAACAGAGAGTCCAATATTATTATCCAGTAAATCAAACCGATTACAATAAGCAATCCCTACAACTTAATACCGCTGCAAAATGCTACAATACAATATATCAAAACCCTAACCCTTAGCCGCTTTTTATCAAGCCTTTTTGTCGGTTACAAAAAATAGGGTTTTCTTATGTCGGTCAATGAAAAATAACTCCTGGTGCTTTATAAAATAATAAAAAACCGTGTGAGGTTTCAGGGGCGTTGCCCCCGAGCCCCCACGAGGGCATTGCCCCTCGACCCCACCCTGTATCGTAATAGGGAACGCACTAGGGGTGCTGTCCCTAGACCCCGCAAGGGGCGCTGCCCCTTGACCCCGTAGGAATTTGGGGGGAAATTGCGCTGATAAAAGTGGGGAAAATTTAACCTCCGAGTCTGATTAGGCTCCATATAACAACACCCCCAACCCCTCTCTTGTGATTGTAGGTGACAAGTATCAGATCTTGAGAGGAGTTTCAAAGAACTATTGCAGAGTGTAAGGAATCAGGATCTAAAGAAAAAGGCAGGAAATAGCCCAAAAAGAGCTTGGGTGCCTACACCCTTGACCCTCAATTTCATAGCATGAAAAGTCTTTGAATTGGTGCAATTAGTAGCGAAAAAGATCTCGAAGCCCTCAGAAAAGGAGTACCTTGGTTTTGGGTTCCCGCTCTTTCACCCCCAACTTTTCTATATTTTGAAACTCAAAATCTGGTATGTATTTAATCTATATTTAGTCTATTTTTGTAGAAGGATTTATCAGGTTTCGTCCATTTGTTTATGATTTTGCACAATTAGGGTTTCAAGCTAAATTGGACTAAAATCAATACATTAATCAATCAAATCCAAATTTCCTTATCATTCCAAGTGATAGCAAACCTGATAGTTGAGTCCTCTTGCAGAAGTTGTGATTCAACTTAGTTAAATGTCCTTGAATGCATTGAGTGAAAGGACTTAATCAAAATATCCATCAATCCCATTAACTCTCTTTTCATCCTTTACATTTTTGTGAACCCATGTTTTTATTGAATTTTTACCTTGTTGAATGTTATACATCAAATTTACATTCATACATTTCATTGTCATCATCATACATTTAAAAATCTTACAAAAGAAATTTGAAAATTTTGAAAAATCAAGCATCCTAGGTTTGCATTTAGACATAGTTTACACTATTTGCATTGCATTTCATTTAAAAATCATTTAAATCCCTAACATCTGCATCATATTTGATATAAATTGCAAGATTACATCATTGCAAAATCATTTACCTTACATTTTCATACTCTATTTGTTAGGGTTTGCTTGAAATTGTGCATTTTTCATATAACTATGTAGTTTTTGGAAAAGCTAGGGTTTGTAGTTAAATCTTGTTTCAAATTTTACTACTTTTAACACTCTTTCAAATCTAATTTTGATAAGTAGTGTTTCATCATAGTGTGTTTTTGCATCTACATTTCAAATTTTGCATTTACACATTGTGTATTTCAACAACTATACCTTCATCCTAGGGTTTGTTCTATTAGTTTGTGCATTGAGTGTTGTATGCCTTTGCATGAGTCTTATAACCCACTTCCCTAATAGAAATATTCATTTAAGGAGAAGTATTAGATTAATGGGTTCTAGTGCTCCCAATAGCAACGGTGTTCCTACATCAGAAAATCCATTGAACACCTTGTTTACAAATAGAGAAACACAAACTTTGCAAGATATTATACCTCCTACAACTACAATGGAAGAATAATCATTTCATGATTTTGAAGATCCTATTGATGTGATAACACATGTACCTAATGAGAAAATAAACAAACTTTATAAGGAACTAGCTGATTTTCAAGCATTTATGGAAAAAGAATGGATAACTGAAGAGGATGTACCTGTTATTCATAATTTAAGAGAATTGTTAAAAGAAGGACAAGATGGTGTGATTGGATCATATAGTGCATAACAACATTATGATAGTGATTTAATGTGCAAATACTATTAATATGTCATCACCGACTCATACATAAGTATCAGCACCTATACCGACTACTGGAATGTCTACTTTTACATCATCAATCCTAACCACTAATGCACCTACTTGTAGTAATGCTACCACTAGTGTTGGAGTATCTAATGGAATTAATTCTTAGAATTACAAGGATGTGGGATTCAATTATCAAAACCTAGCACCTAGGGTGACTTCTTACATGAATAATCACTCTCAACCACCTCTCCATTCCACTTATTATCAACCACCCTTCACTTATAACTACTCCCAACCACCTTCCACTCACAATTATTCCCAACCACCTTTTGTTACCACTCATAACCAATCACCTCAAAATTTCATGACCACAGCCTCTAATTCTCAAACCGGAACTCCTAATGATGCCCTCCTAAACCAACTCTTGCAAAGCATGACTTCTTTACAACAAAAGGTGACAAGTATGAAAAATTCTTCTCAACCTAATTTACCAACATATCATGCTCATAGCCCTTTATCCTTCGCAATCCTTAGAACTCCTATGCCTGATAAGTTTGAGACTCCCCACTTTGAAAATTATGGTGGAAAAGGTGATCCTAATACTCATGTGGTAGCATTCATAGCTATGTGTAGTGATTTCTTCTTTGAAGATGATTTGCTAGTGAAACTCTTCCTGTGATCTCTCAAAGATACGGCTTTAGAATGGTTTTTCTCTTTACCTTTGAATTCAATACACTCTTTCTCTTATCTAGTTCATCAATTCTTACAACTTTTTCAAGCAAATGTTGGACCTCAGGTCTCATTGATTGATTTAGTTTATTGCAAGCAAGGTCCAAAAGAGAAGTTAACTGAGTTTATTAGTTGATATCAAGCTCTTTATGCACAAATTCAATACCAGATGAATGATGAGGATGTTCAGAAGGTGTTTATTACAAATCTACAACCTAACATCCATGATAAGATCCTCTTGATGAAATACAACTCTTTTCAACATTTATGTATGGCTCTTCGTGATTATCAGCTTTCATCTAGTCAATATGAGAATCAAAACTCATCAGCTCAAGATGATCAAGCTCAATCCAAAACATCTCACAATAATTTCAAGAGCAACAACAAAAATTTCATTAAGGTAAATGGACAGAATTCAAACAACTTTTCACAAGTGTCTTCTATCACTAATCCAAGAAGGCACCATTTCAGTTATGGCAACAACAAAGATAGTTTACTCCGATATCTTATTCTCTACATTCTATTATGAATCAAGCCATGAGTAATAATCTCTTGAAGCTTCCTCCAATTAAACCATTGGATACTAATAGAATGCAAGGACCTCACTTTGATGCTAATGCTTTTTGTCATTATCATCAACAACAAGGGAATGACACTAAATGATGTATGCATCTTAAACATGAAATTCAAGACCTCATCGACTCAAATGTGATACATGTAACTGGTGTGAATGACAATGGAAATAACTCAGTTGCCCCTCTAAATCAGAATTTATAGATCTTCACTAATCTATTTCCTAGACATAACCAGAAAAAAAATATAGTAGAAGTCGAAGATGACTATTTGGATTATGATGAAATAATTGGTATGATAGAAGAGGATAAGGAGAAAATTGCAAATTCGCCTCATCCATGGGGAAAAGGTATCTATGTTGAGGTTCATCCACTATTATCCCTTTAGGGATCGAGAGTTAACTAAGATGCATCGAAGTTACAAATTGAACAACCATGACAAGATATTATGATTCAAGGAAAGGATAACATGGTGGAAAATACCCCATTCTACTGCAAAAAGATTAACAAAAGATCGAAGTATTAGAAAAGAACAAGACAGTTATCATTAGTGTGAAATAGTAGTGATTCCCCTCCTCACAAGTAACAATAGATTTCAAATATACATAGATTTGGGAAACAAACACCTCTTGATCATTCTAAAAATACAAATCAAACAAATGCGAACTATTCATACTTTATACAGAACTTGATGGAGCACTTCTCTAAGATGCTTACAAGTTCAAAACCTTTTTAGCAACAAGTAAGTATTTCTAACCCTGGTGGTCACCTTTGTTGTAGCATACTTTTCTCATTTATGTGACCTCCCCTCTTGTGTTTTTTTCCCCCGTGATGTGTTATGTGTTGTTTAGGCCTCCTAAGATGACCCTTGATACTCTTGTAAGGTCAAGGATACCGAGAGACCACCTCTATTGTGACCATTCTTCTATTTGTTTCATCATTCTTCTATCTTGCTTCTCCTCTACTTTGTTGTTGTGTGTCATGCATTAGGGGCATAGTGTTGTGGATGATGAGCTGGGGGCATCCTCCTACATGATTGTTCCTAAGGCACTTGTTCTCCTCTCTCATTTTATTGTTTACCTTCTTCTAGTGATTCTATCTAGTCAGTGGATGATGAAAAACAAACAACTAACTGATACAGACCATGTGTCCCTTCAACAAGTAAAGCAAAAATGGACCTAGTCCATACATGAAGACGGGGTTGATTTATATATCTGATGCTTGGCTAGTAGAATTATGCCATGTGATATTTTGATGTTATCTTATCTTTCTAACATATCATAACAATACATTTGCTTTGTGCACTTTCATTGTCTTGTATCTCACCTTGTTGTTACACTCAGTTCTGAGAAGCCTATAGTATAAGTCCAATGGCTATACTTAGAATCAAACCCATATGTGTATCCTTGGCTTCTTTGTTTTCATGCATAGCTTTCATGTTTTTCTTAGATTAAGATGTGTTTGTGGGAATATTTGGTGATCGTGAGCACATGTTGCCTTTGGGGGCATGGGCTTTGTGAGAGCTCCTATTCCCTTGTGTGTTTTCTCTCTACCTTAACGTGCTTGATATCGGTACATGACATCAACCACCTTAATGTGGGGGCATATATAAGGTAAGTTGTCTAATGATTGTGGTACTAACGAAGCATGTTTGTAAGCCCTCTACAGAGGTAGGATGTTGTATCTACAATGTGAGTGCACATCTTTATCTATATTGCAATCAAAGAAAGCCCTTTGCGAAGGTAGGATAACGTATCTCTTGAGCTAGTGCATACCCTTTTATTCAAAATCCCTCTACAGATGTGGAATGGTGTATCTCTTGAGCTAGTGCACATCCTTTTATTTCAAAAGTCCTCTGTGGAGGCAGGGTTGGATCTTGAGTCTATCCTCCCTTAAGCACATCTTTGGCAATTGTTGTGGCATAAACCCAGCCATCAGGTGTGCCTAGAGCATGTTTGAGATGGTGGGACTTAGCAATAAGCTCCTTCCATCACCTTGTTTTTCATGTTTAAGATGTAAAGTATGTCTATGGCATGCTATACGACATGTTGTGTCGTTACACAACATGCCCCATTTTGCCACAGCAAAATAGGGACCTGTTGGTCATGATGTTAATCATAAACAAGCATAGAATAAAAGTACACATTAACCTTTATTCATCTTGAAAGATACGATGAATTCAAAAAATTCATGATCCCAAGTCTCCGATGATTAGGTCTTAATCTTCTGATGTTACTCAAAGGTTGATGTGCATTGTTGTTTCCATTTTGGGGCCTTACATAAAGTTCATCATCATGACGTTATTTCTACAAAGATTCTTTACAGAGAGGTCATTTTACATAGTTATTTGATTCAATGATATAATTATACTCAAATATTTGCATGATATTTATCAGTAATGCATGCTTTAGCTTCAAATATGCTAAATATTTCCATTTATCTATGAGATGTCCACATTTTTGTATTATTTACTTTAGATGTTCAGTTATTTGCAATTATGATAGTGAAATGCTCTAAAATTTAAAGAAATTGAAAGAAATGCTTTAAATGAAAGATGAATCTTCAACTATTGAACCACATGTATATCAGATACAGTCATGAGGAGAAGAAAACCAAACCATATGTTCACCAGGACATTCCACAGCTAGATACAGTAGGTGCTAACTTCAAAAGAATTGTATGAAAACAAAGTATGTAAGTAGACATGCACTCCCAAGGACGCAGCAAGTCACCACATAAATCCAGAATTCACACACTGATTACTCAAGATTTACTATGAATGGTAACCAAAACAGTCTTCTCATTCACTAAGTATGCAAAGATATAAATGTATACAAAAAGCTTTGAAATGAGACCTGAATATTTCAGCAGACAAATTTCAATTAAGTTTCCAATATTCAAAAAAAGCATTCCTGCACCTTTTATAGAATAAGGTGAGGAATCCGTTACAAAAAGATCAGTGATCCTGATTCATCTATGCATATCCATGGTCAATATTTCCCTTGACTATGTCAACCTTTACAAAATGGCACAAGTTGCCAGCTGGCAACTATCTAAAAAACCTATTTTCACTAAGTATCTGATGCTGATATTCACTCTATGATGCATCATCACTTACTTTATCAGAGTCATGCTCTTCATCACCAGGTGCATCACTTCTTGAACTTTCATCATCATCATCATGATGAACCCGCATATGAGGTTGCATGGTGCTCCGGACTTGCTCATATAATTGCACAATTTTATCTATTTCCCCACCATCTTGAGTCTTTGCTTTGATCATGGCGTGCTTGTGTGCCTCGTATTTGTGCCTGCTACTATCCAGCTTGCTCTTCCTATCTTGTAGCATCTCATTGTACTTCTCTATCTTCACTTTGATTCTCATTATTTTATCTATGGCTTCTTCTGTCAAGTGAACAAGTGCATCATCTGCTATTGATTGAAAGTTGCTGTGTAAAGTGTTGATGGCAAACTCCTCATCTTGATTTTCAACTTTCCCTTCCACTTTTCCTTCTAATGTTTCCAATATTTCTACCTCAACAGACATTAAATCATGCAACTTCATGCTGATATCTCTCAATTTATTATTGCATCTTCTGAGTACTCCACATTCAAATTGAATGTCCCTATACCATATGTCAACTAACAAGGTAGTATTATTGTTTAGTACCTGTTTATTGATGAGCAGCTGAGGATTTATCCTCCTTATTTCTCCAAGGATATTTTATACTTTTTCTAGTTGGTAAGACCTTTTTCCTGTCTACATCTGTAATTTGTCTACCTTGGTCCTGGAGTCGCTGAGAGTATTCCACCTTTTTAAAGAGGCCTTTACTACTTCCTCTACATCACCCAATGTGGATGACATCCATCTCCTTAGTACAGATGCCTCATGTTTCATGAGGTCTAATTTATTCACCTCCTCTTGAGAGATAGCAATCAATGGGACTGCATGTTCAATTGAAGTATCTTCAGTATTGGTTAGCCTTCCTATGTAGGCATGCAACTGAGCAATGTGCTCTTTGTGTTGCTTATTTTTCTCCTTCTCTCTTTTCACCTTTTGAATTAAAGAATCAATAATATCCTTGCCCTCTTGACCCTCTTGGTCTTCATTGGCAAATCCTAAGTCTACTGTGCTGATCTGGAATTCATCTAAGGTAATTTTACCTTTTTCTTTCTCCACAGTAGGTACTACAATCTGTACGGTCCTCCTCCCAGTTGTTGGGTCTCTTTTGATGGCCGAAGTCATTCCGACCTTCCTCTTAGGTTTTATTATATTCTTAGAGAATAGGGTGGAGATATCAAATTCTTGAATTTCAAATTCTTCTTCTACATTTACCTCTTTCTCCAACCATGGAGGTGCCTGATCATGTTTCTTTGCATCATCATGATGTTCACCTGTGTCTCCTATTTCCATTAGCATATGTGATGGAGAAGGTGATCTCCTTGTCTCTTCTTCATGATGCTTGCTTTGATGTTGATCCTATGACACATCCTCCTGATGAGGAACCTCTTTCTCCAGAGGAGCATCTTCCTGAAGTGGAGGATCTTGTGCTATGTCCACATGCTGATCATGATGATCATGATCCTTTTCTGTGGTTCCTTCATCCTCCTTTGGCTTTTCCTCCTACTGAAGAACATTCTCAGCAATGGATAATTGAGAAGTCTCCTTAGGTGCTGGCGTTTGTTCTGAAGCCATTATCTGTTCTGCACCTGTGCTACTTACTTCCTGAACTTTGACAGAAGGATCTTCTACTACATCTTTTTCATCAGCTTTCTTTTCTTGAACCTCTACTACAACAGGTTCCACTGATGCATCCTGTGCACTTGGTTGGCTGACTTCTAAAGCATGGCCTTCTGATTCTGCCATCTTCACTTCTTCTATAGGTTGCCCTTTGTCAGGTGATCCTGTTGGATGTTCAGGACTAGCATCTTGTTTATCTATTATGTCTATCACTGCAGGATTTGTCACCTCTACAATCAATGTATCTAGCCCCATTTCTTGGGCTACCTACTCTGGGCTCTTTTCTTTCTCGGTTTCCACTTGCTTCATCTCCTCCAGAATTGTTTGAACTATTGGAGTCTTATGAGGGGTCATCTGTGTACCTGCAACAAGGGTTTCTATCTTTTGTGAAGATACCTCCTTCACAACCTCATCATCAGACAAATTTATTGTCTCATCTAGCGAGATATGACTTTCTACTTGTGTCTGAGATGTTTCTTTCATTTGTTCTTCTGCAAGTTCAGTTTTGAACTTGACGATGGTAGGAAGTGGAACATTATGTTGAAGTTTCCTATGCACTTCACTACCTACCCCTTGTAACAATGTAGGGGGTTGTTTTATTTCACCCCTCATGGAGGTTCTTAGTTTCTTAGGTGGGGTAGACGCCACCACCTATGGAGCTCTTCTTTTTCTCTTTATTATCAAAGGAGCCTTTTCTTCTTCAGGCTCTTCCTCTATAAGGATATGCTCTTCATCATGTTTCCTTGAGGATTGACCCTCTTCTAGGGTCTCAATAATTCCAGCCTCTACTGTCTTACTCTTCTTGGCCTTTCGTTTCCTTGTCCTTGGAGGGGATGCTGATCCTGATCCAAATCCTGATCCTGAAGCTGCTGCCTCCTCAACTACAAATACTGCCCTTTCAATAATAACCCCTTTGGGTTCCTTATCTACTTTCTTGCCCCTTGGGGGTCTTTTGCTCTGTTGTTGTGGTGGAGGGAGTCTATCTCCCTTACACTTTCTCTTCTCATTCAAGAAGTCATCATAATCCCCATCGAGAATATCCTGCCCCTTCTTCTTGTTGTCCACCATAATGGCAACACCCTTCTTCTTCAATGCCCCTATCTGTTCATCAACCTAGGCTTGGGTTAGTTGTATGGTTCTAGCAATGAAGGGGTCCAAGGATATATCCTCCTGTATGGTGAGGTTAAGTGCAGAGATGGTATCATTATATATTTTCTTCTGTTCATATTCATCTGCAATTATCCTCCATCATCTTTCTTCAATTGTTGGGGGATGGGAATGCAATCAAAGGTTCTGATTTGATTCAAAGTCAGCCTTTGATATCTTCTTCTTCTTTCTTCTACTTCATCTTCACAGTCAGCCCAGAAGTCTTCTAGGTGCCTCTGATGAATAGGCTTTCCTATTATTTTCTGCATCCTACCGTAAGGATCATATGGTATTGTCAGTGGAAAAGGCTGCAGTTTCATTTTATTCAGGGTGACCATCACCTTCTTTATGTTCTCAGAATCGGGGCACATGTACCAGCCAATGGTGACTGGAAACAAGATTGGTGGCAGCTTCTTTGCATCTTTGTATGCTTTTATTATTATGGAGCTCTGCCTGATGAACTCCATTAGTATTACTACATCAGTGGGATACCTTGGCAGCATGAGGGGACTTCCTTCAAAACCCTCAATCCTTATGTAGGAAAAGGTGGCAAACTGAATATACTAGGCTCCATGCCTGTGAATTATTTCTTGAGCCTCCATGCTCAATCTCTTTGTTCTATCCTCCTCCATGGTCCTCACCAGATGCATAGAAAATGCATCATTGACCAATTTGTAGTCTTGGAGGTAATTGGCTCTTTGCAACTGGGGATGATGATCCCAGATATGCACAGCATTGACTGTTCCTGTGACTTTCCCATCTGTAACCAGTGCATCAAATGTGCCTTTATAAGCACAGGAGTAGACGATGTATGATGTCATATAGAAAGCACAATTTGAACCTCCTAGGTTCATCAGCTGCTCATGCAGAACATCACTTATTAGCTGGGCCCACAGTGGCTTGATATCTGAATACAAACACATCATTATTACACCATACATCTAGTCCCTAAAACTACTAGCATCAGGCTAGCCTATTACTCTATTCAGTAGTGCAATCATATATTAATATTCATCAGCAAAATCATATTTGAATAGATGCACAGGAAGTTTGGCTGCTGTAGGATATGTACTATTTTTAGCCCTCCATTGATACATATTCTTCCTGGCTGATTTCTTGTTGTTTTCATATTCTTTCTCTGACTTCTTCAGGTCCACACTTTTTACCTTGCTACCCAATGGCAATCCCAATGTCTTGGAAAGACCCTTGATGGATAGGTCAGCATATATCCTCCCATGTTTCATCACCTGCTTGGTTTCTGGATTATAGTTCCTGGCACATTCGATAACTAGTTCCGGAGATTCCATGGAGTATGGAAAACTGGCGGCATTCCACATCCCGGAAACAAAAACTACATCTAGCACAGGACTCTTGTTATTCTCATCCTTCAACCTAGCTAACCATGCTTCCAAATTGGTACTCCCTTGATGAGTATCCATAATTGCGCCATATTTGAACAGGACACCTCTCTGGGAGGAGAACATAGGCCTTTCAAATTCTGCCTGACACTTAACTAACCTCTTGTCAGCCATGGGTATCTGCAATTAACAAAATCTTGTCTTACAATGGGTATTCACATGCATATTACAATTAACTTTACTAATCATCATGCCTAGTGTATATGTTCAACATTACTTAATCATATGGATGCATAAACTAGAACTTCAGATTAACCACTCATACCTGACTATTACAGAAACAACAGGATGAGGATTTCATTTACTTACCTGGATATGCAAACTTCCTCTTATACCAGTGGACTTCTGACAATGCTCTTAATTTAGTTGATGATCACGCACTTCCTTCTGCCTGTGAGCTCAATTCGTGCAACTATCGCCTGTATGAGGATATGGAAGCAAGTGCTCTGTAAAAACAATTTATCGCAAGGTAACTTTGAAATGACAATGAATTTACCCTTTTAACGATGCACTTAGGGTAAAATTAGGGTAAACCTGATAGATTGGATTTCACTCATTGATTATCCGCATGAAAACCTAGGATCTTGCCAGGTGTTTCATCAGGTTTTGTGGTTGGCGGGAACCACCTACCATGTCTGCGCGCATTAAATGTTAATGGTGACAATGGGAGCGAGGTGATATTCGCAAGACATGATGATATTCAAAAATATCAGGTCGAGTTTAATATGATCATCCTCCTTGAGAGGAAAATCTATCGCGACAACATCATGTGACGAGCGCACCCTTTGGTTATGTTTAGCACATCAAGAGGATATCTCGATATATCAGGTGATGTTTCAAAGATGATGATGATGATTGGACAAACTTACATCTCTTTCCTTTTCAAAATATCGAGATGATGTCATCCTGATATTCACTTAGTGTATCGGCAAGGCATCATGATGTCATTGTCATGTTATGGGAATAGAATCATGTTTATGAAATATCCTACCGAGAGATAAATGTGATGATGATGTCATCATCATGTTTGTTTCTTCATTTGTCAGACTTGAATGACATCATCAGGATATTGGCTTAGAGGGATATTTCACAGCAGGAGGATATTATGAAATATCGGGTTACTTTGAAAGATATGATCCTCGCGAAATGCATAAGGCTATTGACGGGTAAAGGTTATTATCACCTAAAATTGATGTCCAGATGTTCAGACCACATGATTTTATCAGGTGATATACTATATCGGGATGACCTTTTATAATATGACTGATGTTTACAAAATATGATCCTTCCCCTGGGAATATCAGGTTTGACTCAAACTTTGACCATTCATAACTTTCACATCCTGACAAATATCAGGGTGATGTAAAAGACAAACCTGCATGGAATTTAATGTTCTTTCTAAATATGAGGTTTCTGGAATAAAATATGAAATATGACGAACTGACCTCATGATGATCACTTACCTAGCCTTTTCAATGCATGATGATCTACATGACTTATTTTTACCAGACCGCCAGAAAGCACAAAACACAAGCCAACAAGTTGGGTCCCTATTTTGTCAAGTCAAAATGGGGCGTGTTGTGTAACCACACAACAACTTGCCACCAAAGAAAACAAACAAATTCTAATGATTCAAGTGATGTGATCACATTCATCCATAGTATTCTAATTCTTCCTAAGCATAAGCATCATGATCTTCTGAATGATAAAATTTCATCATGGTAACAATGCTAACAAAGGATCATGTGTGTGCAGATGATTAATTATCTTCATCTTGAAAGCAAGTTGAAAACATAAGTAACTGGTGTTAAACTACATAGTTGGAGATCATCCCTCATAGCCAACCTGGATAGAGCCTTGCTGCCAGCAGGCATTTATAGCCTTGGCAAGGTTATCTATTCAATCTCCCTAAGTAGAGCTCCACTACCAACAAGCGTCTATAGCCCCGGTAGAGTTACTTAGATGGACTAATTTTATTTCTTTTCTCAAATTTTTGTTAAAATTTATGTCTGATATCATCATATCAGGTCATTTGTACAAGGTATAGTCACTTGCAGCTTTAGGTTGGAGATTGTATTGGTAGCAAGGGAGTCTCTTTAGATTTTTCACTTAACACCAATACTTGTGTGTTCAACAAACCCAAGGCTATTAGGTGTTTCATTGTGATTCATTCACTTTGATCAAGAAAAAGCACCCTGATAAAAGGATATCATAGACCTGATCATGCATACTTCTCAGGCTGAATTACAACCTATATCTAAATCTGACCTCATCACTTGAATCCTAACAATTTAGTTATTTTCTGTGGTAATAAGGTGCATCATCTTGACTAACCAAAACAAGGTCTCAACAAACAAAACAGCACAAACAAAAACAAAACAAACTATACAAACAACTATACAAATGTACAATATGATACACATGACTGTCATGAAGTCACTCAGGCCTAGAAATAATGTTTGAGGAATTGTCCATTGACTGGCAATGGGACATCCTTATCTGTCAGGTTCTTAAGCCTATAAGTGCTGTCTCCTAGTATCTCAAAAATTTGAAAGGGACCTATCCATAATCTGTCAAATTTGCCATGGTCACCTTTTCTCTCATGGGCTTTATCCCACATCATGACTAAATCAGATATCCTGAAGGCTTTAACTCTGGCTCTCTTGTCAAACCAACATTTGACCACAGCTTGATGTTTTGCAAACTGGTCAATTGCTTGACTCCTTTTCTCTTCCAGGTGCATCAACTGAAGCAACCTGACTTCTTGTCTATTATCAATGCCTAGGTATTCTTGGGCAAACTGCAGAGTAGGAATTTTCATGTTTACAGGAAGGATAGGATCCACCCCATATACCAATTGGAAAGATGAGTTTCCTAATGCAGTTTTCATTCTAGTTATGTCTACCCATAAGGCATATTTCAGAAATGAGTTCCATTCCCTAGGGTTCTTCTCTATTAGTTTTCTTATGATATTTAGTAAATTTTTGTTGGTGAATTTTGCTAATCCATTCCCTTGGGGATAGTAGTTGGATGAAAAATTAAGTATGATCCCATGATCAAAATCCCAACTTGACAATTTAGTTGAAGTGAAGGCAGAACCATTATCACTTACCAAAGCATAAGGAGTTCCATACCTGGTGACAATATTGCTCTCTAGAAATTTAATGACATCATCTGCAGTACAAGTCTTGCTGCTGACAGCCTCAGTCCATCTAGTACAATAGTCAGTAATTGTTAGGACATACCTATGGCCTGAGGAGGATGGAGAATTGATTGGTCCTATGAAGTCCACACCCCATTGTGCAAATGGGTGCTCTTCCATCACTGGCTGCAAGGGTTGTGTAGCATATTTCTCTCTGTTGGCAGCAACCTTACATACATGACAACATTTAACATGATCAATTGTATCTTTAAAAACTGTGGGCCAATAATATCCTGCTCTGAGGATTGCATGTGTCGTGGCCAAGGTTGATCCATGTGTTGTTCTGAACTTGTCATGTAACTCTGATAGAACCTTGTTTGCTTCTGGCTTTTCTAAACATCTCAGGTATATTCCTTCATAATTCTTCTTGAATAGGGTTCCTCCCTTCATCATATACTTTTGTGACCTTATCTTCAAGGCTCTTCTCTATGGAGCTTGCAATCTAGGAGGACATCTTCCAGTAATCAGGATGTGCCTGATATCTGAATACCATTCTCTATTACTCTTGTCATTGATAACATACTGCTGACTTGTGATGTTTGGGTCAATTTTAGATATCATTTGGCTTAAAGCTTGTCCTCTTACCGGCTTCATTGGTGTAATTTCCATGTCATACTCTTGTAATACAGTCATCCACTTGGCTCTTTTCTCACCAGGCTCACTTTGCATGAGCAGCATCTTCACTGCTGCATCAGGCACTACTGCAATCACCTTGCTTCTCAATATATAATGCCTAAATTTCTTTACTGCCCTGACTAATGCAAGTGCTTGTCTTTCAACATCCACATATCTTAGTTCAACATCCTAAAAAGGACAGCTCATGAAGGCTATTGGTTTCTATTCCTTTTCTTCATTCCTTTGAGTTAACACTGCTGCAGAGGTATGTTCTGAAGCAAATGAATAGATGTAGAAATCTTTTGTGTAATCTGGACTGATGAGTACAGGAGCATCTGATATGGCTTTCTTTATGTCCTCAAAAGCAGCTTTAGCTTCTGTTGTCCACTCAATTTTGGCATCTTTTTTCAGCATAGCATTTAGTGGTCTGACTATTTCTGCAAAACCAGTGATGAATTTTCTTACAAAGTTAATCTTACCAAAGTAAGACTTAAGTTCTTTCTTGCTTCCAGGAAGTTGTATTTTCATGATAGACTCCACCCTGTCAGAATCAATGATGATTCCATCCTCAATTATCAAATGGCCTAATAACTTTCCTGTTGTCACCCCAAATATGCATTTCTTGGGGTTCAGTGATATTCCATACTCTTCACATTTCTTCAGCACATTTTTGAGATCTGCTACATGATTTCCCCTTTCTTTGGAGAATACTATCAAGTCATCCATGTAGATGACTATACATTTTCCTATCAAGCCTCTAAAGGCTATGTCCATTGCTCGTTGGAATGTTGCTCCAGCATTTATAAGTCCGAATGGCATACGTCTATATGCAAATATCCCCCACTTGGTGGTGAAGGCAGTTTTCAATCTGTCAATTTTATCAACCATCACTTGGTTGTATCCTGGAAAGCCATCTAAGAAGGACATCATTTTGGCTCCATTTACAATCTGCAGAATTTCATCTAATGAGGGTAAAGGATAATTATCCTTTTCTAATGCTCTATTCAGATTCCTGAAATCTACACATAGCCTGATGTCTCCATTCTTCTTCCTAACTAGCACTAGATTTGCCACCCAAGTGGAGTGCCTCACAGGAAAGATTATCCTAGCATTTAACAATTTCTTGACTTCTTCAAATATTATTGGTTCAAGCAAAGCATTGACTGGCCTTTGCTTCTGTCTGAAAGGTTTAGCATCTGGCTTGAGAGGTATAGTATGGGTTATGACAGATGTGTCATATGTCTTCAGTTCATCATAAGTCCATGCAATTACATGGATGTAATCCTTAAGGGCCTGAGTTATTCCTTCTAACTCTTCTGGTGTGCAAACCTTACCTATCAAGACATTTTTCTTGTCATCATCTCATCCGATATTCACTTGTGAATATTGACCTCCATCAGCTTTGGGAAGATCCTTCTGCTTCAGCATATTATCCAAATCGAAGGCTCTTTCTAATTCGATCATGCCTTTGGGAATTTTGTTGCTAGGCAACTCTAATATTTCATCTTATTCCCAGACATGATCTTCCATACTATTCTCATCTATAATCTGAGCATCAAATACATCCCTGTTGGAAATGAAATCAAGAATGTGTTGGTCATCATCAAAGACCTGAAGATTGGTAACATTAATCAGGTACTGATGGTATAGATACCAGTTCTACTGAAAATCTCTTCAGACCTGATATAGATAGTGGCTCTAATGTACTAGTAGCCTGGGCAAGTGCATCTGCCCTGTGATTCTATTCTCTAGGAACATGGGTGATATTAAATGCATCAAAGTCTTCAATCAAATCCCACACTCTGTGTCTATAATTTGACAATTTTTTATAATTGCAAGAGTAGATTCCTCTTACTTGTCTGACAACTAATTCTGAGTCTCCAAAGACATGCATAATTTTTACTTTCCTTTTGAGAGCAAACAGTATCCCATGAATCAGAGCTTCATATTCTGCCACATTTTAGTGCAAGGGAACTGTAATCTGTATGCAGCTAAGTAGGATTTTCCTGATGGATCAATAAGATCAATCCCTACTCTGGCTCCTTGCATGGATTTGGATCCATCAAATCTAAGGATCCAAGACTTATCTCTAGCATGAGGTTTAGTTGGACCTTTATTTTTCTTTACAGCTCTGGCAACTACTCCACCTGATATCCATTTTAACTTAGGAATGTCAGCTTTCTCAAACTCCATCTCTTCTTCCTTTTGAGAAGTTGATTTTTCTTCTGGTTTTCCATCATCAGGAGGATGATCTTTTGGATCAGGCTCTGCATGTTTCTTCAAAATGTGTAGACACAGTGAACAGGTGATCTCTGAATGAGGTGCCTCATGCAGCCTACACCAACCTTCAGTTAGTGCATCTTGTGGATGTTTCTTTTGCCTTATCATCTTCTTAATTTCTCCAGACAAGAACTCTTCAAATCTGGTCAGGTTACTGCCTTTGTCTTCATTAGACAATTCATAGTCTAACTCCATCAGACAATCACTCCCTGGGGTGATCTTTTCTTTTTTGTTCACATTCATCTGATTGTATACCAAAATTTCTTCTATTCTCTGTTCATGACCTTTATCATGATCTATCACCTTTTCTGTGGTTCCTGCAGAAGACAAAAATGAATTAGTGTCATCACCATCACCAGATGTAGAACTTACCTCAGAATATGATGATGATGCCTCACTGTATGTTTGCTCCAGCATCATCATGTCTAAGCATGTTTCGCAAGTCTTTTCTGAATGCACTTCATTGTGTAATCTGCACCATCCATCAATCAAAATATCATTAGCAGGTATATTTAATAATTGATAACACTTTACCTATTTGAACAGATGCATCTCAAAGTCTCTGAAGCGATCTATTTTATTTTCATTCTCAAAATTACTATCAGTTTCTACAACTGGCACACCCTCCTGATGATCATGATGATGAAAATCAAGCATCAGGATCTCTTCTATCCTAATAGTCTGTGGTCTAATGGCATAAACTCCAGGCTTAATGTCAACATACATGATCTCATTCATTTTATTGTACTTGGTTATCATGTGCTTCATTCTAGGTTCAGCATCTATTCTTATCTAGTTTGGTATATCTTTCCAAGGTAACCACCTGTGACTGAAGTCAGTGGACATATATCCATTCAAAGTCTTTGACCAGTCTCTGCTAAGTAGCATCCCATATGTATCAGGTATGTCAACTACCTGGATATCAATGTAATATTGGACCCTGGGATCAGATGCTAGCTGCATGTGTATATGAGTCAGTTCTCCAACTACACTCACTTCTGTTTTATCTAGCTGTGTCACCATTTTTAGGGATTTAGCAGGATGCAGCCCTAAGGCATTACATATGGATAAGGGCATCACATTTGTAGATGCACCTGAATCTACCAAATAGTTGTGTAAATTCTTTCCAAACATCCTTATAGTAAGGAGGAAAGGTGGTGACTCACTCTTATCTCTGTATAATGTCATATGTGATGTTTCTGCAGCTTGGATAGTAGCTGGCATTTTAGGCTTAATATTATTATCTCTAGCATCTTGATCTTTATTGCTAAGATGACCTGGAGAAGGAATGTCCTCTTTAGGAGCAGGATCATCTAGTGACTTCATGAATGCTTTTTTGATTGCAAGAGTTTTCAATAACTCTGATAAAGATAGGCTAATCTTTATCTTTTTCATCTCATCTGTCAAGTATGTAATAAGTTTATTAGACTCATGAGGCAAGCTAACAGCATTTGATGCTATATTCTGTGGTGACATATATTGGGCATTTACCTTGGGGAACCCAGGATTATTGCTAGCTTTGGGATCAGGAAGTGTATTGAAATTATTTGGAGGTAGAGATGACGTCAGTGGACTAGTAGGTCTGTTGGAACTACTTCTCAAGTTATAGTTATGTTTACCAGGATATTGCTGCTGGTATGCATGCACTTCCTCATGTTTAATAGAAGGCTCATTCTCATCTTCAAAAGGGAAGACATAATTTGACTCAAAAGCTAAAGCAGATTCTTCATATACATGAGAATAATTTTGATGATCAGTATAGCTTTCTAACACTAGGGCTGAATCATATCCACAAGGAACTATTTCATTACCTTCTACCTGAGGTGGATGTCCTGCTGTATTAGACACTTTTGTTTGAAAAATGTTGGCAGCAATTTGAAATTGTGGACAGTCTAACTCTGCATGAGCATTTGTGTTGTGGATCCTACACCAGTTGGTGAGGGCTGCCTTAGCAAGATTGGCTCTAGTAGTCTGTTTAGCTTCACCAGATGGCTGATTATCTAAGGGTGATGGTAATGAACCATTATTTGGCCTTAAATTTCGTACTCTAGGCTGTCTCTAAGGATTATTATTAGTTCCACCACTATTATTGAAATTATTGTTGTTATTGTATCCTCTGTCTGGATAATTTGGTCTATCATTGGAGTAGTTTCTATTCTGATTTGACTGGGAATAGAAACTTTGATTTCTCAAACGTGCCACTTCTGTGGTGAGTTTTCTCAGTTGAGCAGAAATTTCTTTAATTTCCTCCTTCTCTTCTTGAGCTTTGGCTACTACATTATCACTTTGAGGCTTGAAGAAAGAGGATCCATAGTTATTGCTAGACATATTAGCACCCTGAGGTGTCTGAATTTGTGAAGGATATTGTGACATCTGGCCATTCCCATTAGGAGGTGGCATGATACTTAATGGAGGCACCTGCAAAGGTGCAGGCATGCCTGCTAGAGGTATCATTGCACCATTAGGATATTGTGCAGGATATGATGCAGGATGTTGTGTAGGATACATTGGATACATGCTAGGCAATGTAGGGAATGCAATATTTGGAGTAGGAGCTGGGACTAGCTGTTGATTTACTTTGATAGCTTCTTGAAAGGCTCCTGTCAAGGTAGTGATCTCAGGATGTGTTCTCCTGATAAACATGGAAGTCAATGGATCTAGGGCTGAATAATAGATACTCCTAGCAGAAGCATCTACTACTACATAAGGAGCAACTAACTTGGATAGCATTTTCTGGAACCTAGCATTAAAATTGGCAATAGGTTCATTCTCGAATCTTTTGATTGTAGCAAACATGTGGTAATTCATAGATGGATCAATAGGGACCTTGAACCTATCAAGAAAGGCTTTCTCTAGGATAGCCCATGAACCAACAGAGGCTTGACCAAGACTAATAAACCAATTATAAGCCTCTTCCCCTAGGGAAAAAGGAAATAATCTACATACAACATCTTCATGTTCTATTCTAGCTCTGCAACAAGCTTCTTTAAATGTCTTGACATGATCATCAACATCCTGACAAGGATGATATTTTGGACAAAGTTTGTTCGGATTCTTTGGCAACTCATGATATGCATTGAAGGTTAAAGGTGACTCTGCTCCAAAGAAAGACATTGTGAATGGAGGAGGTTGAGCTGGTGGTACAGCTAGCTGAGGTTGGACCTAGGGTTGAGGTTGAATAGGAGGTGTCACAGATATCCCAGAAGGTACTTGCAATCCAACAAGAGTTACAGGAGGAGGTTCTGGTGAAGCTCCTGATGCACTAGACCCAGGAGTATGATGGATGTCTATGGTTCTTGGTCTAAAACCTCTAACAAGCAATTCTTCGAAGATTCCACTAGATCTAGACCTGGTATTTATCCTGTGAGCCAGGATTTCTCAATTTTGAGGCAAATTGGCTGAAACTAACTGGATGATCGTAAATATTGAATGAATTTCACTGGTTGAGACAATATTTGCGGTCAAATGACTGATCAGACTGAATATTTACAAAATATTTGCAAAGATACTGCAAATATGAAAGGATATTTGAAGTATAATGACTCTTACCACAGGATATCAAGTTTCTAAGGCCAAAATTCTTCAAAGCTTGAGCGGATTTACTTATCATTGGCTGACATTTGTGAATTCATGATGATCTACTGTAAAGCTTGCAATATTCATGACTAATTTCAGGAACTTTACACAGAATGGACATTTACAATCCTATTACAGTAAATATTTGAGCGATATTTGAAATTCATGAATGCACTGGGGTTACCTTACTCTCTGCATCATCAAATCTGGAAATAATGATGATGAGCATGTTCTTTCAGATAAAAGCCCTCCTTCTAGCACCAATTTATGTTGGTCATGATGTTAATCATAAACAAGCATAGAATAAAAGTACACATTAACCTTTATTCATCTTGAAAGATACGATGAATTTAGAGAAATCATGATCCCAAGTCTCCAGTGATTAGGTCTTAATCTTCTGACGCTACTCAGAGGTTGATGTGTGTTGTTGTTTCCATTTTGGGGCCTTACATAAAGTTCATCATCATGACATTATTTCTACAAAGATTCTTCACAGAGAGGTCATTTTACACAGTTATTTGATTTAATGATACAATTATACTCAAATATTTGCATGATATTTATCAGTAATGCATGCTTTAGCTTCAAATATGCTAAATATTTCTATTTATCTACGAGATGTCCACATATTTGTATTATTTGCTTTAGATGTTTAGTTATTTGCAATTATGACAGTGAAATGCTCTAAAATTTAAAGAAATTGAAAGAAATGCTTCAAATGAAAGATGAATCTTCAGCTATTGAACCACATGTATATCAGATACAGTCATGAGGAGAAGAAAACCAAATCATATGTTCACCAAGACATTCCACAGCTAGATACAGTAGGTGCTAACTTCAAAGGAATTGTATGAAAACAATGTATGTAAGTAGACATGCACTCCCAAGGATGCAGCAAGTCACCACATAAATCCAGAATTCACACACCGATTACTCAAGATTTACTATGAATGGTAACCAAAATAGTCTTCTCATTCACTAAGTATGCAAAGATATAAATGTATACAAAAATCTTCGAAATGAGCCCTGAATATTTCAGCAAACAAATTTCAATTAAGTTTCAAATATTCAAAAAAAGCATTCCTGCACCTTTTATAGAATAAGGTGAGGAATCCGTTACAAAAAGATCAGCGATCCTGATTCATCTATGCGTATCCACGGTCAATATTTCCCTTGACTATGTCAACCTTTACAAAATGGCACAAGTTGCCAGCTGGCAACTATCTAAAAAACCTATTTTCACTAAGTATCTGATGCTGATATTCACTCTATGATGCATCATCACTTACTTTATCAGAGTCATGCTCTTCATCACTAGGTGCATCACTTCCTAAACTTTCATCATCACCATCATGATGAACCTGCATATGAGGTTGCATAGTGCTCTGGACCTGCTCATATAATTGCACAATTTTATCTATTTCCCCGCCATCTTGAGTCTTTGCTTTGATCATGGCGTGCTTGTGTGCCTTGTATTTGTGCCTACTACTGTCCAGCTTGCTCTTGCTATCTTGCAGCGTCTCATTGTACTTCTCTATCTTGACTTTGATTCTCATTATTTTATCTATGGCTTCTTCTGTCAAGTGAACAAGTGGATCATCTGCTATTGATTGCAAGTTGCTATGTAAAGCGTTGATGGCAAACTCCTCATCTTGATTTTCAACTTTCCCTTCCACTTTTCCTTCTAATGTTTCCAATATTTCTACCTCAACAGACATTAAATCATGCAACTTCATGCTGATATCTCTCAGTTTATTATTGCAACTTCTGAGTACTCCACATTCAAATTGAATGTCCCTATACCATATGTCAACTAACAAGGCAGTATTATTGTTTAGTACCTGTTTATTGATGAGCAGCTGAGGATTTATCCTCCTTATTTCTCCAAGGATATTTAATACTTTTTCCAGTTGGTAAGACCTTTTTCCTGTCTGCATCTGCAATTTGTCTACCTTGGTCCTGGAGTCGCTGAGAGTATTCCACCTTTTTAAAGAGGCCTTCACTACTTCCTCCGCATCACCCAATGTGGATGACATCCATCTCCTTAGTACAGATGCCTCATGTTTCATGAGGTCTAATTTATTCACCTCCTCTTGAGAGATAGCAGTTAATGGGACTGCATATTCAATTGAAGTATCTTCAGTATTGGTTAGCCTTCCTATGTAGGCATGCAACTAAGCAATGTGCTCTTTGTGTTGCTTATTTTTCTCCTTCTCTCTTTTCACCTTTTGAATTAAAGAATCAATAATATCCTTGCCTCTTGACCCTCTTGGTCTTCATTGGTAAGTCCTAAGTCTATTGTGCTGATCTGGAATTCATCTAAGGTAATTTTACCTTTTTCTTTCTCCACAGTAGGTACTGCAATCTATGCAGTCCTCCTCCGAGTTGTTGGGTCTCTTTTGATGGCCGAAGTCATTCTGGCCTTCCTCTTAGGTTTTATTATATTCTTAGAGAATAGGGTGGAGACATCAAATTCTTGGATTTCAAATTCTTCTTCTACATTTACCTCTTTCTCCAACCACGGAGATGCCTGGTCATGTTTCTCTGCATCATCATGATGTTCACCTATGTCTCTTGTTTCCATCAGCATATGTGATCGAGAAGGTGATCTCCTTGTCTCTTCTTCATGATGCTCACTTTGATGTTGATCCTGTGACACATCCTCCTGATGAGGAACCTCTTTCTCCGGAGGAGCATCTTCCTAAAGTGGAGGATCTTGTGCTACGTCCACATGCTGATCGTGATGATCATGATCCTTTTCTATGGTTCCTTCATCCTCCTTTAGCTTTTCCTCCTGCTGAAGAACATTCTCAGCAATGGATAATTGAGAAGTCTCCTTAGGTGTTGGCATTTGTTCTGAAGCCATTATCTATTCTGCACCTGTGCTACTTACTTCCTAAACTTTGACAGTAGGATCTTCTACTACATCTTTTTCACCAGCTTTCTTTTCTTGAACCTCTACTACAGTAGGTTCCGCTGATGCATCCTGTGCACTTGGTTGGCTGACTTCTGAAGCATGGCCTTCTAATTCTTCCATCTTCACTTCTTCTGCAGGTTGCCCTTTGTCAGGTGATCTTGTTGGATGTTCAGGACTAGCATCCTATTTATCTTTTATGTCTATCATTGCAGGATTTGTCACCTCTGCAATCAATGTGTCTAGCCCCATTTCTTGGGCTACCTGCTCTGGGCTCTTTTCTTTCTCAGTTTCTACTTGCTTCATCTCCTCGAGTATTGTTTGAACTGTTGGAGTCTTATGAGGGGTCATCTGTGTACCTGCAGCAAGGGTTTCCATCTTTTGTGAAGATACCTCCTTCACAACCTCATCATCAGACAAATTTATTGTCTCGTCTAGCGAGATATGACCTTCTGCTTGTGTCTAAGATGTTTCTTTCATTTGTTCTTCTGCAAGTTCAGTTTTGAACTTGATGATGGTAGGAAGTGGAACATTATGCTGAAGTTCCCTATGCACTTCACTACCTGCCCCTTGTAACAATGTAGGGGGTTGTTTTATTTCACCCCTCATGGAGGTTCTCAGTTTCTTAGGTGGGGTAGACGCCACCACCTATGGAGCTCTTCTTTTTCTCTTTATTATCAAAGGAGCCTTTTCTTCTTCAGGCTCTTCCTCTATAAGGATATGCTCTTCATCATGTTTCCTTGAGGATTGACCCTCTTCTAGGGTCTCAATAATTCCAGCCTCTACTGTCTTACTCTTCTTGGCCTTTCGTTTCCTTGTCCTTGGAGGGGATGCTGATCCTGATCCAAATCCTGATCCTGAAGCTGCTGCCTCCTCAACTACAAATACTGCCCTTTCAATAATAACCCCTTTGGGTTCCTTATCTACTTTCTTGCCCCTTGGGGGTCTTTTGCTCTGTTGTTGTGGTGGAGGGAGTCTATCTCCCTTACACTTTCTCTTCTCATTCAAGAAGTCATCATATTCCCCATCGAGAATATCCTGCCCCTTCTTCTTGTTGTCCACCATAATGGCAACACCCTTCTTCTTCAATGCCCCTATCTGTTCATCAACCTAGGCTTGGGTTAGTTGTATGGTTCTAGCAATGAAGGGGTCCAAGGATATATCCTCCTGTATGGTGAGGTTAAGTGCAGAGATGGTATCATTATATATTTTCTTCTGTTCATATTCATCTGCAATTATCCTCCATCATCTTTCTTCAATTGTTGGGGGATGGGAATGCAATCAAAGGTTCTGATTTGATTCAAAGTCAGCCTTTGATATCTTCTTCTTCTTTCTTCTACTTCATCTTCACAGTCAGCCCAGAAGTCTTCTAGGTGCCTCTGATGAATAGGCTTTCCTATTATTTTCTACATCCTACCGTAAGGATCATATGGTCTTGTCAGTGGAAAAGGCTGCAGTTTCATTTTATTCAGGGTGACCATCACCTTCTTTATGTTCTCAGAATCGGGGCACATGTACCAGCCAATGGTGACTGGAAACAAGATTGGTGGCAGCTTCTTTGCATCTTTCTATGCTTTATTATTGTGGAGCTCTGCCTGATGAACTCCATTAGTATTACTGCATCAGTGGGATACCTTGGCAGTATGAGGGGACTTCCTTCAAAACCCTCAATCCTTATGTAGGAAAAGGTGGCAAACTAAATATACCAGGCTCCATGCCTATAAATTATTTCTTGAGCCTCCATGCTCAATCTCTTTGTTCTGTCCTCCTCCATGGTCCTCACCAGATGCACAGAAAATGCATCATTGACCAGTTTGTAGTCCTGGAGGTAATTGGCTCTTTGCAGCTGGGGATGATGATCCCAGATATGCACAGCATTGACTGTTCCTATGACTTTCCCATCTGTAACCAGTGCATCAAATGTGCCTTTATAAGCACAAGAGTAGACGATGTATGATGTCATATAGAAAGCACAATTTGAACCTCCTAGGTTCATCAGCTGCTCATGCAGAGCATCACTTATTAGCTGGCCCCACAGTGGCTTGATATCTGAATACAAACACATCATTATTACACCATACATCCAGTCCCTAAAACTACCAGCATCAGGCTGGCCTATTACTCTATTCAGTAGTGCAATCATATATTGATATTCATTAGCAAAATTATATTTGAATAGATGCACAGGAAGTTTGGCTATTGCAGGATATGTACTATTTTTAGCCCTCCATTGATACATATTCTTCCTGGCTGATTTCTTGTCATTTTCATATTCTTTCTCTGACTTCTTATACCAGTGGACTTCTGACAATGCTCTTAATTCAGCTGATGATCATGTACTTCCTTCTGCCTGTGAGCTCAATTCGTGCAACTATCACCTGTATGAGGCTATGGAAGCAAGTGCTTTGTAAAAACAATTTATCGCAAGGTAACTTTGAAATGATGATGAATTTACCCTTTTAACAATGCACTTAGGGTAAAATTAGGGCAACCCTGACAGATTGGATTTCACTCATTGATTATCCATGCAAAAACGCAGGATCTTGCCAGGTGTTTCATCAGGTTTCGCGGTTGGCGGGAACCACCTACCATGTCTGCGTGCTTTAAATGTTAATGGCGGTAATGGGAGCGAGGTGATATTCGCAAGATAGGATGATATTCAAAAATATCAGGTCGAGTTTAATATGATCATCCTCTTTGAGAGGAAAATCTATCGCGACAACATCATGTGACGAGCACACCCTTTGGTTATGTTTAGCACATCAGGAGGATATCTCGATATATCAGGTGATGTTTCAAAGATGATGATGATGATCAGACAAACTTACATGTCTTTCCTTTTCAAAATATTGGGATGATGTCATCCTAATATTCGCTCAATGTATTGGCAAGGCATCATGACGTCATCGTCATGTTATGGGAACAGGATCATGTTTATGAAATATCCTGCCAAGAGGTAAATGTGATGATGATGTCATTGTCATGTTTGTTTCTTCATTTGTCAGACTTGAATGACATCATTAGGATATTGGCTTAGAGGGATATTTCACAGCAGGAGGATATTATGAAATATCAGGTTACTTTGAAAGATATGATCCTCATGAAATGCATAAGGCTATTGACGGGTAAAGGTTATTATCACCTAAAATTGACGTCCAGATGTTCAAACCACATGATTTTATTAGGCGATATACTATATCGGGATGACCTTTTATAATATGACTGATGTTTACAAAATATGATCCTCCCCCTGGGAATATCAGGTTTGACTCAAACTTTGACCATTCATAACTTTCACATCCTAACGAATATCAGGGTGATGTAAAAGAAAAACCTGCATGGAATTTAATGCTCTTTCTAAATATGAGGTTTCTGGAATAAAATATGAAATATGATGAACTAACCTCATGATGATCACTTACCTAGCCTTTTCAATGCATGATGATCTGCATGACTTATTTTTACCAGACCGCCAGAAAGCACAAAACACAAGCCAACAAGTTGGGTCCCTGTTTTGTCAAGTCAAAATGGGGCATGTTGTGTAACCACACAATAGGACCCAACTTTTTACTTGCTTGTCTATTCCCTTGCTTTGGGTGGTATGGTAAAAAGAGTTAATATCAGATGCATGTTAGGATGTCATCCTGTGCATATCAAGACCTCAAAAGGAGAGGTTAATTTTCAAATTCAGATTTTTTTATCACAAACCTCATCAAGTGAAAGAATGCAAAATTTTAAGCAGGTTTTCCTTTTGGATCACCTCAAAATTCCCTAAGAGTAAAAAGTTATGTCTAGTCAAAGTTTGGTTAAACAGTCACCAAAGAAGGGGGGGATCATCACATTACATAATATCCCAGATATTCGCAAATATCCTGAGCATCAGTTTTAATAAAGTAAAACTCAATGTTCACACATTTGCTAATACGCAGATGTCAAATTTTAACTTGAGATATAATAAACTGTCAAAATGCATGTACATTCCGCAAGGGTGCACATTCAACTAAATAGCAATGATATTCACTAATATGTGGACTTACCCAAATACAATGAAAATACTATGTGACCAGATATTTCTTAATATCCTACATATTAGTTAACATCCTGGTGACGTCATTCAATATCATCATAAGGAAGTAACAATCCGATGATGATGTCACCCAGACACCCCGAGACTGAACATTACTATAAATAGTGAGTGCCCACACATTAACATAATGAGCAGATATTCACTAATGTGACGGTGACATCATCCCGAGCTATTCAAAAGAAACCCCAATAATAAGATGATGTCACCTAGACATTCGACATCACTAGGTCATCACATTCCTTAAGATCCCAAATATTAGTTAATATCCTGACCTAGTGCAATATAATGATAAATTTCAATATCTAGACATTAACTTAGCACCCTGACATTCGCTAAGATGACGATGATGTAACATTATAACTAGTCTAAAAACATCATTTGACATGGTGACATCATCCTCATCTTTAGATTAAGAGGGGGAATATTTTGCACAACTAACCACCCGGATATTTCTTAATGTTCATATATCTACCCTCAGGATCCATAACACGTAGATTTCCAAGAACCATTAAGAAGATGCCACGTGACACATTGACCGGTCCATATGAACATATCATAATACCCTCATATCCAAACAAAAGAAAATACATTCATTTTTTCATGCCCACTTCTTACATCTGGTCAACATTGATCTACGTCATGATGATGTCAGGTAACCTACATATTGTTTAAGTACCTGGACATTTTCAAATATGTAGACCTCGTAATAAATACCATCTAATGGTGGAGGATATTCAAAATTTCAAATCACACAGTGCCACCTATTGTGATCTTAAGAACACTACATGCGTATCCATGGATACGAACGATATAACATTAATTACACCCTAATCCATAGATTTTAACGATTAAAATAGGGGATTTATGCTCATTTTACATTTATCAAATCATTCAACAAGAGATTACAGAGCTCCTCTGTGATTAAGATAGCCATTATAGTAACCTGTGTCTTCAATGGAATAGTGTGCACCTTGAATGGAAAATAGAGGAGGGTGATTGAAAAGTGAACATGCATATCCTGATCTTGATTAAGTAGATTAAAAGTGTGAAAATCAGGCATGTAATGATGAAACCCTCATTTTGTCATTTCTGAATAGGCAAATAGGTAAATGGTTTTCACTATGGTAAATTCATATGATGACATTTGAGTATGCTTTGTGAAAGTAAAATGCCTTGATGTACACAAAATGTTTAGATCTAAAACCCCAAAATGCATGTTAGGTTAAGACCTATATACTTGTCATTGCAGGATACAATAGATATTTGTAGGAACAGGTCAAATACAAATTTTTTGACACCTATGTGTATACAACTCGGAGGGTCCGCATTCAAATATGGGCAAATAGGTGACACACCCAGGGAACACTGATCTTGATGAATGGATAGCCAAATCAGAGAGAGGCAGTGGAGATCCTTTACTCATGAGTATATATAGTTTTGGCATGTGGCATGCCAGTGGGTTCCCATACGCGATGGAGGTTGTTGAGCTAGTGGCAAAATGTGCTAATAATTACAATGTCCACACTAGAAGGGTTGAGAAACATGCTCGAATATATGCATATTTTTTAGTTTTGGACATCACCTCCATATTCAATCTACCATCAGGATCTAATCTATATAAGATCAATTTGGGAGCCCTAGAGAAACAATATCAGGGAAGTTTCAAGGAGTGCAAGAAATTTGTGTTCTCCTAGAGAGCTAGTAACAACACATACAAGGCATCGGCTAAATTTCCTATACACTTGTACAAATTCAACTTCGCCCCCAAATATCAATACATGATGGTTATGCTCAGGCAGATGAGAGGGAGAACAAATGCAAGTTGTTTTGAGGACTAGATGTATGACCTCATGAGGATGATAGAATCCACTAATCAGAAACCAGAGTGGGCAAAACTAATTAGTGATAGTATTGATGAAAGCATAAAGAAGCTGGGAGGGAAAACAAACATGTTCCATATGACCTCCTATGTAGTATATTCATGTGTAGCCAAAGGCACATTTAATAATCTACAAATAGTTGGCAACGTTGGTCGCAATCTTGGAGATATAAATATATGGGACCATTATCCACAATTGGGTAGGAGGGCATCCCTCCAACATTATAAGAGAGTTAATGATTACTTCATCATGCATCTAGTCTGAACCATGGACAAGGACAGAGTAAAAATAATGAGTATGGAAGCTCAATTAGCAGTAAGCATGAATGGATCTTGGTTTATCCAATTTCTTGCATTTACATACATAAGAATGGAGGGCTTTGATGGGCAACCCATGATATTGCCAAGATATCCGATAGATAAGGTCATAGTAATGGAGATGGCCCGGCAAATATTACCTTCACATGAGGCATTTGTCTAGAAGAATAAAATACCCAAGGTCATCTTTCCACTTATGATTGGCTGGTATATGTACCCTGATGCAAAAACAGCTAAAGAGGCCATAGGAGGACTATAGTTGATATGTTTACAGCCTTTCCCCTTATCAAGGTAGTATGATCCCTCTCATAGGATGGAAGAATTATATAAGAAGCTAGTGCACCAGGTGCACATAGAGGATTATTGGGCTGACTGCTCTGATGATGTTGAAGTTAGAACGAGGAGCTACCAAAGGCTCACACTAAAACAAATCTGCACCTTGGATTGTATTCTTGTTACCCCACAATTACGTGAGGATGATGAAGTGATCATGTCTCAAGAGTATGAAGAAAAGAAGATATACAATGAGATAATCTCCCCACTTGACTGGAGCTAGCTGGAAGAAACCTCATTGGAGATAATAACTCAGAGGTTCATGCAACTAACCAAAGATTGGGTAGAGAAGGAGGTTGTTGCACTCAAGGCCAAGGGGGTGGCCGTGACCATTGACAATAAAAGGAAGAGACAATAATTAGCAAAAGAAGAATATGATGACTTCCTTAAAGATAAGAGATAATATCTGGAGAATAGAATATAGGAAGGATCATCTAAGGCAACCAAGAGGGGAGGGATGAACATTGGTGTCAAGATCGCCCCAAAACCTTCACCTCAAAAAGGGCAACCTTCCACCTCTGTTGCTACAACTTCTAAGAAGCCTGAGAAGCAACTTGAGCATACAGTAGAATAGGGCATCACATATGAGGACTTGGAGGAAAGTGATGATGATGAGGGGACCTTGGTAATAAATAGGAGGAAGAAAGTTGGAGATGCACTAGTGGGAGCAAAGGTTCCCAAATAAAAGGGCAAAGCATCAACAATGAGGGGATATATAGACAAACACCCAAACATTATGCTTAAAGGCCAAGGAGGTGAGGGGATTCAACAAAACTTGCATCATGATGTTCCTATTCCCACCATTATTAAATTTAAGACTGAATTAGTAGAAGAAATCAAGGAGGAGAATGAGAAAAGAGAGGGTGATCAACCTCTACCTCTAGATAAAATAATAGACCTTTCTGATGATGAGGTAGTAGATGAGGTGTCTGCTAGCCCCATGGAATCATTGATAAAGAATACAATGGTAACACCTCAAAATACTCCCATAGTACAACAAGAGAGGGAGGAAGATATAGAAGAAGATAATCCAGAGGATATAGCATAGAAAATTGGCCTGGAGGGATTAATTGGCCATGTCACAAGCCCATCAGTAATTGATTTAGCATATCAGGGCAATGAGGGTGATGCAGGCAAAGATAAGGATGCAGTCCTAGAGCATGATAAGACAGAAGACAATGTAGCTAGGGACATGCATATGGAAGTATCTGATTAGCTGGGTACCCATAACACTAAACAAGGGCATGCTAAAGAAGAGGAGACAATTGGTACATCTAGACAATTAGGTCCTAATGTCACATCTAAAACTCAGGATAATAAGGATATAAGCATGTCAGAATCTAGACAGGAAGGTCCAATGAATGAAGATGATAACAAGGAACAAGAAAGGGTGGGTGAAGATAACTAGATAGATCATTAGGATATTTAGGATCATGGTCATCAGGGACCTGATATGAATCCACCACCAATACAAAATGAACAAATGATACCTGATCAGAGTGAGAAGATACCAGAGGAGACCCCCACAAATGATGAGAAACAAAAGGTAGATGAAAAGGTTCACATTGGGGAAGAATAAGAACAACAATAGGAACATGATGAGGATACCCTGGAAGAGCAAAACATAGAATCTCATGATGCTCACATTGAGCATACAGACCAGGAGGGGTCCAAAGATGATGTACCGCATTGGCTACAACATGAGGTGAATCCACCTCCATTCTTTGATTCTTCAAGTTTTGATATATCTTCATTATTTTTGGCTGAAATGGCCAAACCAAAGAGGAGAGCCAGGGATACCTCTACAATAAAGAGAGATCCTGCAACAGGCAAGAGGATAGCTCAAATAGTTGTACCTATTGTAGATAAAGCTAAAGGTGAAATAAGTGCAAGTGATTTTTAGATAACGACTATAGACCTGGGCTTTTCTACTGAACAACAAGAGGGTCAAGAAGCTAAGGATATCATAGATACCTTATTGGCCAGGATAGTAAAAAAAAAAACAAAGAATAAGGAGCATAAGGAGTACATTGCTCAAATGCAGATATTCATAAAGGGATTAGTGGCACCCATTAATATCCCCATTTCAAAATCCACCCCACTAGAAATAGTGTCACAAGATGAGATCACAGGGTTAGATGTCATGAAGCACCAATCATATGTGCTAGACAAATGGTTTATTCAATTCCTATCTGAAGGGGAATAGGTGATCAAGACCTCACTTGCCAATTGGGACTTGCTTAGCACTTTGAAGAGCAAGGTTGATAAGATGCAGAAATAAATTGTATAGACGTCAATGAAAGTAGATAAACATTTGATTTCTCTTTCTAAGATGAAGAAAATAGATGTGAATGTCCTAATATCTAATAATATCTTGATGGGTCAGACTTCATAGCTATTAGATAAATGGTATGAAGACACAAAGTTTGAGGTAGATATCTTGAAGAAATGTAATGCTAAATCCATGGATATCAGTGTCAAATTACATGGGCTCTTGTTAGAAGAGATAGAAATTTTGGAGGCTCTTGAAGACAAGATTGAAGGAAAGGTAGAAAACCAAGATATGGACTTTGCCACCCAAGCCTTCCAAAATAACTTTAGACCTGCATCAAATGATCCTCTTAACCATTTTGCTAAGGATATAATTGACAAGGCTATGAGGATGAGAGCCAAGATAGAGAAGTATAATGATGTACTGAATAGCCAGAGGAATAAGTGGATATCCTTGCAAACTCAATTCAATAGTCAGGGGCATACATTTAAGAAGGCTAAGATACAGGATGGAGGGGAGATAGAAAGAATAGTCCAAGCATATGAACCTATCAAGGGGACTATTAATGTGCATATAGAAGATGACCCATCCACAGATGAAGAGGAGTAAGTAAAGATGCAGGGTGCATGGATATGCTGACTAAAGCGACATGATCTTGGTAGAATATTCTAGAATGACAGTTGTATTCCACCAGATGGTTGCCAACTAGGAACCTCTACCACATGTTTTGGTCTTTTAACCTGGTCAAAGCAATATGGACTGTTGATTGTAATGGATGAATCCTATCCACAGGATCTTTTGTAATCGTGTCCCTTCCTTACTCTATAAAAGGAGGTGGATTGTACTTTGTAAAATTATTAGGATCTTAATTGAGATAGGACTATTGAATGTCATGGTACTTTTTCAAGACCAATTGTAAATATGTTCACATTTGAATACTAAATGCAATAGAGATATAGATTACAGCTACATAGTAAATCTTGAGTAATCTTCTGGTTATCATCTGGACTTGTCATTGTGATATGATGTGTCCCTTGGAGTGCATATTAACTAGTGCTTGTTGTTGATTTCCTATTCCTTTGAAGATTAGCACCAATTGTGTGAAGTTGTGGAATGTCCTGGCATAGCATGGTTTGGTTTTCATCTCTATTTCATGAAGTATTGAATTGTACATATGTAGCAATGGTTGAAACTCACTCATTTCAGTAAAATTAGCAAAGCATTAGTTTAAATTTGTTTAAATTCATTCAAAGATCACCATAACTACAAATACACAGATAAATGGAAAGTAGAAGATAAAATATGGAGATATCTGTATACAAATGAAGACCTGTAGCATATTTTAAATAGAGTGCATACAAAATAGAAAATATCAAGCAAATAAACATAAATAATGGCATGAATCATGAAAATACATGCTTATAGGCACAGTATTTGAACAAATTTATAGTGCATTTGTGGAAATTAGTTCATGATAATTGAATTAAGGATAGTTTTAGAAGAATTAAATAAAAATCATCATGAATCAATTTAGCAGGAATGATATGCAAAACAATTGATCAAACTTATATAAATATCTGCATGATCAGGTTAAATACAGTAGGATTTAACATCGTTTGTTGAGAATTCACAGAAAATAGGTGAAACAGAGCATATCCAGATCTAAAGAACTTCAAAGCAGAAATTTAAGGCCCATGAATGGAAAACAACAACTCACATCAAACTAACTGAGAGATTATCAGAAGGTCAAGACCTGACTAATAGAACCATGGAGTTATAAATTCATTCTGAATTGATCATACTTTTTAAGATCTAAAGGTTTGTTTGTGAACTCTTTATCTATGTTATTGATGAAAGTAGATTGTCATTGATGACAAAAAGGTGTTGGTGTTGATAGGAGTTGTTCATATACTTCAGGTTGATATGTTGTTTCATGGCTAAGTTAGGAAATGCAAACTTGTTTAAATGGGCACGAATATCTCATGCCATGTTTAAATGATGGTGAGCAAAGGCATGTTTTAAATATTCATTCAAAGGACTTTGTTTTATGAAGAACCTTATTTAATGGGAGCTCCATTTATTAAAAAGCATCCAAATATATTTGAAGATCAATATTTAATGGGACCAAATTGGAAGGAGAGCTCAAATTGCTTTATTTAAATAAAGTGGACTTTATATGCTTAAAAAGTGGGGAGCAAAAGCATTGAATATTTAAATATATAAAATTTGATTTTTATCCTATTTTGTTGATCCCCTTTAAATGCCATATTTTATGACATAAATAAAAATGTGAAGTTACAAAGCTACTTTTAAGGAGATTTTCAAAGCTATTTTTAAGGAGATTTTTGTGGGAGTTTTTATGAAGATTTTTTTCTTTGTTCTATTTTTTAAACTCTCCTTCATGGCAAGAAGAATATTAAGGAGTAGTTTTTTTTTTTTTAAAAAGAAGGGAAGTTATTTTGAGAGATATTTCTTATTTTGATGAGAAGGTTAAAAGTTTTTTTTTGTGGAGAATATTTTTATTTTGCAGATGGTTTTTTGGAAGAAGAAACTGAAGAGAAGTATGGAAGTTTTTTCTTGAAGATATTTTATTTTGCAGATTGAAGATTTTTTGAAATAAAATTGCAGAGAAGATAAAAAGGTAGATTGGTTTATTTTTGAAGATATTTGCAGAGAAGGGTCATTTAATGAATATTTTTGATGAAAATTTTTTCCAGGATTTGAAGTATTTTTTTTGTGAAGCTTTTTATGTGTAGATTGAGGAAGATTGACAATATTTCATTGAATTTTTTTATTATAGAAAATCAAAGGTTATTTGTAGATGAACATAAAGTTTTGACAGAGATTTTTTTATGAAGACTTTATACAAGGCAAAATGATTTTTGAAGTCTTGTTGAAAAGAAAATGAAAAATGTGAAGGAGAAGATGAAGGGTTTGAGAAGATGAAAGTTCTCAAAGATTTTTTATTTGCAGAGGGAAATTGAAAAGTCTTTGAATTAAATATGCACAGATAAATATGAAGATTTATATTCTTGCAAGAAAATAGTTTTTGCAGGTGAAGATGAATGGATCAGAGAAAAAGGAAATTTGAAGATGAAATAAATTATTTCATATCAATCTGATTTAATTCTAAAAGATATTATTATTGTAATTTATGAAGAAGAAATTGCAAGAGTCTTTGAAGTGCAGAGAAAATATGAAGTGTTTTTGAAGATATATTTTAAAAAATAGAGATTCCGACAGGGAATTGAATGGGTGCATTAAATGGAAGACATTTACAGATATAAGGGCAAAAATAAGATATTAAAAATCATTGAATTTGTTTTTCAGAATATGAAAGGTTTTATGCTCACTAAAATAGATTTGCAGGACAGAGAATTTGAAGAGACCATATTTGGAAATGCAAGAATATCATCTTGTATATATTGGCTTGACAGATGGATTAATGCAATGTTGTTGAGTATATCCGGATGTAGGATTGATTTTGAATAGAATGGACATTTGACAGACACATGAGAGAGAAGAAATGTTTTGTATTGAAATAGAGAAACCCTTTGAATTCTTTCTGTAGTAGGGGTTGGTGCTCCTTGAAGCTGGTGCTTCTAAACAGTATGCCAGTGAGGCTTGCAAGTCAGTGAGACCTTAACATTTGTCAGTGAGACACATATTGTAGCCAGTGAGGCTTCTTTGTAGCCAGTGAGGCATGTTTTATCAGTTAAGCCAGTGAGGCAATTCTGGAGTGGTTTTTCTACCCCTGGAGGGTTTTCCACTCGTGCAATTCTTGTGTCTTGATTCATATTGATTATCTCTCTATGGTTGTATGTTTTACTCATGAGTTTTTATTTTCATTCTCAGTTATGTGCATATGTGTTTGACAAAGTTATGTGCATATGTGTTTGACAATTCAATGATAACTTTCTCTCCTTGTGCTCTCCAAGTTAAAATTTTTAAAAAGATTAGAAAATTCACACAACACTGATTCACCCCCCTCTTAGTGTTGTCCTTAACTCCTACAATTGGTATCAGAGCCAAGTTCCCTTTTTAAAGTCTAATAGGCTCGGGTAGGTCCTGGTAGTGGAGTATAATAGGTAAGAAGAATAGAATTAAGATGTCAAATAAAGATGCTGATCAAAAGATGGTAAAGCAAGCCTCAGTTGTGCCCAGTAATGATTTGTTGCATTTGTCACCCTTGATAATTGATACAAAGAATGGTCATGCAGTTGAGAATTTTGATAAATTTAATGAAAGAAAAGATATCTTTGCTATTGAGACTAATAATGAAGATGAACAGGAATTTAATGAAGATATTTTTGAGGTTGATTTTGAAGGAGAGCTTCTATGTGCCTTGGATACAATTAAGCAACTTAGTAAAGAAAATAGAAGATTAAAAGATCAGCTTATACAAGAGAAAGAATTCAAGGACAAAGTTGTTTTAGATCTTGAAGAGGAAAGAAACCTGATTGTAGACTTGAAGAATCAAGCAGGTGAATCAGACAAATTGATTGTTAGTTTGAAGACAGAGGTTGAGAAAGCTAAGAAGATAACCGATGAAACAAAATCTGAGTTGGAAGCTAAAAAGGTTGAATGTCAAAAGCTAGAAAAAGAAATAATTTCTTTAAGTAAAGAAATTGAGGATGTTAAGAAGCAATTAGAAAAGAATCTAAAATTTGAAGAGAGCACAAACAGGTTAAACGAGATGTTGGGAAAACAAAAACAACATGGGGATACTTTTGGACTTGGTTATGAAGAAGGAGAGTCTTCTAAAGCTAGAGATACTCCTAGAAGAAAAATTGATCAGCCTGATGCTCCTGAAAGAAAAGTGAACAATCAAAGAAGAAGTATTGCACCTATAAGACAAGCTTAAATGTACAGGTATAACTATTCATTTAATGGTTACTGTTATACTTGTAATCATTTTGGGCATAAAGCAGTTGATTGTAGAAGGAATACTAACCTTGTATGTTACAAGTGCAATAATGTTGGACACATACAAAGAAATTGTAAAGTGCATAGAAGGTATAATCCCACATGGAAGCTTAATATGAATGATCAAAGGCACTATCAGTTATTTGATTATGATTGCAATATAGTCTGTTATAATTGCAATACTCTTGGTCATAAAGCACACAGTTGCAGGAAAGTTTCACCTGATTTGAAAAAGTGGAAAAGAAAAGAAGCTGAAAAAGTCTGGAAGAAGAAAGAACTTGTAATGGTTTGGAGACTGAAGCAAAAACAAAGTGAAAAGAAGGTAAATCCCAAACTTGTGCATCTAGCACAAGTTAAATCATTAGTTGCATAACAAATAGCATGAAGTAAGGGGGAGTTGTTCATGTCCTATCAATTGACCCCAAGAAGTTTCAGGAAGGAGATCATTTGAATGGTGATCTTGTCTTGTTTATCATATTTGCCAATCTTGTGAGATAGTTGTTGAAGATGTTGCTAACTAAGTTGATTTTTAGTGTATATCAGTGATGCAGGAGGAGCTTGTTAATGCAGTTGGTATGCAAAATTGATGGACTGGATGCTCATATGGAAATGTTCTTGATGTGATAATCTCACATGTTTCTTTGATATTTTTCATCAGTAATATGTTTCAGGGGTAGTATGTACAAATTGTGTGATTCTAGTGGTATCAGGTGTTCATGAGCAATGACATGTTCAGTGAATGCAAGGTGTTGATAAGTAGTTAAAAGATTTATTACTTAAAGAGATTGATGATGTTGAATATCTTGTTCTATTCATATCATGTTGGTGCTCACAAAGGATCTTGGATAGATGTTTTTCTTATGTTGCCTAAGGAGGTTGAAAAATGGAAGAAGTTAAAATCTTGTCTCTGCATCTGGTTTTACAAAGTGTTGTTGCAGGAAGAACTTGGTGTGCAGTCTTGATGGGCTGATTTGAATGATAAAGTCAAGAGGAAGGAGTTCATTCTTGTTGATTGCAGATGTGGTTATGTATATATTAGGTTTGACAGTGTGTTGTAAAAGGTATCTTGTACAGAAGGATGATCTTTATTCTTGATTACAGAATGAATGTTCATTTAGAAGTGATCATTGGTGTAATAATTTTTGCTGAGAGCTTGTTGTCCTTACATTGATACAAGAAAAGTTGATTGTGATGTCAAAAGGTGTTTGATGGTGACATGATTTTTCTTAGCATGGATGGTTTGATGGCAATAATTGGATGGTTTACTTTAGGGCTAAGTCAAGAAGTGTATTAGTGTTTCAGGAGTTTGTTAAAGGAAGTAATCAGAGGATCTCATTGATGTCAGTGTTTCATCTTCATCTACAAATTTGTGTTGTGATTAGAAGTGGAATAGTGCAGTCTATGGGTAGCTTGTACAGCTTGTAACAGTGGTTTGGTGCTTGGTTTGATATGCCTTACATGATTGTTTGATGTCTTGTTGCTCTTAAGTTTTTATGGTTATTCAATATGCAGATGAACATGGAAAGAGCTCAGAGCTCTTAGGAAAAGTTTTGGACAACAAATTGAAAAATAATCAGTGCCTTAAGTGGTATTTCAATTCTTGGTTGGTATGAAGGATGATAAGGGGGAGATAATAGCCTTTGTCATCAGATGTCAAAAAGGGGGAGAAAGAAAAATGTATCAGGTAGTTTTGCCATCAATGACAAAGGGGGAGATTGATGAAAGTAGATTGTCATTGATGTCAAAAAGGTGTTGGTGTTGATAGGAGTTGTTAATATACTTCAGGTTGATATGTTGTTTCATGGCTAAGTCAAGAAATGCTAACTTGTTTAAATGGGCACGAATATCTCATGCCATGTTTAAATGATGGTGAGCAAAGGCATGTTTTAAATATTCATTCAAAGGACTTTGTTTTATGAAGAACCTTATTTAATGGGAGCTCCATTTATTAAAAAGCATCCAAATATATTTGAAGATCAATATTTAATGGGAGCAAATTGGAAGGAGAGCTCAAATTGCTTTATTTAAATAAAGTGGACTTTATATGCTTAAAAAGTGGGGAGCAAAAGCATTGAATATTTAAATATATAAAATTTGATTTTTATCCTATTTTGTTGATCCCCTTTAAATGCCATATTTTATGACATAAATAAAAATGTGAAGTTACAAAGCTACTTTTAAGGAGATTTTCAAAGCTATTTTTAAGGAGATTTTTGTGGGAGTTTTTATGAAGATTTTTTTCTTCTTTCTATTTTTTAAACTCTCCTTCATGGCAAGAAGAATATTAAGGAGTAGTTTTTTTTTTTTTAAAAAGAAGGGAAGTTATTTTGAGAGATATTTCTTATTTTGATGAGAAGGTTAAAAGTTTTTTTTTGTGGAGAATATTTTTATTTTGCAGATGGTTTTTTGGAAGAAGAAAATGAAGAGAAGTATGGAAGTTTTTTCTTGAAGATATTTTATTTTGCAGATTGAAGATTTTTTGAAATAAAATTGCAGAGAAGATAAAAAGGCAGATTGGTTTATTTTTGAAGATATTTGCAGAGAAGGGTCATTTAATGAATATTTTTGATGAAAATTTTTTCCAGGATTTGAAGTATTTTTTTTGTGAAGCTTTTTATGTGTAGATTGAGGAAGATTGACAATATTTCATTGAATTTTTTTATTATAGAAAATCAAAGGTTATTTGCAGATGAACATAAAGTTTTGACAGAGATTTTTTTATGAAGACTTTATACAAGGAAAAATGATTTTTGAAGTCTTGTTGAAAAGAAAATGAAAAATGTGAAGGAGAAGATGAAGGGTTTGAGAAGATGAAAGTTCTCAAAGATTTTTTATTTGCAGAGGGAAATTGAAAAGTCTTTGAATTAAATATGCACAGATAAATATGAAGATTTATATTCTTGCAGGAAAATAGTTTTTGCAGGTGAAGATGAATGGATCAGAGAAAAAGGAAATTTGAAGATGAAATAAATTATTTCATATCAATCTGATTTAATTCTAAAAGATATTATTATTGTAATTTATGAAGAAGAAATTGCAAGAGTCTTTGAAGTGCAGAGAAAATATGAAGTGTTTTTGAAGATATATTTTAAAAAATAGAGATTCCGACAGGGAATTGAATGGGTGCATTAAATGGAAGACATTTACAGATATAAGGGCAAATATAAGATATTAAAAATCATTGAATTTGTTTTTCAGAATATGAAAGGTTTTATGCTTACTAAAATAGATTTGCAGGACAAAGAATTTGAAGAGACCATATTTGGAAATGCAAGAATATCATCTTGTATATATTGGCTTGGCAGATGGATTAATGCAATGTTGTTGAGTATATCCCGATGTAGGATTGATTTTGAATAGAATGGACATTTGACAGACACATGAGAGAGAAGAAATGTTTTGTATTGAAACAGAGAAACCCTCTGAATTCTTTCTGTAGTAGGGGTTGGTGCTCCTTAAAGCTGGTGCTTCTAAACAGTATGCCAGTGAGGCTTGCAGGTTAGTGAGACCTTAACATTTGTCAGTGAGACACATATTGTAGCCAGTGAGGCTTCTTTGTAGCTAGTGAGGCATGTTTTATCAGTTAAGCCAGTGAGGCAATTCTAGAGTGGTTTTTCTACCCATGGAGGGTTTTCCACTCGTGCAATTCTTGTGTCTTGATTCATATTGATTATCTCTCTATGGTTGTATGTTTTACTCATGAGTTTTTGTTTTCATTCTCAGTTATGTGCATATGTGTTTGACAAAGTTATGTGCATATGTGTTTGACAATTCAATGATAACTTTCTCTCCTTATGCTCTCCAAGTTAAAATTTTTAAAAAGATTAGAAAATTCACACAACACTGATTCACCCCCCTCTCAGTGTTGTCCTTAACTCCTACAGTTATGACTAACATCATGATCAATATAAATTAGCACTAGAAGGAGGGCCAAGGCATTTTGATTTGAAGATTCGTTGCCTAGATATCTTTTCCCACGTTCAAGTGAGGTGATATTTTCAAAATTTCATAAGATTACCTAAAATCTCATTCATTTGTGCAAAGTTCTCATCTGTTGTTAGTTATTTGAAGAATTTGTTTAAAAATATTTTGTCCTTGTGGTCAGTTGACCTAATATTTACAGTTAGTGATTTGAATTTCCATAATTCGAGTTAATATTTGCAATTTCTACAAATACAGTGCAAATATCCTGTCACTTTGGACATTTGACCATAAATATCCACTTTAGAGGAATAAATACCCTGATCTTTACAAAGATCTAGTTAGAATATCCATATTAGGCCATAAGTTGTGAAGCTCTGGCTCACCGACCTAATACCATGTAAAGATCCACCGAACTTTTTGACGAATTGTCAATTTGCAAACTTAGACCCCATACAACCAATATCCATCACAGTCCTGGTCCTAGTTCTCTAGTATCTCTGGTTATACCTATTGTAACACCTCTAGTATCTCCAGTAGTGCCCCAAATACCTCAGGTACCTCCTACAATGTCATTCTTTACAGTGGAACCACCACTTATCTTTACAACATATCATCCTTTGCCAAAGAATCCAGACAAGATTTGTCCAAAGTATCATCCTTATCAAGATGCAGAGGATCACATCTGAACTTACAAAGAGGCTTGCTTCAGAGCCTAGATAGACGATGAGGATGTTGTGTGTAGGTTATTGCCTTACTCATTAGGAGAAGAAGCATACGGTTGGTACAATAGTCTCACCTGATCCTCCATAGCCCCTTGGGATACCTTGGAGAAAGCTTTCCTAGGAAGATTCAAAATATCAGTAGATCCAGCTATTGCATATCACATGTTTGCTACAAGCAAGAGAGCTGAGGGGGAGCTAATGTCTAATTTCAATGCTAGGTTCCAGAAAATGTACTCCAAACTTGTTGCTCCATATAATGTAGGTGATGAGGCAGCAAGGTCAATATATTATTCAGCCTTAGATCCCCTGACATCCATATTTATTAGGAGGACACATTCTACAATTACTACTCTGGCAGGTGCTTATGAAGAATCCATCAAAGTCAATCAACAGCTAACACCTAGTTTCACTCCTAATTTAGGATATCCTACATATCCTAGTCAACCAAAAGTTAATGGAACCATGATACCTCTAGCTATAATGCTTAACCCATTACAGGTACCTCCACTTAGTATAATTCCCCCTCCAAATGGAAATGGCTAGATGATACCTCATCCTAGACATGCACCTCAAGATGCTACACAAAATAATAACAATGACAGTTCTTTCTTCAAACCTCAATAAGATAATGTAGTTGCCAAAGCCTAGGAAGAGAAGGATGGCATCAAGGAAATATCTATACAGCCAAGAAAATTAACTATCGAGATCTCACACATGAGGAGTCAAAATCTTTATTCTCAGTCAAATCAAAATAGAGTATATCTTGATAGAGGATATGGAAACAACAATGATAGGTCTAGATATCCTGACAAGAGGTACAATAATGATAGGAATTTCAATAACAATAGCAATAATAATGCTACCCCTAGGCCACCTAGAACTTGGAACACCTAGCCTACATGGCTCATTACCTTCACCATTGGATAATTAGCCTCCTACTGAATCTAAATAGATGACTAGAGTCAAACTACCAAAAGTTGCACTCACAAATTGGTGCAGGAAGCGTAATACAAATCACATGATGAGCTTGATTGTGTTGGCAAGAGACACTTCTCCAGTATGGATCTATATGTTGTCATTGATGGAAACAAGGCTCAAAGATCCTATGACCATGACATGAAGAGATATCTCTGGAAGAACATATTAGATTCCAGGACCGATTGACAAAAAATGGCTAAGTATGGAAAGTATGCAGAGTAGAAGACAAAAAGTCAGCTAGTATGCCTCTGCAGATGATGATCTGGTAATGCGGTTTAGGTATGATGTCATTTGGTGTCTGATAGTGTTACACCTTAGAGATTAAGTCCTGATCCTCTCTAGAAGTCATCTTGAAGAAATGTTTAAGACCGGGCAAGCAAAGGTATAGCAGGAACAGTGAACAGAGTCTAGTGCAGTGGTTTGCATTCCTCCACAAATAAGTATTTTGTTATATAGTTGTAAGATGTTGTAAACACTTGTGAGAAGTATCTTATTCCAGAGTTAGGAGATCTGAAGTTCACCAGAAGGCTAACTACAAGCGGCTAAGTACCAGCATAGTGCTTGATAGAGTTTAACAAAGACAGAGTCTGAAGTTCTAATGGTCCGCATTTCTCTGCAAGATGATGCCATGCCTTGTGGTACTAAAGGTGATTTTGGGAATGTGTAAAGAGTCCTTGATATGATTCTGGAAGTGTTTTGTGATCAGCAATAAAAGTTGTAAGACAGCAGATGAAGTTGTTAAGCATGTTCTTGAGGAATAGGTTGACTGGTGAGATAAATCATCATGCGGAGAAGAGTTAATGTTTGGAGGATTTATGTAAGTAATTGAATGATTAGAGATGACCTATATGAACATGTTTGGGAGAAGATTTGGGTCCACACAACACATAGTGCATTGGATTAAGCGACAAGGTACATCTTTCTATGTACACGTTTCACTTCTTGGATGCCGACCTAATTATGGATTAAATCATGATGCAGATATATATAAGAATGATGATCTTTGGTTAAAGTGTGTGAGTGTGGGGATATATGTATATGATGCAAAGATGTGAATAGTTGAGAAGAGTTAAAGGATCAATAGCGATGAAGACTTGGGATTCAGAATACAGTTGTTAAATTATTACACCCTGACATAGTGGCAGATTCTTAAGCAGTATTTAGTTATTATGTATGATCTAAGTGGAAGCATATTTTGCCATCATGGTAGTAAACCGGTAGTGAGCCTCTAGTAGGGTTTAACAACCCTCAGGGTTTAACAGCCCTCATTGTAGTCTTGCTAGGTTTAGGGTTGAGGCAGTGAGCCTGCTAAACTTAGTTGTACTTCATGGCTGTAAGCCAGTATGTTCTAGGCCCGTGGAGTGACCAAGCCTAAACATCACTTTTGTAAAGATTGCAATATATTTATGAGAGCTAATCCTCTTCATGGTTTTTCCCTCTTTGGGTTTTCCACATAAAATCTTGGTGTTATGTGTAATGCTTTTGTGGATGTTATTCAGTTGTATATTTTGCTTCTGTTGGATTATTCTTTTGAAATGGTTAAAAGTAAAAGTACATGAAAAGATTTATAGAACACTGATTCACCCCCCCTCTTAGTGTTCCTAACATTCAACAATTGGTATCAGAGTGAGGTTCCTCAGAAGAAGTTTAACAACTTGAGGAAGATCAAGGATAGTGTGATCATGGCAGCAAGAATGTATGGAAATTATGAAAGGTGCAACCAACTAGAAGTAGCTCTTATGGATCTTGAAAACTCTGAATAAAAAAGTCTGGGATCTGAAAGAAAAGTTGCAACAAGCAGATGAATGCATCTTAAAGCTGAAGGAGCAAGTCAAGAAATTCAAAGACAAATACAAAGAAGTCAGTAACCAACTGCTATCAGCAAATGAAGCTCTAGAGGATTTGGAAGCAAAAGTTGCAAAAAGAATAAGAGCAGAAGATGATCTAAATCTGATTATGAAGAACATATCAGAAGACTGTGCAAAACTTGAAAAAGAGATTATAAGTTTAAAAATAGATCTAGAAAAGGCTAGAAGCTTTGAAGAAAAATTCAAGATAAGTACCGCCAAGCTTGATGAAATGATTACTAGCCAGAAGAATACCGGTGACAAACATGGTTTAGGATTTGAGAAAGGAGAAAGTTCAAACTCTAGGTAAATAAGCATTCAGCCAAGGCAAAACAAAGGATACCAGTTCAAAAATCAAAGAAGAAGACCTAGAAGACCTCCAATCAGACAACCAAATGCTCAAAGGTACTCATCTTTCAATGGTTATTGTAATTCATGTAATAAGTTTGGTCATAAGGCTACTCAGTGTAGAAGTAGAATAAATCAAAAGACTCTAGTATTCTCTAGTCAATGTTTCAATTCCAAGAAAATTGGTCATAGAATGAATGAATGTAGAAATCATTTAAAGAAAAGTCTTAACAATGGAAGGAATGATCAGCCATTCAAAGGTAAATGCTTCACTTGCAATAGGATTGGTCATAGAACTATTGTCTGCAAAAGTAAAGTAAGTCAGAAACCTATTAGGTGCAATGTATGCTATAAATTTGGACACAGATCAAATGAATGTAGAAGCTCAATGAGAACTAACTTTCAAAATACAAGGAACAGTCAATCATTCAATGGAAGGTGTTTTGCATGCATTAGATTTGGACATATGGCTAATCAATGCAGATTAAATTCAATCAATGATAGGAATCGAGGTCAAAAGAATGTGGTGTGCTACATTTGCAATAAATTTGGACATGTTGCAAGGTTTTGTAGAAGTAGGAATGAGAAGAGAAATCACTATTTTGAAGAAAGGAAAATAGAGTAGAGGAATGACAAGGGAAAAGAAAAAGTTGATCCGGTTGAAACCAAGAAAGAAATGAACAAGGTATGGATCAAGAAAGGAGTAATTGAAGTCAGAGATCAATCCACACCAATATCTATTGTAGATACCTCCTCTGGGAAGTAAACTGAGAACTCTGGCTCAGGGGGAGCAATGTAGAAAATTCAAATCCCCCAGCTATAAAATCTGGCATGAAGATGTATCATGGAATTTGATATGACACACCTATAAAAGAAGAACCCGAAGAAAAGGAGTCAATGCGATATATTGTGGAGCAATCCTAAACGACTGAGTTCTACAGCAAGGGGCTTTAACAACTTTTTCAAAATAAGCATTTAATGACATCTAGGTGACATCATGCAAAGGAGAAAATGGAACTTGTTTAATCTCAAATCACTTTATATTTGAAGCTATCAAGTACTCAAAGAGATCAGAATAGACTTTGAGCCACAACAACCAAGATTTGAAGGGTTTAGAGAAATTTAGAAAAAGGAAACCCTAATTCGGTAGTACAAGGTAATCTCGTTCAAAACCTTCTTGTGAATCTGTTAAAATTTTTGAAATGGCATCACCACATGTTGTTGATATTACTGAATGAGTGCGACCAAAGTTCAAAAAATACTCATTCAAATCAATCAAGGTCAATCAGTTGGGTACATTTTCAAATATTCCTCACAGAGTTATGCATGTAGAAGATGTTAGGGCATATATTCATGTTGCCCTACAAGAATTTGGTGATAGCAGGTTTACTGATCTCTACACAAAACATCTGAGCAATAAGAATCTCAAACTGAAGGATGAATATTTAGCATTAGAAGAAAATAAATTTATTTAGTATTTAGATTTTCCAACATTTATGGAAGATGAATGGGTCTAATATGTGTTAAGTAGGATTCATGATGAGTTCATATGGCTTGTGAGACCATTCAAGATTACAAAAGATGCTATCAGGGTAGTCGCTAGATTGTACTCCACCAGATCAATACCTCTATTGAAAGTCATGAAGAATGATACAGTAATTACAGCTACCGGAGCAAAGTTTGATAAGAGAGCCTTGACAATAAATGACATTGAGGATCATTCCGTGAGATTTACCTCAATGGTATTGGGATACAAAGTTTATTTCACCAACTGGGAGAACTTTGTTTCAGGCACGACCATTTACATAGCCTATCAAATGCTTAAGAAAAATGCTGATTATGACATCTGTGAATTGCTCCGACAGCAAGTAATGGAAAATCTGAAGAAGACAAAAGAAGGTAAATACCCATTTAAATTTGGCACACTGATCATGTGTTTATTCTTCTATTTTATGCAAGAGTTGCCTAGTATGAAAAAACTATTCTAGACCAGTGATAAACCTGTCACAGTTCAAATTAAAAATTTGTTGAGTAGCATAGGCACCATTGATGCACAGTATACAACCCTATGGGGCTATTTTAAGAATTTCCAAAGATCAATGCAAGCCAGAGAAAGAATTCCCAAAACAATTGTTGAAAAATACAAGGACACAATTTGCTTCATTGTGACAAAAGATCAGTGTTTGATGGAGGTTGTTGAGCCTAGAACGGTCTGGGTTATGCCTATGGGATATGAGGTAGATGGAGTTGTAATGGAAAACTATGCTGAATATATGCTGAGCAAACCTAGAGATCCTAAGGAAGAAAGATTTGGGACTTATGATGAATTGCATACCAAAATTCTTGTTGAAGTCAGAAAACCTGAAATCTCCAGGAAAATGACGAAAGTAGCAAAATAAATCACCATAAAAGTTGGCTTTACAATAGAAGAAGTGGTAAAAACAAGGGAAAAGGCACAAGCCATTAAAGAAGTAGAAGAAAAGAGAAAAGGTGAATCAACTAGGGCTTTGAAAGAACAAAAAGATAAGTTAGAAAAGATAGAAAAGGCAAAAAGAAAAACTAGAGATTCCACTGCTATTGAAGCCTCATCCACTCTCTCTAGTTCCACACCATCTACAAATGTGGAAAATCCTGCCACCAACTCCAAAAGAATGAAGACCAAAGCCAAGAGAATGCATGCAAGCATAATTATTGATGAAGAAGAGACAAAATTAGATAAGGAGGTAAAGATAGTGAAAGTTGGTGCTACTAAAGTATTCAAAAGTAGCAAGGAGAAGTCATCAAAAAGGAAGACACCCAACAGAAAATAGGAAGAAGATGAGTCTCACGCAACACTAAAGATTGAAGATGTATTAAAGTCTGTCATTGTTGATGGTAACCTGAAAACTGTGGCTGAGTTTTATGATGATTATAATGATGCTGACAAGAGGATTTTGGAAGAAGCTATTGTAGAGTATTTGAAGATATACAACAAAGCCCTGATTGAGATCATTAGTGATCTCCCAGACACCTTGGGAAGTATTCTATCAGTCAGAAAAGAAATAGCTATGGCAAAAGATATTGAACTGAGAGAGCATTCCTTGATACGATTATGTCCGGGGATCACTCCTGAGGAGAAGATCAAAATCTCAAAAGAAATTAAAGATGCTTTCAGGACCAAGAAAAGAATGAACTCGTTGATGTTGGGAGAAATTTACAAAGTGGTTAAGGAAATGGAGGAAATCACCCTAGCAGCATTAAAGAAAAACAATATTCCCACTATCTATGACAATAAAGAAGCAAATGATGAAGACATATCTCCACCAGAAGTAAGCCAAAATCAAGAATCTAAATAGAGTGATCAAGTTCCCAACACTGATGCAGTAGATATAATAGATCAAAGTGACATTGAAACTAATTCTCCTTCTATACATCAAGATAAAGGTCAAGAGATTAAGGAAGAGAGGAAGAGCCCTACTCTAGAGAAAAACACAGATGAATAGGAAATTATGGACATAGACCCTCTAGATCAAAGTCAAGGAGAATTATTAGAAAGGGAAAGAGACACTACAGATGTCTCTAATAGGCAACAAGTTGCAGAAGAATTTGAACTCCCTCAAGGTCCAATCAACTTGGCCTCATTGTCACCTTTCCAAAAGTTCAAGCTAGTATCTGTGGTTCAGACCAAGGTACAGGAAGAGTTGTTACAATCACATGGTCAAGATAACAAACTGATCAACAAAGCATCTACTATCTTGGAAAAGCTACTGCCATCATCTCCAAGGGATATCTCATTATCTCCTGCTAACCATCTCAAGAAGCTATTAAATTTTGTAAGTGTACATTTTGAATCTTTTGTAAAATCTGCAGAAGTAAAAGTAAGGAAGGAAATTGATGATAGAAGATTGGTTGAGTTGAAGAGCATGATAGATCGAGACAAAGTTTTGTTAGATAATGGAATTAAGAACATACAAAGTGCCATTGAAGAAGCTAGAAAAATATACAAATTTTGTTTATCCTGGCCAAAGATCACAAAGGAACTAGAAGATAAAATCAAAGATTTGGAACTCAAACTGCTGAATATCTTTGAGACATATAATCCAACAGCCGAGTCAATAAATACCAAAGAAACACAAGTTACAAATATCCATAATGATCTGAATACTCTGATGAAGAAAAAGGGAGAAATCAAAGATAGGTTGTGCCAGCTGAAAGGATTGATAAGTCTGAAGACTGATTCCATGACCAATTTGGCAGATGAAGCCATGAAATCTCAAGCACTAATTGACACACCATCAGATCTCCAAAAGGCAGAAAAGCTAGTATTTTTTATGAATGGCCACATCCAAATTTTAGAAAGTACAAGAAATAGATGGAATGGAGAGATAGCGCTAATAAAGACTATCTATAGTGACATTTTGCCTTCAAACACAAATTAAGATGAGATTGTGCTTGTAAATATGCGGCAAAGTATATAACATTTTGTAATTTTGGGATCACACCCTTTGCCATTGATGTCAAAGGGGGAGAAGTAGATCAGTGAAAAATGGATAATCATCTCAGGGGGAGCAAGAAAGTATAGTGTATATAGTAAGGGGGAGCAGTCAGGCATTTTTCACTAAGTGTTGCCATCAATGCCAAAGGGGGAGATTATTGGAAAGAGACATTGCTCTAGTATGGATCTATATGTTATCATTGATGGTAACAAGGCTCAAAGATCCTATCACCATGACAGGAAGAGATATCTCTAGAAGAACATATTAGATTCCAGGACCGGTTGACAGAAAATGGCTAAGTATGGAAAGTATGCAGAGTAGAAGACAGAGAGTCAGCTAGTATGCCTCCGCAAATGATGATCTGGTAATGCAGTTTAGGTATGATTTCAGTTGGTGTTTGATAGTGTTACACCTCAGAGATTAAGTCTCGATCCTCTCCGAAAGTCATCTTGAAGAAATGTCTAGCTCCGGGCAAGCAAAGGTATAGTAGGAACAGTGAATAGAGTCTAGTGCAGTGGTCCGTATTCCTCCACGGATAAGTACTTTGTTATGCGGTTGTAAGGTGTTGTAAACACTTGTGAGAAGTATCTTATTCTATAGCTAGGAGATCTGAAGTTCGCCAGAAGGCTAACTACAAGCGGCTAAGTACCGACATAGTGCTTGACAGAGTTTAACAAAGACATAGTTTGAAGTTCTGATGGTCCGCATTTCTCCGCAAGATGATACCATGCCTTGTGGTACTAAAGGTGAGTTTGGGAATGTGTAAAGAGTCCTTGATATGATTCTAGAAGTGTTTTGTGATCAGCAATAAAAGTTGTAAGAAAACAGATGAAGTTGTTAAGCATGTTCTTGAGGAATAGGCCGACTGGTGAGATAAATCATTGTGCAGAGAAGAGTTAATGTTTGGAGGATTTATGTAAGTAATTAAATGACTAGAGTCAACCTATATAAATATGTATGGGAGAAGATTTGGGTCCATGCAACACATAGTGCATTGGATTAAGCAACAAGGTACATCTTTTTATGTACACGTTTCACTTCTTGGATGCCGACCTGATTATGGATTAAATCATGATGTAGATATATATAAGAATGATGATCTTTGATTAAAGTGTGTGAGTGTGGGGATATATGTATATGATGTGAAGATGTGAATAGTTGAGCAGAGTTAAAGGATCAGTAGCGATGAAGACTTGGGATTCAGAATACAGTTGTTAAATGACTACACCTTGGCATAGTGGCATATGCTTAAGCAGTATTCAATTATTATGTATGATCTGAGTGGAAGCATGTTCTGTCATCAAGGTAGTAAGTTGGTAGTGAGCCTCCAATAGGGTTTAACAGCCCTCAGGGTTTAACATCCCTCATTGTAATCTTTCTAGGTTTAGGGTTGAGGCAGTGAGCCTGCTAAACTTAGTTGTACTTCATGGTTGTAAGCTAGTATGTTCTAGACCCGTGGAATGACCAAGCTTGAACATCATTTCTATAAATATTGCAATATATTTATCAGAGCTAATTCTCTCTGTGGTTTTTCCCTCTTTGGGTTTTCCACGTAAAATCTTGGTGTTATGTGTAATGCTCTTGTGGATGTTGTTCAGTTGTATATTTTGCTTTTGTTGGATTATTCTTTTGAAATGGTTAAAAGTAAAAGTACATGAAAAGATTTATAGAACACTGATTCACCCCCCCTCTCAGTTTTCTAACATTCAACAGATTACCCTCAATTCAAAATAGCAGCCAGTATTTTCCAAGCTGAAGTGTCCAATACTATAGGAGATCCACCTTTTCCTAAAGGAAATGAAATCGTCCCTCTAGGATATGAGTATGCCTTAGTAGTTGAAATCTTTGATAGTCATAAACATCATCAGATGACCTCAACTCATGAAAATTATACTCTGGCCTGTGAGGAGTTTGCCTTAGCCTTTGAGTCAAACTATGTGTTCCCTTTTGAGGAAGAAAATGAACCTGAGTCAGAACCTGAAGAGGTTCATGCTTATCAACAACAATATCAGGTTAGACATAATTACAACTTGAGGAATAACCCTAAATGACCAGCTAGTCCATTGACCACATCTATTCCCCCTAACAATTTCAACACTCCACCTGAGCCCAAGGCTAGTAATCACATTGGTCTTCCTAAGGTGAATACTTAGTACTTCACACCAAGAATACAGTGACAAAATCCATCAGCTAGTTGCCTGAATCAGATAAATTAGTCACCTACTTGGCATAAGAAATGAAAAAGATAAAGATCATCCTATCTCTATCAAAATTACTAAAGACCCCAATCATCAATAAATCCTTCTTGAAGTCCTTAGATGAACCTGCACCCAAAGAGGATAATATTGGTCATAATCCTAGCCACATCATGACTAGATATCCTGCACCTAAAGACAATAATGTCAAGTCTAAAGTGCAAGCTATTGTTCATGATATTGAAACATCACAGATGACTCTATACAGAGATAAGTCTGAATCACCTCCATTCTTGCTTACATTGAGGATTTTTGGCAAGAATTTACACAACTGTCTAGTAGATTCCAGTGCATCAACAAATGTAATGACCTTGTCCATTTGCAATACTTTAGGTCTACATCTAGCCAAATCCCTCAAGAAATTCACATAGCTCGACAAAATAGAAGTAAGTGTGGTGGGAGAGTTAACTCATATCCACATGTAGCTTGCATCAAACCCAAGGGTGCAATACTACATTGACATCCAGGTAGTAGATATCCCTAATACTTATGGAATGTTACTCAACAAAGATTGGTCCAAGACATTAAATGGTTACATGGCCACCAATTTCAATCATATGTGGTTACCATGGAAAGGAATTCCCAACCAACTCAAGATACAAGTTGAACTTAGGATGAAACACATGATCACTTAATACAATCACCTCAATGAGATATTGTATGTAGATGTTGAACCAGGAGTTTATGCTATAAGACCACATACTGTTAGAATTGAAGAAGTCCTGATGTGTAATATGCACACACAAGAAAATAGTGATCAAGAAGACAAGATAATCATTGAGATTGATTACTATTCAACTGATGAAGAGGAAGTAGACTACTTCATTGAATTTGAAAAATACCTATCTAGAGAAATGCAGAAGTGCCAACTGACTGAGACATCCATGGAAGATATCCTGATATCCAAATGGTGCAGATTACATGATGAAGCACATTTAGAAAAGAGTTGTGAAGCATGTCTAGATATGATTGAATTGGAGAGAATGTGTAGTGAAATCGGGTCATCACCAACTGAAGCTAGTGAAATATCTGATGATAATGATGCTGATTCCTATTTATTTTCTTCAAATGCAGGGGAGCATGATCAGATGATACATCAAGATAATGTCTACATGCATAATTTAGAAGAGATTTTGATATGTGAGGAGATGCATCCCTAAGAGTAGAAAAATATTATCACCCCAGGGACCGACTACCTCGTTGAGTCAGACTATGAGCTATTAGATGAGGATAGATGGAGTCATTTGATCAAATTTAAAAAAAATTATCTAAATAGATTCAGAGACATATTATACAAGTTCCTTCACATCATGCATTGATTGAAGGGTGGTGCAGATTTCATGAGGCACCACATTCAGAAGCAACATGTGCCTTATGCCTACATCTATTGAATAAGAAAGAGCAGTTGTATTCTAGAGACAAACTACATGATATTAGGGATATCCCTAAAGATGAAAGAAAAAAGATTGCAACATACCCTGGTAATAAAGATGACAACATCAAAGAGATGAAAAGAGAAGATGTTCAACATGATGATGCCAAAAAGAGACATTCAGATCTGGCAAAAAGAGAACCACAAAAGTTGAAATGGATATCTTCAAGTGTAGTTGCTAGAGATAAAAGGAAAAGAGAAGGTCCTAACAAGCCTTTACTAGAAGATAAGCCATGAATTCTAAGGTTTGATGGCTCTAAATCCAAACAAGGAGCTGGAGTAGGCATTGACCTCATTGATCCATCAATGAGGTCATTTTTACCAGCATATTGATTGCAATTTCCCTGCACTAATAATGTGGCTAAGTATGAAGCCTTGATCCATGGGTTATTGTTTGCTCTCAAGATGCAAGTCAAGATTCTACATGTTTATGGGGAATCAGAATTAGTAGTGAAACAAGTCAGGAGCATCTATGCATGCAACTATAAAAAGATATCAAATTACAAACATAGAGTTTGGGATTTAATAGAAGGATTTGATGCATTCAACATCATGCATGTCCCTAGAGAACAAAATCATAGAGCTGATGCACTGGCATAAGCTGCTAGCACATTAGAACCATTGTCCATCTCTAGGATGAAAAGATTTTTAGTAGAATTGGTATCAATACCCTCCATACCTGATAATGTCACAAATTTCCAAGTGTTTGATGATGATCAACATATCCTGGATTTCATTGTAAATAGGAATATATCTAAAGCATAGATCTTGGATGAGAAGAACCTAGAAGATCATGATTGGGAAGAAGAAGAAATCATGGACTTACCAGGTAACAAAATTCCTAAAGGCATGATTGAGCTTGAAAGAGCTTGGCTTGGACAACATGATAAAACAAAAAGACCTCCCCAAGACAGATGGAGGAGAGTATTCACTTGTCAACATAGGACAGGGTGAGGACACAAGGAATGTCCTGATCGGTAATGTCTACATAGAGGAAGAAAAGGAAGGAATAACTTAGGCACTAAAAGATTATATCCATGTTATTGCATGGTTCTATGATGAACTAAAAACAAATGACACTTCTATTATCACCCATACAATACCACTGAAGATAGACACCAAGCCATTTAGGTAGAAGCAGAGACCAATCAATGATTTGTTGGTGGTGCAGGAGCACCCCTTCAAAATAGAACATAAGTCTATTTATAGTATGTTGACTTCATGATGTAATAAGGTCCATTGGACCAATTCTTATGTTTGTAGGTCAATCTAGGGTTATGTACAGTCTGTTATAGTTATTATGTTAGCTGTCTCCTCCCAGCCGCTTGGAAGTCTCCCAGCCACTGGGAATCAAGTTGGTAGTACTCACGAAGAGTTACTATTTATGCCCTAGATCAATTGGTTTTTGACACAGTAGACACAGCTGATAGTTCAGAGTTCATAGAGGTATTGTGTTTTTGGAGATTTAATAGAGCACTATGATACAGGGAGATTGAATGTTTGTATGCATTTTCTAATATTTGAATAAGAGAAGATCCCATTAGTGTAAACCCTCTAATTTGAACTCCATCTATGTAATCGTTTTTCCCATTTGCAGGTGAGATGGATTTATTTATCCATTCCACCGGATGATTCACAGAATCAGTGGAATGGATCTGTATATTAGATAAGGTTTCCTTTTTGTTTGTTTAGTTTCTGTATTTCATGTTTTGGGATCGAACTGTTACATGTAGTGATTGTTCCTAGCATCCTCATGTGCTAGGGTTCGAAGGATAAGTTCTGTGTTGAAATTGCCACAGAAGCAGATCGGTCGATAACAGGGTTTTTGTGCAAATTTATGAAGGCGTCGGCGTGAGAGGGACTATCGGGTTGAAAGGTTTCCATTGCGCCAATAGAGGGCACTTTCGCTGATCGGGGTGACGAATACAAAGTGTCACCGACAAAAGAGATATCGGCATAAGTCATGGAATTAGCCAAGCAAAGTAGAGATCTGCTAATGTGTAAAGTCTGACCGATAGGCGTGAAGTGTGGATAGTCCATCGGTGAGAGAAGAATCATCTGTGAAGGGTTTCCGGTCTCTCCCGATTGGTTAAGTCTCACCAATGGTAGCGGATATCTAGTGTATCGATGTGAGCAGGAATATCAGCGAAGGAGTTTTAAGTCAGGCCGATGATAGATGTCAGGCCGACAGTGAAGCTAGCACTAAGACTTCGGTGTGACAATCAACATTGGTGAATGGTTGGAAAGTTAGGCCGATGGGGCAACCCAAGACTAGAGTAGTCCAAGTTTCATCGGTAGGAAAGATACTATCAGGTGGTAAGGGTTAAGCTATACCGATAGGCAAAGCCTTGCCGATAGGCACATAAATGAGATACCCATCAGTGTGAGATGGATATCAGGATAAGGTGTTCAGGGGGATGCCGAAAGTTATTTCCAGACCGATAAGTGTATATCGGAGAGACATGGTGTTGGGTCTTGCCAATGGAATAAGGATAGTTGAATCTCGCTAAGTTTGAACACTTTTGCTGGATGCTCTGCACCATAGTGGTATCAGAGCGAAGGAAAAATCTTTTGGGAAGAAAAAGAAATATAGGATGTCAGATGAAGAAGGAACATCAGAGTTCCTGACAAGAATGACCAACACTAAGTTGGTAGTTCTGGTAAAGAAGCAGATTGCCAAGAGAAAGGCTGTGAAGGCTCAGAATCAGGAATTGAAGGATGAATTGGAAAAGTTGAGGGACAAAGTAGGTTCTGGTAAAGAAGAAGATAGGGAAGAAGAAGAGATCCCTAGGTGGAACGAGGAGGTCATTCCTGTAGACTAGAGACCACTATTGAATGCCCTTAAAGCCATGGAGAGGAGGACCATGGATGTGAAACTAGATTTGCCAGTGTTTACAGGAAAGATGGAACCTGATTCCATGATGGAGTGGATAGACTCCCTAAACAATTTCTTCGAGACAGAGGAGATACCAGAACACTAGAGGGTAAAGATAGTCCAATCAAAAATGAAAGAGGCTGCATTAACTTGGTGGAATTTCATCCAAGATGACAAAGTACAAGAGGGAAAGTGTAGAGTCACTACATGGAAGAAGATGATGGCTTTAGTGAAGGAAGCCTATGTTCCATTGGATTACAGTATCCAATTACACAAGAGGAAGCAAAACCTAAAGAAAAAGGAGCTAGATGTCAGCTCATATATAGAGGAATTCATGAAACATTGTGTGAAGACAAAGGTAAAAGAGAGTGAGGAAGAAAAGGTAGCCAGATACCTTAATGGATTGAGGTTCAACATTCAGGAAGATTTGAATCTGCATAATCCAGATACAGTTCAGAAATGTTTTCAGTTGGCATTGAAAGTGGAAGAGAAGTTAAAAAGAAGACAAGAACAGAACAATAGGGGAAGAGGAAAATAGCAAAGAGGTGGAAGAGGTCCTTTCAGAGGTAGAGGACATGGACATGGATATCAAGGAGAATCCAGTCATGACAACAGCAAGGGAGATAACAGTCAAAAAGAAAGTTACAATCAACAAGGAAACTTCAGAGGTAGAAGACCTTTCAGAGGAAGATCCCAGGGCAGAGGATCTATCAGATGTTATAACTATAACAAAGAAGGCCATATAGCCAGTAGATGTCTAGAAAAGGCAACAAGTTCAATAGGAGAAAGGAGAATGAATCTAATCCAAGAACCTGATAGTCAAAGTGCATCAAGCTCAAATGCTTTTCAAAGTGTGAATGCTCCTAACAATTATGGATATCCAGAGAGTGGAGAATCTCTAATGATGAGGAGAATAATGACTACCATGAAGGTACCTGACAAAGAACCCCCACAAAGAAAGTCTCTTTTCAGAACTATTTGCAAAGCAGGAGGTATGGCATGTAAAGTTTTAATTAATTTTAGTTCTACTGAAAATTTTGTATCTGATGAAATGGTAACAAAGCTTAAGCTTAGAAGATTGCCTCACCCATCCCCATATAAGGTCTCATGGCTTACCCAAGGTCAACAAACAATTGTGGAAGAGCAGGCTTGGGTAGAATTTCAGATTGGAGCATATAAGGACAAGTTATTGTTTGACATTACCAAGATGGATGCTTGTAATCTTTTATTTGGTAGACCATGGCAGTATGACTTGAAGGCATGCCATGATGGTGTAAAAAACACCTATACAATCACCAAGGATGGTAAGGTGACAGAGTTACTACCATTGACAGAGAAAGAGGAGAAATCAAAAGGAAAAGAGGTGAAGGTAATGCTGATGGAAGGAAAACAGTTCATGAAAGAAGTAGCAGCAGAAGGTGCAGTTGCATATGCCCTAATTCCATGTCTGGCAGTGAATAAAGAACAGCAGCAAGAAGTCAAGAAAGAGAAAAAGCAAAGGTTCATAGACCCAATTGTCCAAGAGTTATTGGATAAGTATAAAGGCATCATCTCTGATGGAATGGTAAGATCCTTACCACCTGTAAGAGATATCAGCCATTGCATAGATTTAATCCTAGGATCTACATTTCTAAACAAAGTAGCATATAACCTTACTCCAGAACAGAATGCAAAAGTAGCAAGACAAATTGAGGAATTGTTAAACACAAGTCTGATTGGTAAAAGTTTAAGCCCATGTGCAGTACCAGCTATACTAGCACCTAAAATAGAAGGCACTTGGAGGCTTTGCACAGATTCTAGAGCTATTAATAAGATCACAATCAGGTATAGGTTTCCAATACCTAGGATAGAGGATTTCCTTGACTGTTTGGGAGGTGCTAAGTATTTTACAAAAATAGATTTGAAGAGTGATTATCATCAGATCAGAATTAGGCCAGGAGATGAATGGAAAACAACATTCAAAACCAATGAAGGGTTGTATGAGTGGAAAGTTATGCCTTTTGGTTTGTCTAATGCACCTAGTACTTTTATGAGATTGATGAATGAGGTTTTGAGAGAATTCATGGGTAAGTTTGTCATAGTATATCTAGATGACATTCTAATTTTCAGCAACACAAAGGAAGAACATTTCAGACATATAGATTTGGTTCTCAAGAGGTTACATGAAGAGTAGCTGATGATAAATTTGGACAAGTGTTTGTTCATGCAAGAGGAGATCACATATTTGGGTTTTGTCATTTCTCAAGGTAAGTTGCAAATGGATAAGGAGAAGGTAAATGCCATTTTGTCTTGGCCAACCCCAAGGACTATGAATGATGTCAGAAGTTTCCATGGGTTAGCAACCTTCTACAGAAAGTTTATAAGAGGGTTTAGTCATATTTTTGCACCCATGCTTGATACTATAAAAGGAGGCCAGAAGTGTAGATTTGCTTGGCCTAAGGGAGTAGATGATTCTTTTGAAACATTGAAGAAGAAGGTGGCACAGCAGCCAGTCCTTGCACTTCTAGATTTTAACAAAATCTTTTAGGTAGAATGTGATGCCAGTCACATGGCCATTGGAGCAGTACTCAGTCAAGAAGGAAGGCCAATTACATTTTTCAGTGAGAAGCTCAATGATGCTAAAAAGAGGTATTCCTCATATGATTTGGAAATGTATGCTTTAGTCTAGTCACTCAAGAAATGGAGGCATTACTTGATGCCAAAGGAATTCATATGTTGTCGATAGGCAACCCAAGACTAGAGTAGTCCAAGTTTCATTGGTAGGAAAGATACTATTAGGTGGTAAGGGTTAAGCTATATCGATAGGTGAAGCCTTGCCGATAGGAACATAAACGAGATGCCCATCGGTGTGAGATGGATATCAGGATAAGGTGTTTAGGGGATGCCAAAAGTTATTTCTAGACCGATAAGTGTATATCGGGGAGACATGGTGTTGGGTCTTGCTGATGGAATGAGGATAGTTGAATCCTGCTAAGTTTGAACGCTTTTACTGGATGCTTTGCACCAGTTGGAGCCCCTCATCTTTGAAGAAGTCAAAAAGTTATTGAATGCAAGGATCATATTTCCTATTAGGCATTCAACATGGGTAGCCAATCTAGTCCCAGTTAGGAAAAAGAATGGAGACATACATCTGTGTGTCAAGTTCAGGAATCTAAATAGAACATCAGAGAAGGATAACTATCCTTTACCCTCACTAGATGAAGTTTTACAAATAGTGAATGGAGCTCAAATGATGTCCTTCCTGGATGGTTTTTCAGAGTACAATCAAGTGATGATAGATAAGATAGACAGACTAAAGATAGAATTCACCACCAAGTGGGGGATATTTTCTTACAGATGCATGCCATTCGGCCTAATCAATGCTGGAGCCACATTCCAACGTAAAATGGACATAGCATTCAGAGGCCTAGTTGGGAAGTGCATAGTCATATACTTGGATGACCTGACTATCTTCTCAAAGAAGAGTGGAGACCATATTGAGGACCTCAGGAAAGTGCTCAAGAAATGTGAGCAGTATGGTATCTCACTAAACCCAAAGAAGTGCATAGTTGGAGTGACCACTGCTAAGTTACTTGGTCACGTCATATCAAAAAATGGGATCACCATTGATCCTGCTAGGGTTGATTATATAATGAAGCTGTAACTTCTAGGGAGTAAAAAGGAGCTAAAATCCTACTTTGGGAAGATTAATTTTGTGACGAAGTTCATAACAGGATTTGCATAAATTATCAGGCCACTCAATGCCATGCTCAAGAAAGATGCAAAAATTGAATGGACAACTGAGGGAAAGGCTGTATTTGAGGATATCAAGAAGACCATAGCAGATACACCTATCTTGATCAGCCTAGATTACACAAGAGATTTTTATATCTACTCATTTGCTTTAGAACATACATGCGTAGAAGTCCTGACACAGAGGAGTGAAGAGAAGGAAGAAAAAACCATTACCTTCATGAGCTCTCCATTTAGAGATGCAAAGCTTAGATATATGGATGTTGAAAGGCAAGCCCTTGCTCTGGTCACAGCAGTGAAGAAATTCAGGCACTATATCTTGAGAAGAAAGGTAATTGTTGTTGTACCTGATGTAGCCATTAAGATGCTCCTGATGCAAAGTGAGCCTAGAGAGAAGGGGGTGAAGTGGATAATAGTGCTCCAAGAATATGATATGGACATAACTCCCATGAAGCTAGTTAGGGGACAAGCTCTTAGCCAGATGGTCGCTGAAATTGATCCAAACCTAATAAGCCAGCAATACATAGTAAATACAAAAGAACATGAAGATTGGTACTTTGATATCAAGCACATCCTGATTACTGGGAGATGCCCACCAAAGATGAAGGCTTCTCAGAGGAGAGACTTGAAAATCAAATCATAGAATTACGTGCTCAAAGGAGGAATCCTCTTCAAAAGGAACTATGAAGGGATATACCTTAGGTGCTTAGACAGACCAGAAGCTAATAAAGTTCTCATAGAGTTACATGATAAATTTGGCACATCTCATGGATCTCACCTAGCTACCACTCATGCCATCTTGAGAGCAGGATACTATTGGCCAATGATTTTCAAAGATATTGTCAATCACGTCAGATGTTGTCATACTTGTCAAATTGTATCAAGTAAGGAAAGATATGCATCACAACCTCTGCAACCTATTATGGAGATACACCCATTTGCACAATGGGGCATGGACTTCATCGGTCCCATCAATCCTCCATCATCATCAAGACACGGGTATGTACTAACAATCACAGATTATTGTACTAGGTGGACTGAAGCAGTCAGCAGTAAGACATGCACCTCGGAGGATGTGATCAGGTTCTTAGACAGTAACATCATAACCAGGTATGGAGTTCCTTACACTCTTGTGTGTGATAATGGACTAGCTTTTGTATCTTTAAAATTGTCTAGTTGGGCTTTTGACCATGGGGTGATCTTAAAGTTCTCTTCAAATTATTATCCCCAAGGTAACAGCTTAGTAGAGTTGACCAATAATAACTTACTAAACATCATAAATAAATTGATTGAAAAGACTCCCAGAGAACGGAATACCCTGCTTAAATTTGCCTTGTGGGTAGATAGAACCATAATGAAGACTGCCTTGGGAAATTCCCCTTATCAGTTAGTTTATGGGATGGATCCCATCCTCCTTGTCAACCTCAAAATCCCTACCCTAGAGTTCACATAGGAATATCTAGGTATCGATAACAAACAAGAAGTCAGGTTACTTCAACTCATGCACCTAAAAGAGAAGAGAGATAGAGTGATTGACCAATTCGCCAAACATCAGTCTACAATCAAACGTTGGTTTGATAAAATAGCTAAAGTAAAAGCCTTTAGAATATCAGATTTAGTCCTATCATGGGACAAAGCATATGAAAGGAAAGGTGACCATGGAAAATTTGACAAACTTTGGATAGGTCCCTTCCAAATCTCAGAAATCCTAGGTGATAGCACTTATAGACTTAAAACTTTAATAGGTGAGGATGTCCCATTGCCATTCAATGGGTAGTTCCTCAAACACTATTTTTAGGCCTAGGTGGGTCACATCAGGATAATGTACCATATGTGGATAGTGTATATATTGTATAGTTGTTTGTATAGTTCGTTTTGTGTGTGTTGTTTTACTCTATGTGTTGTTGAGACCTTGTTTTGATTAGGCAAGATAGTACATCTTATCACTCTTAGAGAATTACTGAAATTGTCAGAATTCAAGAAATGAAGACAAATTCTTATATAGGTTGTAACTCATGTTAGGTAGATGTTTCTGATAAGGTATGTGATATCCCGTTCATCAGTGATACCTTTTATTGTTCAAGGAGATTTGCACATGACACACCTAATAGCCTTGGGTTTGTTGAACATATCAGTGTAGTGTTAAGTGAAAAATCTAAAGGTTACCCTTGCTACCATTGCAGTTCTCAACCTAAACAAGTGACCACACCTTGCAAAACGTGCTTACATGATAACATCTTATGAATATTCATACAAAAAGGAAGAAAGATATTGAATATCTAAAAGAGATAATTAGGCCATCTAAGTAACTCTACTAGGGGTATAGATGCCTTCTAGCAGTAGGGATCTACTTAGGGGAATTGCAACAATAACCTTGTTGGGGATATGGATGCCTGCTGATAGTAAGGCTCTATCAAGGTTGGCTATGAGGGATAAACCAAACTATGTATCTTAACACCAGTCACTAATGTTTTCAACTTATCTTCAAGATGAAGGATATCAATCACATGCACACACCTAACCCCTTCTCAGGATTGTTGCATTGATGAACATGATATCATTTAGAAAGATTAGGGTGTTTACTTGATAGGAGCTGGAATGTTATGTTTCAATTTATCTTCATCCCTTGAATTATTTGAATTTGTTTATTTTATTTGGTGGCAAGTTGTTGTGTGGTTACACAACATGCCCCATTTTGTCCTAGCAAAACAGGGACCCAACTTTTCACTTGCATGTCTGTTCCCTTGCTTTGGGCGGTATGGTAAATAGAGTTAGTATCATATGCATGTAAGGATGCCATCCTATGCATATCAAGACCTCAAAAGGAGATGTTAATTTTCAAAGTTAGATTTTGTTATCACAAACCTCATCAAGTGAAAGAATGCAAAATTTTAAGCAGGTTTGCCTTTTGGATCACCCCAAAATTCCCTAAGATTAAAAAGTTATGTCTAGTCAAAGTTCAGTCAAACAGTCACAAAAGAAGTGAGGGGATCATCACATTACTTAATATCCTAGATATTTACTAATATCTTGAGCATTGGTTTAAACAAAGTAAAATTCAATGTCCGTACATTTGCTAATATGCAGATGTCAAATTTCAACTTGAGATGTAATAAACTGTCAAAATGCATGTACATTCCGCAAGGGTGCACATTCATCTTAATATCCCTGATATTCACTAATATGCAGACTTACCCAAATACAATGAAAATACTAAGCACCTAGATATTTCTTAATATCTTACATATTAGTTAACATCTTGGTGGTCATTCAATATCATCGTAAGGAAGTAACAATCCGATGATGACGTCTCCCAGACACCCCAAGACTGAACATTACTATCAACAGTGAGTGTCCACACATTAACTTAATGTACAGATATTCACTAATGTGATGGTGACATCATCTTGAGCTATTCAACAGAAACCCCAATAATAAGATGATGTCACCTAGACATTCGATATCGCTAGGTCATCACATTCCTTAAGATACCATATATTAGTTAATATCCTGACCTAGTGCAATATAACAATAAATTTCAATATCCAGACACAAACTTAGCACCCTGACATTTGATAAGATGATCATGACATCACATTATAACTTGTCTAGAAACATCATTTGACATGGTGACGTCATCTTCATCTTTAGATTAAGAGGGGGGATATTTCATACAACTAACCACATGGATATTTCTTAATGTCTACATATCTACCCTTAGGATCCATAACACATAGATTTCCAAGAACCAATAAGAAGATGCCATGTGGCACATTGACCAGTCCATGTGGACATATCATAATACCCTGATATCTGAACAAAAGGAAATACATTCATCTTTTCATGCCCACTTCTTGCATCCGATCAATGTTGACCTACATCATGACGATGTTAGGTGCATATTCTGAAGTAACGTGCATATTGTTTAAGTACCTAGACATTTTCAAATATGCAAACCCTATAATAAATATCATCTAATGGTAGGTGGATATTCAAAATTTCAAATCACATGGCACCATCTATTGTGATCTTAAGAACACTTCATGTATATCCATGGACACAAATGATATAACATTAATTACACCCTAATCCATAGATGTTAATGATTGAAATAGGGGATTTATGCTCATTTTACATTTATCAAATCATTCAACAAGAGATTACAAAGCTCCTCTATGATTAAGACCGCCATTACAGTAAATTGTGTCTTCAATGGAATAGTGTGCACCTTGAACAGTGAACAAAGGAGGGTGATTGAAAAGTGAACATGCATATCCTGATCTTGATTAAGTAGATTAAAAGTGTGAAAATCAAGTATGTAACGATGATACCCTCATTTTGTCGTTTCTGAATAGGCAAACAGGTAAATGGTTTTCACTATGGTAAATTCATATGATGACATTTGAGTATGCTTTGTGAAAGTAAAATGCCCTGATGTACATAAAATGTTTAGATATAAAACCCCAAAATGCATGTTAGGTTAAGACATGTATACTTGTCATTGCAGGATACAATGGATATTCATAGGAACAGGTCAGATATAGACTTTTTGACACCTATGTGTATACAACCTAGAGGGTCAGTGTTTAAATATGGGTAAATAGGTGACACACACCCAGGGAACACTGATCTTGATGAATGGACAGCCAAATCAGAGAGAGGCAGTGGAGATCCTTTACTCATGAGTATATATAGTTTCGGTATGTGGCATGCCAATGGGTTCCCATACGCGATGGAGGTTGTTGAGCTAGTGGCCGAATGTGCTAATAATTACAATGTCCACACTAGAAGGGTTGAGAAACATGGTCAAATATATGAATATTTTTTAGTTGCAAGCATCACCTCCACATTCAATCTACCATTAGGATCTAATCTGTATAAGATCAATCTGGGAGCCCTAGAGAAACAATATCAGGGTAGTTTTAAGGAGTGCAGGAAATTTGTGTTCTCCTGGAGAGCTAGTAACAACACATACAAGGCATCTGCTAAATTGCATGTACACTTGTACAAATCTGATTTCGCCCCCAAATATCAATACATGATGGTTATGCTCAGCCCGATGAGAGGGAGACCAAATGTAGGTTATTTTGAGGACTAGATGTATGGCCTCATGAGGATGATAGAATCCACTGATCAGAAACCACAATGGACAAAACTAATTAGTTATAGTACTGATGAAAGCATAAAGAAGTTGGGAGGGAAAACAAACATGTTCAATATGACCTCCTATGTAGTATATTCATATGCATCCAAAGGAACATTTAATAATCTGAAAATAGTTGGCAAGGTTTGCCATAATCCTAGAGATGTAAATATCTAGGACCATTATCTACAATTGGGTAGGAGGGCATCCCTCCAACATTATAAGAGAGTTAATGATTTCTTCATCATGCATCTGATCCAAACCATGGAGGAGGAGAGAGAAAAAAGAATGAGTATGGAAGCTCAAGCAGCAGTGAGCAGGAATGGATCTTGGTTTATCCAGTTTCCTGCATTTACATACATAAGAATGGAGGGCTTTGATGGGCAACCCATGATGTTGCCAAGATATTCCACAAATACAGTCATAGTAATGGAGATGGCCCAACAAATATTGCCTTCATATGAGGCATTTGTCCAGAAGAATAAAATACCCAAGGTCATGTTTTGACTTATGATTGGCTGGTATATGTGCCCTGATGCAAAAACAACTAAAGAGGCCATATGAGGACTGGAATTGATGTGTTTACAACCTTTCCCCATATCAAGGTAGTATGATCCCTATCATAGGATGAAAGCATTATATAAGAAGCCAGTGCACCAAGTGCACATAGAGGATTATTGGGCTGATTGCTCTGATGATGTTGAAGTCAGAAGGAGGAGCTACCAAAGGCTCACACTAAAATAAATCCACACCTTGGATTGTATTCGTATTCCCCCACAATTACGTGAGGATGGTGAAGTGATCATGTCTCAAGTGTATGAAGAAAAAAAGATATACAATGAGACAATCTCCCCACCTGACTGGAGCCAACCAGAAAAAAACCTCACTAGAGATAATAACTCAAAGGGTCATGCAACTAACCAAAGCTTGGGTAGAGAAGGAGGTTGTTGCTCTCAAGGCCAAGGGGGTGGCCGTGACCATTGACAATAAAAGGAGGAGACAAGAATTGGCAAAAGAAGAATATGATGACTTCCTTAAAGATAAGAGACAATCTCTAGAGAAGAGAATATAGGAAGGATCATCTAAGGCAACTAAGAGGGGAGGGATGAACATTGGTTTCAAGATCACCCCAAAACCTTCACCTCAAAAAGGGCAAGCTTCCACCTCTGCTGCTACAACTTCTAATAAGCCTGAGAAGCAACCTAAGCATACAATAGAATAGGGCATCACATATGAGGACTTGGAGGAAAGTGATGATGATGAGAGGCCCTTGGTAATAAAGAGGAGTAAGAAAGCTAGAGATGCACCAGTGGGAGCAAAGTTTCCTAAACAAAAGGGCCAAGGATCAACAATGAGGGGATCTGTAGACAAACACCCAAACATTGTGTTTAAAAGCCAAGGAGGTGAGGGGATTCAACAAAACTTACAACATGATGTTCCTATTCCTGGCACCATTGTTAAATTTAAGACTAAATTAGCAGAAGAAATCAAGGAGGAGAATGAGAAAAGAGAGGGTGATCAGCCTCTACCTCTAGATAAAACAATAGACCTTTCTGATGATGAGGTAGTAGATGAGGTGTCTGCTAGCCCCATGGAATCATTGATAAAGAATTCAATGGTAACACCTCAAAATACTCCCATAGTACAACAAGATAGGGAGGAAGATATAGAAGAAGATAATCCAGAGGCCGTAGCATAGAAAATTAGCCTAGAGGGATTAATTGGCCACATCACAAGCCTGATAGTAATTGATCTAGCATATCAGGGCAATGAGGGTGATGTAGGCAAAGATAAGGATGCAGTCCTAGAGCATGATAAGGTAGAAGACAATGCAGCTAGGGACATGCATATGGAAGTATCTGATCATCTGGGTGCCCAAGACACTGAACAAGGGCATGCTGAAGAAGAGGAGACAATTGGTACATCTGGACAATCAAGTCCTAATGTCACATCTGAAACTTAGGATAAGAAGGATACAAACATGTCAAAATCTGGACAGGAAGGTCCAATGAAGGAAGATGATAACAAGGAACAAGAAAGGGTGGGTGAAGATAACTAGATAGATCATCAGGATATTCAGGGTCATGGTCATCAGGGACCTGATATGAATCCACCACCACCATAGGATGAACAAATGATACCTGAAGGGGAATAGGTCTTCTGTGTGTCTTTCATGTGTTTCTATGTGTCTTTTGTGTCTTTCGTGTGTTTTCCCCCTCGCGTAATGTAAAGGGTGTGGCGATGAGTCTCCCCTACTTGGGTTTTGTATGGTATGTTTTCCCCCTCATGTAGTGTAAAGGGTGTGGTGATGAGTCTCCCCTATGCTTGGGTTTTGTATGGTGTGTTTTCTCCCCTTGGTATAGTGTAAAGGGTGTGGCAATGAGTCTCCCCTACATTCTTGGGGTTTTGTGTTGCAAATTTTATTTCCATGCATTTATATATATGAAAATGAAAATGAAAATGATATATCAACTGTATTCATTATGTTTTGTGAGACTGCTCTCATGTCTTCATCATGTTTTGTGTGTCTTCAATATTGTCTTCTCCATGTATTGTGTGCCTGTTACTTTCTTCATTGTATTTTGTGTGTCTACGATGTGTTTTCTAATACTTACCTGAGACTGGGGGCTAGAAATAGTCCCTCAATCTTTGTGTATGCACTAGCTTCAAGTGCCTAGTGTGTTTGCTATGTTTTTGACCATACATTAATGCATGTATGGGTTCTTAAATCATACATACATTAAAGTGGGGGCTAAATGTTATGTTGTAAAATGTCCCCCTAGGACTTTTACCTCCTAAGTTTAGCTCCCGGGTCCCTTGATTATCATCATGCATGTTAGAAATTAATCCTGAGACAAAATGCCCCAAAACCGATGACAAATGGGACTTAGGGGACTTCTCTAAGCTTAGATCCTAACCGAAAATAGGTCCCAGGGCTTGGGCTCTCGTGCCCTTGCCCTTCCCTATTTTGGTGGGATCCCAAATTTTAATGTTGGTAAAGTTATTGCTTAAGGTGTTCCTTGCTGACATCTTGAGTTTGAATTACAAAATTTGTAGTGGGAATGCATATATAATCATGTTTAGGACTTTATTTGTAAACTAGAAGATGATTTTGAAATTTTGGTGAACTTATGATTTTAGAGCATTTAAGGCAGTCATTGTGTTGTAGAGCAAACTTGTGTTTTTGTTGTCTTTGTTATTACAGATTTGGCTTCATCTTCTCATGGCATGAAAGAGCTTGATCTCCATAAGAATTACACCTCCAAGGTGATATTTATTTGTGATTCAATTGATCATTTTTATCATTACTTTTGCCTCTATCTTGTAAGGATACGCACTCTCTATCTAACAATGGTGTTGGAAGGCTTGAATGTGATTCTGGGGCTTAACTGAGGCAAGCTCCTAAACACCACAACTCCCAACCCCTCTCTTGTGATTACAAGTGATAGGTACCAGATCTCGAAGACTTGAGTTGCAGAGGACTGTTGCAGAGTGTAAGGAATCAGGATCTAAAGAAAAAGGCAGGAAATAGCCCAAAAAGGGCTTAGGTGCCTGCACCCTTGACCCTCAATTTCATAGCATAGAAAGTATTTGAATTGGTTGCAGTCAGTAGTGGAAAAGATCTTGAAGCCCTCAAAAAAGCAGCACCTTGGGCTTGGGTGCCCACTCTTTCGCCCCTAACTTTTTCTTATTTCAAAATTCAAAATTTGGTATGTATTTAATCCTTATTTAGTCTATTTCTGTAGAAGGATTTATCAGGTTTCATACATTTGTTTATGATTTTGCGTAATTAGGGTTTCAAACTAAATTGGACTAAAATCAAAACATTAATCAATCAAATCTAAATTTCCTTATCATTCCAAGTGACAACCAATTTGATAGTTGAGTCCTCTTGTAGAAGTTGTGATTCAACTTGGTTAAATGTCCTTGAATGTATTGAGTGAAAGGAGGACTTAATCAGAATATCCATCAATCTCATTAACCCTCTTTTCATCCTTTACAGGTACAACTAATGTAGTATATGGCTCTTTCTTTTCCTTGATCGTCATGTTGTGGTAGCAAGGTCCCTATCACTATTTTTGTTTCTGAGATGTATAATAGTAGAGGTTGTCCTTGTTTAGGTGGCATTAGAACTGGTGGTGTTGCAGGGTATTCCTTCAGATGTTCAAAGGCTTTCTGACAATTTACATCCCATATAAATGCCACGTGGTTGGCATTTATTGGCTAGTTGTACCACGAAGCATCTGATGGATTGGACTTTGCCTTGGAGGCTACGCATCTTTTTTAGAGTCTTGGGTGGAGGCATCTTGACTTTTTCTTTCACCTTTTGGATCAACTTCTATGCCTCGTCAGGATATCATGTAGCCTAGGAGTTTTCATGAAGTAACTCCAAGACACATTTTTTGGATTCAAAAGCACTTTATACTCTTCTAGCCTGACAAAGATTTTAGCAGTACATTCAGGTGTTCTTCTCTTGTCTTTGATTTTCCCAACAAGTCATCCACATAATCTTCCATGATGTTGTGAAATAAGTCATGGAATATAATGGTCATTGCTCTTTGATATGTAGCTCCTACATTCTTGAGGCCAAAAGGCATATCAATCCAGTAGTCGGCTCCCCATGGACAAATAAATATCATTTTATGTTGATCCTCTTCAGTAATCTTGATTTGGTTATATCCTAAAAATTCATCCATGAGTGAAAACATTTCATGTCCAATTGTTAAATCACCTATGATGTCAATGTTAGGTAAAGGAAAGTCATCTTTGGGATACGCTTTGTTGAGGTCTCTAAAATCCATACATACACGGATGGCCCCAGTGACTTTAGCTACATGCATGATATTTGATACCCATTCAAGATAATCAATAGGTCAAATGAGTCCCACATATAGGAGCTTTTTGATCTTAGCTTTGATGAGCAATTGAACTTGGAGATTCATTTTTCTCAGCTTCTATTTGACTAGCTTTGCATCATGATGTATTGAAAGATGATGTACCACTAATGCAGGGTCTAACCCAGGCATGTCAGCATATGTCCATGAAAATTTATGGCTTCTTTGTTTGAAGAATGCCAAAAAGGCTTCTTATTCTATTGGTGTGAGGGAAGCTATGCGAAAAGTGATCTTCAGTGACTTTGCTATGCCGAGGTTCATCTCTTGTGATTCTTCCACAAGGATAATGTTGCAAGTATGTATAGTTAGTGTTGTCATTGATGTCAACAAGTTTGTGTTGTCATTAGTGTCAATTGTATGAGAAAGAGATTATTGCAAGAGTGTGTGCAGTTGGTATTGAGTTGATATTATCTTTGATGATGAGAAAGTGCTTCTGGTGCTTGGTTTCCAACTGATTTTGAGAAAATTGGAATAAAAGAGGAAACAGTGTGTTGTAAAGATGTTCTAGCATACAGAGTGGTGTTCTAGTTTTGCTCTGTATTACTTCTATGTTAAAAATCTACTTGTGCAGTTTAGATATGTTGATCAGAGGTGTTTAGAGGTGCTACATTTAGAATTTGGTATGTTGGATCACTGTGTAGAAAAAGGTATGTTCACTAGTGTGTGAACTATGTATTGCAGAGGTGTTTGGGAGAAATTTTTTGGCTCCACATTTCTCCGTAAAGTGGTTTTAGGTCTTGCAATTCCAGAAGTGTGCTTATAAGGTTCATATCTATCTTCAGTTGAATTTGTTCATGGTTTGGTGCTCTGCAAGCTGATTTCTTGAGTTGCAGTGTATGGCAGAGATATTTGAGGATACTAGATGCGTACTTTCTTCTGCTGAATGTTGTTATGAAGGAATTTGTTGGATTTTAGGATGTTTGTGGGATATTCTAGATTGCATTCAAGCATGGTGTGTGTTCTATGAGTTGTCTTTGGATTTGAGGAAGTGTGCACTTAAATGTTTATGGTGTTAACATAGGTTTGACCGACCTTGGGTGTTTACACTAATTACATATTTTCTTTGAAGATTGTGGATGTGTGGTGTGGCATGTATGAATGGATTTAGGTCTAACCTAAGGTGTGTTGTGGTCCACCTTCATTCCTTTCCACCACAGGAATGTTTTGGTGCCCACCTAATTTGAATTTACTTGATTAAAGTGCTTTGACGACCTTGGAGAACATTTTCAAAGTTGAAGATGGTATAAATAAATGTTGACTTGTTGAGGGATGTGTGTGTAGGGTGTGTTGTGTGAGGTATGAATTGTAGAGTGGAAGAGTGTGAATTTGTGATTTGCAGTGCAAGCTTTCATGTATTAGACTACTGGATGCAATGAGTAGAAGGTGTCTACAATTCTTTAGTATGACTGCAAAGGTGTTGGTGATTTTGTCATGGACTTCTTTGTTGCATTGAGATTGTTTTCTCATTGTAACATTCTTGTCTTCTTTTTTGTTCTGGCAGTGAGCCTTTCTTTTGGGCAATGAGCCCTATTGTATTTGGTGTTGATATTACTTTATATTGTGAGCTAATCCTCACCTTGGTTTTTCCCTTCTTGGTTTTTCCACTTAAATATGGCATTCTCTTCTGTATGTTATTGATTTGGTTCAATTTCTACTATTTGCTTAATCATCTTAACAATTTAAGGGTTAATTGAATTTATGTGGATATAAATGTGTATGAGGGTTTTGGAATTATAAGTTACAACTAATTCACCCCCCTCTCAGTTGTCTTGTGCATTCAAAAATTGGTATCAAAGCAAGGTTCCTTGGAAGAAAGCTTAACCACTTGAGGTAGATCTGGGATGATGCACAAGAAGGATGTTCCCCTATTTGATGGATCAAACTATGCATTTTGGAAAATAAGGATGGAAGGTTATTTGATATCTCTTGGATATGAAATTTGGAAGTCTATTGTGACTACATATACTATACCTGAGAATGGACCAAGTACTGCTAATGAGATCAAGGCCTATGAAAACAATGGTAAAGCAAGGTGTGCTCTTTTAAGTGGTCTTACTAATTCTGAGTTCGTGAAAGTTTGAATCTGAAAATTGCTAATGAAATTTGGGAAAAGTTCAAAAGCATTTATGAAGGAGATGATAAGGTCAAGCAAGCTAAGATACAGAATCTAAAGATCATGTTTGAGACCATGCGAATGTCTGAAGATGAAAACATCACAAGCCATTTACATAAGGTGGATGAATTTTTCAATAGTATCAGAGGACTTGGTGGAGAAATGGAAGAAAAAGAAGTGGTATTGAAGGTACTCAGAACTCTTCCCAAGGCTTATAGTCATAAATTTTTTTCTATTGAATAATTATAAAATATGGATCAATTTACCAGAGATCAGTTGCTTGGTACTTTAATTGCTTTTGAAATGAGAGAATTTGGTACAAGTAGTGCAAAAGTTGAGACTACCTTTAAGGCTAGCAAATCAAAGAAGATTGTGGAATTAGATCAGGTGGATTCTAATGACATGGAAGCTAAATTTGTAAGAAGAATGAAAAAGGGTACTGGAAAGTATAGTGGTAAGTTGCCTTTCAAATGTTTTAGCTGTGGTAAGATAGGTCATTATTCTTCAAGATGTCTAGATAGAATTTTGAAAAGCAAAAATAGGGAGAACAAAGGAAAAATGATTAAGAAAAGTTATTATGTTAGAGAAGATGCAAGTATATCTGATGATGAATCTGATTACAAAGATAATGAGGATGATGAATGCTTGTTCATAGCTTTAAAATATGATACTATCTCTACTAACTCTGTTGGATGTGTGAAGGAAAGGACTCCAGAAGTAAGCACTAATACTGAAGACACCTTGATATCTTATTTTTATGCTAGATAGGAAAAGAACTACTGGATCATTAACAGTGGATGATCTAATCATTTGACTGATGATAAGAGTAAGTTTGTAAAACTTGAAAAATATGATGGAGGACTAGTTAGGTTTGGTGATGATACATCTACAAAGATTTGTGGAAAATGTTCAATCAGTTTTGATGGCAAGGATAACATAAATAATTTTATTTATTTTAATGGTTTAAGACATAACCTCTTGAGTGTTGTACAAATGTGTAGCAAAGGATACAATCTTATGTTTAAGGATGGATGTGAGATCAGAAAGGATTCCAAAATTGTGATTGCTACTGGAAATAGGACAGATGGAAATATTTATCAGCTCAAAGGTGCTGATGGTTATTGCTTCATAACTCAGATCAGTGAGAGTTGTCTATGGCATAGAAGACTGTGTCACATCAATTTTGATAGCCTAATGAGAATAAGGCCAGTTCAAGCTATGAGAGATTTGCCAAGGATTAGAATACATTTCAATGTTGTCTGTAAGGAGTGTCAATTTGGAAAGAAAGAAAGAAGAAGTTTCAAATTCAAAGATCAATAATCTATAGGACTATTGGAATTGGTGCATACAGATCTTTATGGCCCTACCAGAGTAAGGAGTTTTCAAGGTGATAGGTATTTCATGCTACTAATTGATGATTATTTAGAATGACATGGGTTACTTTTCTTAAAGAAAAATTAGAAGCCCTAGATATGTTTAAAGCATTCAAAGTAATGGTTGAGAATGAAATGGATACGAAAATCAAATGCTTGAGGTTTAACAGAGGTGGAGAGTTCAACTCCAATGAGTTTAACATGTTTTGTGAGAATCATGGAATAAAGAGGCATTTATCTACCCCTAGGACTCCTCAGTAGAATGGAGTGGTTAAAAGGAAAAATAGGATTGTTCAAGAAGTTGCAAGGACAATGATAAAAGAAGTAAATCTACCACAAGTCTACTAGAGAGAAGTAATTCATACTATTGTTTATATACTGAACAGAGTGCAAGCAAGAATGAAAAAAACAAAGACTCGTTATGAGCTATGGTATGGAAGGATTCCTACTGTCAAATACTTTAGAGTGTTTGGAAGCAAATGCCACATTAGAAGAGATGAAGAAAACTTGGGAAAGTTTGATGCAATATTTGATGAAGGTATATTTCTTGGATATTCTAATAAAAGCAAAGCTTACCAGTACTACAACAAGAGGCTCAAAAAGATAGTTGAGAGTGTAAATGTCAAGGTTGATGAAGACCTACAGATGAATTCAGAAGTGAATTGATATGAGTTAGATGAGACTTCTTGCAGTAAAGAAGAAAAATCTAAGGAAGTGTAGATCGAAGAGGAAGAACCTTTGGAAAAGATTCCTAAAACTCCCAAGTATGTGCAGAAGCATCATTCTAAAAAATAGATCATTGGTGACAAGAACAAAGGTATACTTACAAGAAGAAAAGTTGTTGAAGAACATGTAAATCTATGTTTATTTTCTAAATTTGAACCTAAAATAGTGATTGATGCATGCAAGGATGACTATTGGATCAAGGCTATGGAAGAAGAATTAATGCAGATTGATAAGAATTAGACTTGGGAACTTGTCCCAAGAACAAGAAACAAAAAGGTGATTGGAACTAAGTGGGTATTCTAGAACAAACTAAATGAGTGGATAAGTTTTAAGAAATAAGGAGAGGCTTGTGTGTAAAGGCTACTCACAAGTAGAAGGAATAGACTTTCAGGGAAACATATGCTTCAGTGGCCAGAATGGAAGCTATCAGGATGTTTTTGGCTTTTGCAGCACATAAGGATTTCAAAGTATATCAAATGGATGTGAAGTTTGCTTTCTTGAATGGTGAATTAGAAGAAGAAGTATACATAGAACAACTAGAAGGATTTCCATTATCAGATAAGCTAGATATGGTTTGTAGACTAAACAAGGCACTATATGGATTGAAGCAAGCTCCCAGAGCTTGGTATACAAGGTTAGACATGTATCAGTTACAACTAGGATTCAATAAAGGTACCATAGATAATATTCTTTACTTCAAAGATGAAAATGATCGAATTTTTATTGTATTTATGTTTTTTGAGGACATTATTTTTGGAGGAAATGAAGCTATGTGTAAGAAATTTATAGAGGAAATGTAAAAAGAATTTGAAATGTCAATGTTTGGGGAGATAAATTTCTTCCTTGGGCTTCAAATCAATCAGACAGATAAAGGTATTTTCATTTCACAATCAAACTATGTCAAGGAAATATTGAAGAAGTTTGGAATTGGTGTAGTCACGATAGGAGGGTTCACAGAATGAACTGTCTGGACCATGCAGAAAGAGTAAACACAATGGAAACAACTCAAAAAAATAGAACAAATGTAGATTCAGTCATTTAGTATACCATACAATTCAAATAGAGATCAACTCGCAACATGTGGGCTTACAATTAGGGCTCACAAGCCTAATTACATACATGCACAAGATAAGGCTTTGAAGCTCCCTTTGCACAAAATCTAAACTAAGAATTATGAATCAATTGCTAACTTCTTTCCTAAGGATCTATTACATCAATATATATCATCTTTGGACCAATAGATTCCTCCGTGTTTGCCAAGGAAGATCACAAATTCCAAAGAAGAGATGTAATGTGTAAACACATATAGGTTGGACCTAAATGCATATACACTTCCGGTAAATGAATGGAATGATGTGTGGATCTATGAGGAAGGTTGGCCATTAACCAAAGATTATTGTATGATGTGTCATTAGGCTCCAAAGATTAGGAAATGCTTCTGCAAGTTTTTCCTTCAGCTAGTTGCCAGTGAATAACAAGATGCTCTACTCTGAGAAATAGTCAACTTCTGATAGCGATATCTTTCTGGTAACTAATCCAAATGCTCTAAATTCTTGATATGATGTAGATGAATGAATGTATATGCTAAGTCTAGATCCACAAGATGTGAAATACCAATACCAGTCCACAAGCTGAAACTGCTTCTAACTGAACTGGAAAAGAAACAAACTGAACTACAAACAAACTGAAATGCAAATGTTTTTGGTTGATGCAAGATTGCTCTTGAACCAAGGATGCTCCTACATCAGACATCTGGGGTTATTGAAAAAGTGATTCCCTCACTTTGTTGGGGCTAGGGGAGAACCAAGATGGTCCACCTCAACCTGAGTAATCCATAATGAATCTTCTTCTTGTTTACCTTTCCACTTCACAAGATATTCTTTGTATTATCTTCCTCTAGTGCTGCATCCAACTCTGCTGTCCAAAATGTCCTGAATCTGCTCCGGTGTTTGTTGTGGTAACTACTTCTTCAAGTCTTCTTCCTTGCTGGCACTAAACTCTGCTTCATGATACTGAATAAGTCTGCAATGTTGAAAATAGGTGAAATACCAAATGTCTCTGGTAACTCCACTTCATATGCATTTCCTTAATCAAATTTCTTGAGTATCCTACAATGTCCAAACTTCTTCATCTTCAACTTGTTATATGTCCCAACTGGAAATCTTTCTTTTCTCAAGTACACCATCACTTCCTCTCCGACTTCAAATTCCTTGTCTTTTTTTCTCATCGGCCTTCTCTTTGTACTTACTGTTCATATCCTTCAAATGCTTCTTCACCTGATTATGCACTGTCTTCATATGGTGTGCAAATTCTTCTGCTTCTACACTCCTCTTTTCTTCCGTGCTGATATCTCTTAATTCTGCCACTCCTCTAGGGTTTACTCCAGTCACAATCTCAAAAGGTGTTCTTTTGGTACTCTTGTTTATTGAATTATTGTATGCAAACTCTGCTTGTGAAAGAATCAAATCCCAACTTCTGTCTTTCTCTCCAACCAAACATCTCAACAAGTTTCCCAAACTCCTATTCACTGCTTCTATCTGTACATCTGTCTATGGATGAAAAGCTGAAATGAACTTCAAATATGTCTTCATTTTCTTCCAAAGTGTCCTCCAAAAGCACCCAACAAAATTTTTATCACTGTATAAAACTATACTCTTAGGTAATCCATGCAATCTTACAATCTCCTTGAAAAATAGGTCAGCTACATGCACTGCATCAGTTGTCTTCTTACAAGGTATGAAATGAACTATTTTCAAAAATCTGTCCACCACTACAAATATTGAATCATGTCCTCTTTGTGTCTTAGGCAATCCCATCACAAAATCCATGCTTATGTCTTCCCAAGGTCTCTCCGGTACTATCAAAGGTTTATACAATCCAGTATTCTGAGTACCTCCTTTTGTAACTTGACAAACTACAACTATGCACAAATCTCCAAACATCCTTATCTATCTGAGGCCAAAGGTAATTTTCACTCACCAAAGCCACTATCTTATCAATGCCAAAATGTCCTACTAATCCGCCACTATGTTTCTCCTTGATTAAATTATCTCTCATTGAACTTCTAGGTATGTACAACTGATTTCCTTTGAACAACATATCTTCTTGAATGAAATAGTCAAACCACTTACTCGTATCTGTCACAATAGGTTCTTTACATGCTTTCCAAGGTTCTGCAAAATCAGTGTCTCCCTCATACATGTTCTTCAATTCATCAAAACCCAACACTTCAACTCTCATGTCTATCATCAAGTTTCTTCTTCTACTCAAGGCATCAGCAACTTTTTTTGATTTACCACTCCTATGCTTCAACACAAAAGTATAACTATGTATGAACTCTACCCACCTCATATGTCTTTGATTCAACTTACCTTGATTGTTCAAATATTGCAAAGCTTGATGATCTGTATACAACACAAACTCCTTAGGCAACAAGTAATGTCTCCACTTCTTCAAGGCATGACTTATGGCATAGAACTCTTGATCATAGATGAAATATATTTTCCTTGCATCATTCAACTTCTCACTGAAATATGCTACAGGTCTACCTTCTTGACTTAGTATTGATCCAATTGCATTTCCACTTGCATCACAATCAACTTGAAATACCTTATTGAAATCTGGTAATGCCAAAATAGGTTACTTTGTCACTTTCTGCTTCAACAACTCAAAACTTTTATCTACTCCTAATGTCCACTTGAAATCCTTTCTGTCAACTCTCATTGTTTCTATCATAGGGTTGCAAACTGAACTAAAATTTCTAATGAACTTCCAATAAAAACTAGCCAATCCATGAAATGATCTAACCTCTCCAATGCTCTCTATTGTAGGCCATTCAACAATTGCTTTCACTTTCTCAGGGTCCATCTTCAATCCTTCTGCAAAAATCACAAATCCCAAATATACTAATTCTTCCTTCATGAAACTACACTTCTTGATGTTTATCAAGAATTTCTCTTCTCTTAGTCTCTACAAAACTTGTCTAATATGCCACAAATGTTCCTCTTTTGTCTTATTGAAAATTAGAATGTCATCCAAATATACAATAACAAACTTACCCAAGAATTTCTTCAGAACTTCATTCATCAATCTCATGAAAGTACTTGGTGCATTTGTCAATCCAAAGGGCATCACTAACCACTCATACAATCCTTCATTTGTCTTAAAAGTAGTCTTCCATTCATCTCCTTCTCTTATTTGGATCTGATGGTATCCACTCTTCAAGTCTATCTTTGTGAAATATTTTGCTCCACTCAAACAATCCATGATATCATCCATCCTAGGTAAAGGAAATTTGTACTTAGCTATGATCTTGTTTATTGCTCTAGAATCAGTGCACATTCTCCATTCTCCATCCTTCTTAGGTGCTAACACTGCAGGTATTGCACAGGGACTCAAACTTTCTCTGATCAAACCTTTCTTCAACAACTCTTGTATCTGTCTATTCAGTCCTTCATTCTCTACTAGTGTCATCCAGTGTGCTGCTTTGTTAGGAAAACTTGCTCTAGGAATAAGATCCATGTGATGACTGATACTCTTTATCGGTGGCAATCCATCAGGTACATTATCTAATATGATGTCTTCATACTCTGTCAATAACTCTCTTATCTCCTTCGATTTAGTTTCCTTCTTCAATGTTTCTGGCTTCTTAGGAATCAAGGCATAACATAGATTCTCATGTCTCAAACCATCTAGGAATTTCCTTCCATCTACCAAACAGATTCTAGCATTCCCACATACCACATCTTTAGGATCATCCTCCAAAGGAATCAAAGTAATCCTTTTCCCATTTGTTGTTATAGTATATGCATTCTTTCTCCCATCATGTATAGCTTTTCTATCATACTGCCAAGGTCTACCCAACAAGATATGACAAACATCCATAGGCACAATATCACACAAGACTTCATCATGATAAGATCTAATATGAAATTTCACCAAACATTATTCACTCACCAGTACCTTATGATCATCCTAAATCCATGCTATCTTATATGGCTTAGGGTGTTTCAATCTTTCCAACTTTATCTTAGTCACCATCTCCTCTGAAACTAGGTTATCTAAACTACCACTATCAATTACAACTTTACAACACTTACCTCTAGATTTGCATCTAGTTCTGAACAAGCTCTTCCTTTGTGGTGGTTTCTCATGTGTCTCTATTTGAAATAGTTCTCTACTCATCACTAATGATTCTCCTTTCTCCGGTTTACCAAAAGAATAGAGGTCATCTAATTCAACAGGTTCTTCTTTAACATAGGCTGCTCTTCCACTATTTTCTGTCCTCTTACTTTTACTACCTTGATTACATTCAAATGCACTATGTCCTTCACCCCCACACTTGAAACAAGTGCCTCTAAATATTCTCTTATCAAATCCTTTTCCTTCTCTTCTATATCCTTCACTCTGGTATGCACTAGGGTTTCCTCTTTCATAAAAATTTTTGTCATCTCTCCGGTAAGCATTATTATCTTTGTCATCCTTCTTAACTGGGCTGTCAAACTTGTTATGCTCTAGATATGATATGTCTCCTCCAGAAAATGTTCTACCTCTCTAAAATTTACCTCCTCTACCTCTCTATCTCTGATCATGTCTCTTATTCAACTTCTCTTCAACCTTTAGGGCAAACTAAAATGCTTCCTCCAAAGATGTCATCCTCAACAAGCCTAGTTCTTCTTGAATGTTCAATCTCAATCCATTGATGTATCTAGCCACTTTCTCTTTGCTTTCTTCACTATGTCCTATTCTTATGATCATCTTATGAAATTCTTCAATGTACTTCTTCACAAATTTCTCCTTTTGTCTCAGGTTTTGTAATCTTTTCAATAGTTCCAACTCATAGTCAGCAGGTATAAACTAATTCTTCAACTTTGTCACCATTCTATCCCATTTTATAATATTTTCTTTCCCTCTTCTATTTCTTTCCAACTAAACTTCTTTCCACCATATAGTAGCATGTCCTTTCAACTTTGTCTTTGCAAATTTCACCTTCTCCGGATCTTCAATTTCCTCATATTCAAAGTACTCTTCCATATCATTTATCCAGTCAATCAATTCTTTAGGATTCAAATTACCAGTATAATTTGGCACATTAACTCTAGGTCTCTTTCCAATCTTTGAAATAGCTCACAACATCTATACTTGATCTGATTCTTCTTCTTCATCACCTTCTAGGGTTTCGCCAATTTGTTCAACAGATTGAAATTCTTCTTCCTCGTCACTTTCAACATTAGGTCTTAGAGTTAACCCTCTTCACCTATCTTCTTCAATAGCATCCAAATGAATTCACATTATTCTCATCATCTCATCCATTCTTCCAGCCATTGTCCCAATAGTAGCAACTCTCCTCAGTGGCATTCTTCCTAGGATCAAGTGCAAACTGCCTCAGGTTCGGTGATTGGGCTACAAGGTGACAACTGCCTCACAGTCGGCCATTGGTTGCAATACAAGTAGTCTGCCTCAATTTGGTGATCTATCCACAGCAATATCTTACCGAATTTCCTCACCAACTTTACTCAATTCACTCCCAAAGATTTGAACTTTCGCTCTGATACCACTTGGTGTAGTCACGGTAGGAGGGTTCATAGAATGAACTGTCTGGGCCGTGTAGCAAGAGTAAACACAACGAAAATAACTCAAAGAAATAGAACAAATGCAGATTCAGTCATTCAGTATACCATAGAATTCAAATAGAGATTGGCTGGCAACATGTGGGCTTACAATTAGGGCTCACAAGCCTGATTACATACATGCGCAAGATAAGGCTTTGAAACTCCCTTCACACAAAATCTAAACTAAGAATTATGAATCAATTGCTAACTACTTTCCTAAGGATCTATTACATCAATATATATCATCTCTAGACCAATAGATTTTTCTGCATCGGCCAAGGAAGATCACAAATTCCAAAGAAGAGATATAACATGTAAACACAGATAGGTCAGACCTAAATGCATATACACTTTCGGTAAATGAATGGAATGATGTGCGGATCTCTAAGGAAGGTTGGCCATGAACCAAAGATCATTGTATGATGTGTCATTAGGCTCCAAAGATAAGGAAATGCTTCTGCAAGTTTCTCCTTCAGCTGGTTGCTAGTGAATAATAGGATGTTTTGCTCTGAGAAACAATCAACTTCTGATAGCGATATATTTCTGGTAACCGATCCAAATGCTCTAAATTATTGATATGATGTAGATGAATGAATGTATATGCTAAGTCTAGATCTACAAGATGTGAAATGCCAATATCAGACCATAAGATGAAACTGCTTCTGACTGAACTACCTGAACTGAACTGGAAAAGAAACAAACTGAAATGCAAATGTTTTTGGTTGATGCAAGATTGCTCTTGAACTAGGGATGCTCTTGCATCAGGAATGGAAGATTCTAAACTAATATGTACCCCTATGTTTACTGGTTGCAAGTTGAGAAAGAATGATGAAACCCTAAGGATGATCAAAGCATATATAGATCAATGATTGGAGGATTGTTATATCTAACTGCTACTAGACTAGATATTATTTATGCAATTTGTATTGTGGCTAGATATCAAGAAGATCCTAGAGAGTCACATATTACAGCAGTAAAGAGGATATTCAAATACTTAAAGGGCACTCCAGATCATGGCTTGTGGTATCCAAAGGATACTGACTTTACCCTAAGTGCTTACACAGATGCAAATTAGGTCAATTGTGTAGATGATAGGAAAAGTACAAGTGGTGGTGCATTCTTTCTTGGATGTAGACTGGTGTCATGGCTAAGCAAGAAACAAGATTTAGTGTCTTTATCTACTGTAGAGGTAGAATATATTGCAGTGGCATCTTGTTACACACAGGTGTTGTGGATGAGGCAAACCTTGAAGGATATTAAAGTTGTATATGATGAACCAATTCCTATCTTCTGTAATAATATGAGTGCTATTAACATTTCAAAGAACCCAATGATGCACTCAAGGACTAAACATATTTCAATCTGGTATCACTTTCTGAGAGAAAAGGTTGCTGAGAATGAAGTAAATCTTAAGTATGTGCCTACAAAGGATCAGGTTGCTAACATATTCACTAAGGCTCTTCCTAAGGATACTTTTGAGTATCTCTAGGAGAAGTTGGGGGTTATTGCCCCTCCTTCCTTAAACTAGATGCATAAAGACATGCATTAGTCTAGTGGATTTCAAGATTCATTCTTTGTTCTGGACTGATGTTGGAGGCTACATCTCACGGGGAGTAGGTAGTGGCTTTTTTGGTTGTTGTAGTCAGGGGGAGAAAGTGTTAGTGTACAAGTTGTGTCAATTTTTTTGTGTTATGTCAAAAGTTATGTGCTCCTAAGGGGGAGTATGTAGAGCATTCAATGAAAAGATATTGCAAAGCAGTGGTGAGCAGGTACAAGTATGAGTAGCATCTAAAGAGATGAGTTGTGTCGCCCTTTTCCATTGATGTCAAAGGGGGAGAGAAGTTAATGTGAAAAAGGAAAAGAGTAGTATGCAAAGAGGGAGAGAAAGAAAAAGGATAAGAGTTAGAATGGATTAAATAGTATTGAGAATGTTGTGTTGATGGTTTTTCACATCATTTGTTGCCATCAATGACAAAAGGGGAGATTGTTACAAGTATGTGCAGTTAGTTTTATCATTGATGTCAACAAGTTTGTGTTGTCATTAGTGTCAATTGTATGAGAAAGAGATTATTGCAAAAGTGTGTGCAATTGGTATTGAGTTGATGTTATCTATGATGATGAGGAAGTGCTTCTAGTGCTTGGTTTCCAAGTACTTTTGAGAAAATTTGAATAAAAGAGGAAACCGTGTGTTGTAAAGATGTTCTAGCATACAGAGTGGTGTTATGGTTTTGCTCCACATTACTTCTATGTTACAAATCTACTTTTGTGGTTTGGATATGTTGATTAGAGGTGTTCAGAGGTGCTACATTTAGAATTTTGTATGTTGTATCGCTATGTAGAGGAAGGTGTGTTCACTAGTGTGTGAACTATGTATTGCAGAGGTGTCTGGGAGAAATGTTTTTTTTTTGCATTTATCCACAAAGTGGTTTTTGGTCTTGCAGTTATGGAAGTGTCCTTATAAGGTTCATATCTATCTTTAGTTGAAGTTGTTTGTGGTTTGGTGCTTTGCAAGTTGATTTCTTGAGTTGTATTGTATGGCAGAGATATGTGAGTATACTAGATGTGTACTTTCTTCAGGTGAAAGTTGTTGTGAAGGAACTTGTTAGATTTCAAGATGTTTGTGGGATATTCTAGATTGCATTCAAGCATGGTGTGCGGTCCATGAGTCATCTTTGGATTTGAGGAAGTGTGCACTTAAATGTTTATGGTGTTAACATAGGTTCAGTTGACCTTGGGTATTTACACTAATTGAAGATTTTCTTTGAAGATTGTAGAAGTGTGGTGTGGTCTCTATGAATGGATTTAGGTCCAAGCTAAGGTGTGTTGTGGTCTATATTCATTCCTTTCCACCACAAGAATGTTTTGGTGCTTACCTAATTTGAATTTACTTGATTAATGTGCCTTTCTGACCTTGGAGAATGTTTTCAAAGTTGAAGACAATATAAATAAATGTTGAGTTGTTGAGGGATGTGTGTCTATAGGGTGTGTTGTGTAAGATGTGAATTGTAGAGTGAAAGAGTGCAAATTTGTGATTCATAGTGCAAGATTTCATGTGTTAGATTACTGAATCCAGTGAGTAGAAGGTGTCTACAATTCTTTAGTATGACTACAAAGGTGTTGGTGATGTTGTGGTGGACTTCTCTATTGTATTGATATTGTTTTCTCATTGTAGCAGTCTTCTCTATCTTATTTTTTCTTTTGGTAGTGAACCTTTCTTTTGGGCAGTGAGCCCTATTGTATTCAGTGTTGATATTACTTTATATTGTGAGCTAATCCTCACTGTGGTTTTTCCCTTCTTAGGTTTTCCATGTAAATCTAGCATTCTCTTGTGTATGTTGTTGATTTGGTTCATTTTCTACTATTTGCTTAATCATCTTAATAGTTTAAGGGTTAATTGAATTTATGTGGATCTAAATGTGTATGAAGGTTTTTGAATTATAAGTTACAATTGATTCAGCCCCCTCTCAGTTGTCTTGTGCATTCAATAGATAAGTGACCTTTCTTGGTAAAATGTTGGGACTTTGAGGAGGTCCGTTCTCTCATCTTATGGCACCTCTAGGAGGTTTTCACCAGGAGATATGTCCTTTATTTTTACTTTTGTATCATCCTAAAGTGCCACATGGTGGTTTTCACTAGGGGATGTATTTTTATTTTTATATTTTTGTGACTAAGAGATGTGGAGGTCTCCGCAAAGTAGGTGGATGTGTTGAGTTCTATGGTATAGACAACTTTGTGATCTCCCAGGGGTATATTCTCTCTAACCCCCATCAATTTGGTGATGGCTTCATCATTTTGAGTGACATCTAGGACTAGAGGTCCTTGTTGGTCCCAATTTATGAGTTGAGTGTAAATGAGTGCAAGGTCCTCAGATGGTGAGGGCATGGTGGAAAGGCTATAGATGGTGCAAATGGATGATTCAAATAGCTTGACAAATTATGTGAAAGAGTATTGATGGTCATCTTTGTTAGTGTTCTCAATTACATGAAAGGCTTTAGCAACCTCACTTAGATATATTCTATTTCTATAGGGGTAGGCTCTTGTTTCCATACCCCAAACCTTGATGATGAGGATTCTTAATAGCTAGTATTGGCTTGAGAATTCCTTGTTCATGAAGGCCCATGCGTCCTTGTCCTTTGTAGCCCATATTCTTGACAATATCAAGGCCCTTTCCATATTTCTCAATAGGTAGAATAGGATCTTGTTGTTCTTCATCTTCATTTCTATATAACCATGATGACACATCTTCGAGGATATTTTGTTCCATTAGGTGTTTGCGCTTGAAGATTGGAGACAATTTTCTTTTGATGATGACTATAGAGATTTCTTGTGACTTAGGTTTTCCAAATGCTTTGGGGGGATGTCAGAAGTTGTCCTACATAAAATGTAGCATGTAGGTTGTATTCACCGCATCCCATATCACTAATTTTGATCTTGATCTTAGGTGGTGGTGAGGGTTGAGAGGTGGATATGATGTTGGCTGGATCAATGTAATTAGTGGAGGGTTTTCGATTATTGTTGGAGGTGGATAGTTTAATGGCATTATTAGATGGTAAAAAGGTTTTGTCATGTCCTTCCAAAATGTTGTAGTATTGGAAAGGACAAGGATCAACATATATGGCAACCTCTGTCTTAGTGTAAGGGAATTTAAGGCATTGGTGAAAAGTGGATGGAACAACTTGCATGGCGTGGATACATGGGCAACCAAGGAGGATGTTGTAGGGGAGATCAAGATCAAGTACTTGGCATTTTGTCTCCAAGGTCTTTTATCCAAATTGGTTCAGAAGTTTGATAGTCCCTTTAGATTGTGGTTTTGTGTCATTATAGCCTTTGATAGTTATGCTTTCACTTGAGTCCACAACCACATCAAAATATCCCAAGTGTTTTCTTAATTTGAGAGTGCAAAGATTTAGGCAAAAGCCACCATCTATTAAGACTCATTTGATGGTATGTTTGTAGATACAAACTTCGATATGTAGGGCTTCATTGTGAGGTGGGTTGGAGGTGGGGAGATCTTGTTCAGAGAATGTTAGATGATGTGGTGAGGAAAGGTGTCCCACTATGGATTGGAATTGGTTCACATTTAGATCATTAGGAACATGAGTTTCCATCAAAGCTTTGTCAAGGACCTCTTTGTGGAGGGGTGATGTGTGAAGCAATTCAAGAATGGATATTTGGGTGAGTGCTTTTCCAATATGTTCAAGGAGATTATACTTGTTGGTGGGTGGAAGGTTTGTAGGTGCAGAGGTGGTAGCTTGGTCCTCATCTTGGGCTCCTTGAATGGATATGCGACCGCAACAAGTGGTAATGGTGTAATTAGGGTTTTTGGACTATATGGTGATAGTAGCCACACAGTTAGGAGATTCTTCTATAAGACCCACAACAGAGTCGAAAGAAGAAGGACGGGGAATGACATGATATGCTTGATTGGAGGTGGAGGATTTTCCCTTGTTGTAAGCTCCTAAGTTCTCATTCGGTGATCTTTTGGGAGGTTCATCGATTGTAATGTCACCACGATCTATGAGATCTTGTATGCAAATTTTCAACCTCATTCAATCAGTTGTTTTATGCCCTTTCACCCTATTGTTTTCACAATAGGCATTTTGATTAAACCAAGAAGGTTTAAATTAATTGTCATCATATGGTCGAATGGCAGGTGTAGACACCTCAAATTGTCCCATTCCTAGATCAGACATTCACCTGCCATACTTCATTATTAAATAACTCTTAATTATTTGATTAAGTTCATCTATCGATATCCATCTTATTCCTCCATATTTAATTAAATAATTCTTATTATTTAAATAAATCAATTTTCCTCCACACATTAATTAAATAAATTTAAATTATTTATTTAATTAAAATTAATATTCCATTTCTTCAAAATAAATAAAATTTAATATTTTATTTATTTATCCATGTGCATGAAATTAAATTATTTATTTATTTATTTTCCTATTATTCCCTCTCCTCCATAATTCAATCTCAATTAGTTTAGATAACTAATCAATCAAATTAGTTAATTAAATCAATCAAATCAGTTAACAACTTATTCAATCTAGTTAACTAATCAATCAATTTAGTTGACTAGTCAATCAATTCAGTTGACTACTCAATCAACCTAGTCAACTCTTCAATCAAATCTGTTAACTCCCCTGATGCATGAGAGGAAAAGGACACTTTTCACTCTATCATTTTCTTACATCCTTTCAACCAATTCTAGCCATTGATCTCTCAGATTAATCACAACCTTTGATCTCTATTCCTGAGGGTCTATTAATAAAACGTTCTCCAAACCATCTAATAATCTCTCATCTTCATACAACATCATGCTGTTGAAATCATTCTAGATCTTATCATCCTTATATCACAAGGTTATGCTGATAAATTGAACAATCCACATATCAATGTAGCAAAGAGAAATCGATTGGAGTTGAGTGCACTTCAGTACACTCAATCAATGAGGTTGGATTTATTTATGCAAAGGGAGGTAAATTGTATTTGATTTTGATTTCTTTTGTTTATGTTTGTGTCTTAGATTTTACATATCACAATAGGAAATGTGATTAGGTCTTCTTTAACAAGATTTCACAAGACATTTTCAATTGGTTCACCTAGAGGTGTGAATTTCCTCTTAGGTGTACTGCTTTGTCTTTGTTGACCCTGTTGGTTCCCAAAATGACTGCAACACAAAACTCTAAAACATTTCTAAATCACCTAGGCTAGGGACTATCATCAGGGTGATAGAAAGAGGTTTATCAACAAGTAATGGGTGATTTTGGCCAACTAATAGGAGTGGGTAGACTCCTCTGATCTTTGAGCTCAGCTTAAACTCTAGAGGGATATTCCAAGGGGTATACTTGAATAGGTATTAAGTTCAAACCAAATGAAAAATAAAAAATGACTGGACAACCAAACACAACTCGTCATCTTAACCCCAAAAGATGTCACTAAGTCAAGAACGACTGGCTATCACAAAACCCCTATATAGCTAATTCAACTGTGTGAATGTACATGCACAGGAAAGATGGTTTTTTTTCCCCTAAACCATAGGCGAATGATTTGTTTGTTTTAAAAGAGTAATTGATCCCTCTCCAATATGGACCGGTGCCTACTCCATTGGGCAACTGAGTCATAAGCAATGAAGAGGAAGGAAATGGATTGAATCAACATCAACAAAAAACTAAAATGTATTCACATACATTTCTCAGATTACATTTCATACATTGGACATAATTATCTAGAACCAAAGGGTATGTGCAAGATCATGATGGGCCAAACAATACCTCTAAGTGGCAATGAAAATGCTAAAAAAACAAACTTAAGCAACTTCATGAGAAAATTTGAATGGATTACCTACATAATTTGAAATATATATAGTAATAAAATTTGTAGGAAATTGAATGTAGTTTATGGGATACTATTTTCTTTTTTGAAAAAAAAAATTATTTGGTGAAAATTGGATATTTCAATGAGGCACTACTTAAATTTTTGAAAAAAAATAAAAAGTAGGTGTCATTCCGGCCAACCTAAGTATGAGAAAAATATATATATATATATTTTTAATCTTTAGATACAAGTAGAGGACACATGCCCAGATGTGACACGTATTTTTATTAAATTTTTTTAAGTAAATAATTAGATATGAATTTTTTACTACAACTTTTTACAAATATTAAAAATAATTTTCTAGCCAACCTAACTTGGTCAAAAGATATGAAATTCAAAAAAAAAAATTGGACTTGTAGCTAATGAAGTGTAGAGTGTGATGCAAATTTTGGATTTGAAAAAGGTCAAATGGTTTGAAAGTTATGGATGTTTTTTAATTAGTGTGTCTCTCAGGAATTCAAACATAGTGTAGGTAGAAAATTATTAATAATTACCTATTAAAATTATAATAAGACATATATTATATTTTTAGAATCTTGATAGTGTCTCGAATATACCCTTTTGATTTTATCAAATTTGGATCAAAAAAAGTCTGTCAGCATCAAGGGTGAAGTCGAGGAAGCTCTGTAAAAATATATGGATTCTTCATTCATGTTGAAAAGCTAGGTTTAGATTCCCAAGCCTAAATTTTGGGGAAAAAACTTTTTAAATCAAAATAAAAGAAACAAATATCTGTTTTCAAGAAACGGATATCCATTTTGAGGAAACAGATATCTGTTTTGAGGATGCCCATTTCCAAAACGGATATCTATTTTGGAAAAATAGATATCCATTTTGAGGAAACTTCCCAAGCCTAAATCCGAGCCTAAAAAAGTGTTTCACGATTTTGGATAACACTTTCACATGATTTTTTCTCCATTGCCACTGTTTGGCCCATCATGATCCTACACATACCCCAAACTATAATGACCCATTTGTAACAAAGAGATGACTCAAAACAAAGCACGTATTGACTTAAATGTGATCACGCATTATCAAATCTCTATTACAATCACACCAACAAATGTGGTGAAGGCAAAATACAAAGCTACGACTATGTATTCCCCTGAACCATTACAAATAGCCATGGAGACATACCACTGCATGAAATATGCAATAAAATTCATCCCTACGCTGCATCAAACACATTCCTCCATTCAATACCCTGATTGGCTTGATTTGAAGCTCTAGAATCATCCTGAGACACTGCAGACTAGATAATTGGTTCAGCAACCAACCCTAAAAACATCTTCTTTTCATGTATATATAGCAATTTAATCCTACTATGCAGCCCAAGGTGCTAGAAAATTAGTCAACAAGAAATCCATGCTGCATTAAAGTCAGGCCCATGGCCTCTATCAGAAGATCAACATGTTTGGAAGCCTGCCCACTCTCTGGTAATTCTGAAAATGATAGAAGAAGATTTCTTGCACTCTTTGTGTACCAAGAACAATAAAGAGGGAAGGTTCCAATTCTTTCCCTGACACCTGCAACATCTAACTTATCTATTGTGTCCTCCAAATGTACCTGTCCATTGAAGAATTTCACTGTATCAACCACCTGCATGGCACTGTTCTGTTGAATCATTAAAGTCTAAGTACAAATAAGCCTTTTAAAGCTCTTACAACACTTTAAATGTGTTGTCTAATTTTTATATTTTTGGCCCTTTTATATCTGATTGTACCCATCTACATATTTGGGCATCCTCCCACCTTTATCAGCCTATCTTCTTTATCTCAAACTTCTCCATTTTCTTCTTCTATTCACTTTGTTGACAAACTATCATTTTTGTGAACGATGGGAGACATCTCCTTTTGTTTGGCACTTGATCTTCATTTTTAGCCTCTTTTGTGCCTTATCGATAAATATTTATTTTCTCAAACTTGGCTTATCTGAGTCTTCATCTCTCCCTTAGTCGATGAATCTTGATTTTTATGAACTAGGCCCATTCTGCCTTATTTCGACAAATTTTCATTTTTGCGAACTCTTCTTTCTTTCTTCTTCTTTGGTCGGTGAAACATCACTTTCATGAACCACATTTTCCTTGGCTTCATTCTCTTTCCTTCTTTACCCTATCAGCTAATTTGCCTTATCGATAAACTTTTAATTTCTTGAACTGTTAGTGAGTTAGGGTTTTTGTCAATTTTCTGATAAACTATTCCTTTTCCTATATCTTAGTCATTTTTGGCTTTATCAGCAACTTTTCCTTTTTCAAACCAAGCCCTTTGTCTTCATTCACCTTTGTTTTATCATTTTTTCCCTTATCGACAATTTCTACTTTTCTCGAACCAAGTCCGAGCCTTTACTTTTTTCTGTTTCACCTTTTGCCTTATCATTTTCCTTGCAAGCTATCACCTGATCGGTGAATCTTCATGTTTTCAAACTAAGCCCTGACCACCCCTTTGTCAGCAAATCTCAATGTTGGAAAACCTTGAAAAAATTGAACTGTTAGAAAGTTTGATTTTTCGTTGATTCCCTGACAAAGCCCTTTCTTTACTTTTATTTGCCTTAGAAAATTCACATTTTTCTATTTTCCTTATTAGAAAAAATTCTCCGAGGTGAACCTTTTACCTTTTTCCCTTATTGACAAATTTCACATTTCCTGAACCACAAGCCTTGTCCATTATTATCAACGAAATGTGTCGATGGAGAACTTGGCTTGTTGGTGCTTTCCTTAGTTAGAGAATACATCATTGACAAAACCTCCAGTTGGCGAACTTGGAGGTTCACAAATCTCCAATTTTATCAATAAAGAAATACTCCATCTTCTTTCCTTGCCTTGAAATTTTTTCTTTTCCACAGTCACTTTGCCTTTCCTTAGTCGGTGAACTTGCCATCATCAAAACCTTCAGTCGATGAACCCTTAAGTTCGCAAACTAAAACATTTGCTGACAAAGGCATTCCTTCTTTTCTTTCTTTGCTCCTTGTGCTCCACCCTTTACCTTTGCTTCATCTTTTGTCAACCAATCACCTTATTGGCAAATTGACAAAATTTCAAACTTGCGAACAAAGTTCGCTAGTTCAAGGATTTGCCGATTTGCCGACAAAGGGCATAAATAAGTAAAAAATTTCCTAAGGGAGAAAACATATTGAATCAAGGGATTTTACTTAGAATTTTTTTGATATACAACCCCTAAAAGATGTCTCAGATCCTATTTAAATAGGGAGTTTTGGAACAAAGACACAAAGTGGGATTTCTAAAGGATTTTTGCGGCAAAATAATGCATTTTGGGAACTGGATTTCTTGGCACCAGCACTAGGTCTGGTTGGAGACGTGTGACAAACAATGTCACAGGGAGGACCTCAAAATATATCTAGGTAGACCAAAAGAAAAAAATGAACAGGGGGAAACAACAAAACATATTTACAAAACATATATATAAGAAAACACAGGCATGAGCATGAAGGCACAAAAGGAAAGTTGACTATGATCAAAACTTTAGGACACTACAGGCCAACCTTGTAGAAAACTATTGCAACCACTTGCCTCTATCAAAGACAAGATGAATGAAGGATTTGGTCTCCCTCAAACCAAATCTACAACTTTCACCCAGCTACAACAACTAGAAACTATCCCCAGCATGTGCTAATCTGCAACATATGCTTGTGGAGCTAAGGTTAGCTTCATTAATGAAATCATTACTACAAGGCAACCATAAGAAATAGGTGCTTAACCTATTCCAATCCATATCATGCTTGTTCTCAATAGTTAGGGGTGAGAAACTAAAAAATAGGTCAGCAACAAAAGAGAGAAATGAAGGCAAACCTCCATTAACTAACCTCTTCATGCAAATTGAGGGAAAAAGAAAATACCTCCAATTCACATGGCAAAGAAAATTGTGTCTGAATGCATTGTTGATCCACAAGAGAAGAGACTTCATCTTGTAGAGCAAACTAGAAGGACTCCAGCTCTGTCATATCCTCAAGTTCGGTAGGAACATGGTGATCTTCAACTTGGCACTCATGTTGCTGCTTAATGTCAATATAATATGTATATTAGGCCCAAACAAAAGACTCAAATTTGGGCACAACATCATTATCCATAGCAATAGACACTTGACCTTCATTGCAAAGGAAACTTTCATACTCACAAGTGTCAAACTCTTAGATAATAGGCTACCAGCATACATCATTTTCATACATGTTGATATCTTGTTCCACACTTGGATCACAAACCTGATTCATTTCTTCATCATCATCAGCATAAGAGTCATAATGAGGTGTTTCAAATGATGGATTGTACCCATCCCGTAACCTCTTTATTTGAATCTCAAATTGGCAACTCACTGTATTACAGTTGCTACTGCATACAAGTACCAGACTATCCTCCTCTATACCACTAGAGGGAATTCTATCTGCTACCTGCATAACTGGATCAACAACAAAATGGTCATCATGGAGATCTCTTTTACCGATGTTAGTAGTTATAGGATCATCCAACTAGAACTAGTCAGTGCCCAAATAATTAGCAAAGGAAGAAAAGGTGTAAGAAATGTCATTTGAAGCACAAGGCACCTTAATTTCCAAATAAGCATCCTCAGCACAATCAACCTCATCATTGTCACAAGGGACAAAACTTGGGAGCTCATTAAATAAAAGTTCATCATTGCCATCACTCCCATGAATTAACCCATCCAAATGTAGAAGAGTGCATATGTTGCTCTCATCCTCTGCATTGTCAAGAGATGTTGCATCAAACACCTCTTCCCTCATGTCCTCACTATCAGATTGCACCTGCCTAATATCACATTCACTAGCATCACAACCCACAACAAGGTCTTCAAAGTGAAACCAAATGTCTACACCTTCACCTATCTCAGATTGGTTATTATTGTTGATTGTCAGGAACATTGAGAGGGGGGGTGAATCAGTGTTCTATAAATCTTTTCTTGCACTTTCACTTTTAACCATTTCAAAAGAATGATCAAATAGAAGCAAAATATACAACTAAACATCATCCATAAAAGCATGACACATAAAACCATGATTTTATGTGAAAAACCCAAAAAGGGAAAAACCACGAAGAGGATTAGCTCTCAAATATATATTGCAATCTTTACAAAAATGATGTTCAGGCTTGGTCACTCCATGACCCTAGAACATGTTGGCTTACTGCCATGAAGTACAACTAGATTTAGTAGGCTCACTACCTCAACCCTAAACCTAGCAAGATTACAATAAGGGTTGTTAAACCTTGTTAAAGTCTCACTGTCAGTTCACTGCCTTGATGACAAAAGCTTGCTTCCAAACATATTGCACATGAAAACTGAATACTACTTAAGCATTTGCCACTATGCCAGGGTGCAGTCATTTAGCAACTAAATTCTGAAACCCAAGTCTTCATCACTGCTTCTCTTCTAACTCTGATCTTCTATTTGCATGGTCACATCACACACACACTTCTATGCATCATGCACACCACTCAACCAAAATTCATCACTCTTATATATCTGCATCATGGTTTAATCCATAATCATGTCGGCATCCAAGAAGTGAAACATGTACATAGAAAGATGTACCTTGTAGGTTGGCTCTAATCATTTAATTACTTACATAGATCCTCTAGATATTAACTCTTCTCCGCACAATGATTAATATACTTGTCAGCCTTTTTCCTTAAGAGCATGCTTAACAACTTCATCTGCTAACTTACAAATTTTACTGAGGATCTCAAAACACCTTCAAAATCATATCAAGGACTCTTTACACATTCCCATTCTTACCCTTAGAACTACAAGGCATGATATCATCTTGCAAATAAATGTGGACCATCAGAACTCAGACTCTGTCTCTGTCAAACACTATGTTGATACTTAGCAGCTTGTAGCTAACCTTCCGATGGACTTTAGATCTCCTAACTCTGGAATAAGACACTTCATACAAGTGTTTACAACACCTTAAAACCACATAATAAAATACTTATCTGTGAAGGAATGCGGACCATTGCACTGGACCCTGTTCACTGTTCCTGTTATACCTTTGCTTATCTGAACTTAGACAATTCTTCAAGGTGACTTCTGGAGGAGGTCAAGACTTAACCTTTGAAGTATAACACTATAAAACAACTAAGAACATCATACCTAAATCACATTAACTGATCATCATCTGCGGAGACATACTATCTGACTTACTATCCTCTACTCAGAATACTTTTCATACTTAGCCATTTTCTGTCAACCAGACTTGGGATCAATATGTTCTTTCAGAGATATCTCTTCATGTCATGGTGATAGGATCTCTAAGCCTTCTTGCCATCAATGACAACATATAGGTCAATACCAGAGCAATGTCTCTTGCCAACAATTATTGGGTGCACACATGCTACAATCATCTTTAATTTTAGATTGGGGATCACAAGACAGAGCAACAACATCATCATCCATAGGGGATGATACATCCAATCAAAGATAGGTAGCTACACTATCTTCACTTTTAGTACAATTGTCATATGATGCTACCTTGCATGAATTCATCCTTCTAAAAACACACTCAACATTATCTGTTGTATTGTTTCCTGCCACATGCTCATCATTCACAATACTCACCTTAGGGGACAACAACCCAACAACATATTTGTCTCTCATTTTAACCAAGGCATCAAGAGCAAGGTAATCCTATTGCAAACTAACCAGCCTAAACTCTTCCTATATTGAGCTCAACCCAACTTCATAAGATTCAAAAAATAAATTAATGCAAGTTGGAATAGAAGGCTTGAAATCATCTAGAATCCTAGACAATGCAATAGCAAACCGATGGCTAAAATCCATATTGGATTCACCCTCATGGCTTCTGATATTTTCAAGTTCTTGGACATGGAAAATAGGTCCAAACTACTTGCAAAGTCTTCAAATACAGCCACTACATAATCCCAAGAAGCCACTTCCTTTCCAATCCACACAAAGATATGACAAAAAACCTCATCCACATATCCTCATCCTCAAATTGGAACCTGTCCATGAAATCTAAAAATGCAAGAACATGTGCCTTCCCATCATAGACATCACACCCATAAAAAATTGGCATCTAATAATAGATCTTATTGGGCATGGATTGCTTCTCATAATTGACCCATGAAAGGTCCAACTGTTTGTATGTGTTCTCATTAGCAATGGGAGGGGGCCAAAAAAGTGAGCTATTAACAACAATAGGAAGAGCATTGGATTGCACCTTGGACTGACATAGCATGACTTGATTTTCTAATTCCATTTCTTACTACAAAAATGACTCTAATAGTTGTTTGGTTTTATCAACTTCATACTGCAGTATAGATGAATCATTTTGATTATGCAGGGGTGTTTGACATTGAGACATGGGAATGCAAGATGTAGGGTAATAGGATGAAGCATCATCATAAGAATCATAAGCATCTTCATCCTCATAATATTCAAGACTAGGGCATGAGGCATAGGACAATGCATAAGAAGGATCTACCCTAGGTCCACTAACACACCAAGAAGCCATGATTAAAAATTTCTACCATGCAGGGTGGCACAAGAAATAATAGAATAAATGCCTTTGTATTTTGGAGGAAATCTAGATTGGTTATAAAAGGAAACCATGTGTACCTTAATTTTCCAACTACTACTCATAAACTTGGGGCATTTTAAATCACCAATAGCACAACTATAACAACAACAAACAAACTTTAGTTCTCTATCTTTGACAGCAGAGTCACCACCTCTTCCAAAGAGGAAATACTTGAAGTGTGACTGATCTTCAAGGCTACGAATTGATTCTGGGTTCAGCTCACCAGCAGAGTTTTCAATTTCTTTGAACCCTTAAATTGTTCCCAGCAATGATGCCAAAATGTTGGTTCCCAAAATGACTATAACACAAAACTCAAAAAGATTTTTAAAAGATCTAGGTCAGGGATTGTCGTCAGGGTGATAGAAAGAGGTTTATCAACAAGTAATGGGTGATTTTTCCCAACTAACAGGAGTGGGTAGACTCCTCTACTCTTTGAGCTTAGCTTTATCTCTAGAGGAATATTCCAAGGGATATACCTAAATAGGTATTAGGTTCAAACCAGATGAACAACTAAAAATAACTGGATAACCAAACCCAACACATCATCTTGACCCCAAAAGCTATCACTAAGTAAAGAATGATTGACTGTCACAAAACCCCTATATAGCTGATTCAAATGTGTGAATGTGCAGGCACAGGAAAGATGGTTTTTTCCCCTAAACCACAGGTGAATGATTTGTTTTTTTTAAAGAGTGATTGATCCCTCTCCAATATGGACCGGTGCCTACTCCATTGGGAAACTGAGTCATAAGCAATGAAAAGGAAGGAAATGGATTGAATTAGCATCAACAGAAAACTAAAATGTATTCACATATATTTCTCAGATTACATTTCATACATTGGACATACTTAATTATCCAGAACCAAATTGGAATGACCCATTTCAAACAAAGAGATGACTCAAAACAAAGCATGTATTGACTTAAATGTTTTCACACATTTTCAAATCTCTATTACAATCACACCAGCAAATGTGGTGAAGGCAAAATACAAAGCTGTGACTATGCATTCCCCTGAATCATTACAAATAGCCATGGAGACATACCACTGCATAAAATATGCATTACAATTCATCCCTATGATGCATCAAATACATTCCTCCATTTAATACCCTGACTGGCGTGAGTTGAAGCCCTAGAATCATCCTGAGACACTGCAAACCAGATAATTAGTTTAGCGGCCAACCTTGAAAACATCTTCTTTTCATGTATATATAGCAATTTAATCCTACTATATAGCCCAGGGCACTATAAAACTAGTCAAAAAGAAATCCATGCCACATTAAAGTCAGACCCATGGCCTCTGTCAAAAGACCGGCATGTTTGGAAGTTTGCCCACTCTCTAGTAATTACATTTCTCAGATTACATTTCATACATTGGACATACTTAATTATCCAGAACCAAATTGGAATGACCCATTTCAAACAAAGAGATGACTCAAAACAAAGCATGTATTGACTTAAATGTTTTCACACATTTTCAAATCTCTATTACAATCACACCAGCAAATGTGGTGAAGGCAAAATATAAAGCTGTGACTATGCATTCCCCTGAATCATTACAAATAGCCATGGAGACATACCACTGCATAAAATATGCATTACAATTCATCCCTATGATGCATCAAATACATTCCTCCATTCAATACCCTGACTGGCGTGAGTTGAAGCCTTAGAATCATCCTGAGACACTGCAAACCAGATAATTAGTTTAGCGGCCAACCTTGAAAACATCTTCTTTTCATGTATATATAGCAATTTAATCCTACTATATAGCCCAGGGCACTATAAAACTAGTCAAAAAGAAATCCATGCCACATTAAAGTCAGACCCATGGCCTCTGTCAAAAGACCAGCACGTTTGGAAGTTTGCCCACTCTCTAGTAATTCTGAAAATGATAGAAGAAGATTGCTTGAACTCTTTGTGTACCAGCAACAATAAAGAGGGAAGGTTCCAATTCTTTCCCTAACACCTACAACATCTAACTTATCTATTGTGTCCTCCAAGTGTACCTATGCATTGAAGAACTTCATTGTATCAACCACCTACATTGCACTATTCTGCAGAATCATTAAATTCTAAGTACAAATCAGCCTTTTAAAGCTTTTACAACACTTTAAATGTGTTGTCTAATTTTTCTATTTTGGGCCCTTTTATCTCTGATTGTACTCATCTACATATTTGGGCATCCTCCCACCTTTATGATCCTATCTTCTTTATCTCAAACTTCTCCATTTTCTTCTTCTATTCACTTTGTCGGCAAACTGTCATTTTTGTGAACTATGGGGGACATCTCCTTTTGTTTAGCACTTGATCTTCATTTTCAGCCTCTTTTGTGCCTTATAAAAAAATCTTCAATTTCTCAAACTTGGCTTGTCTAAGTCTTCATCTCACCCTTAGTCGACAAATCTTGATTTTTATAGGCCCATTCTGCCTTTTGTCGGTAAATTTTCATTTTTGCAAACTCTTCTTTCTTTTTTCTTCTTTGGCCGGTGAAACATCACTTTCGCGAACCACATTTTCCTTGGCTTCATTCTCTTTCCTTCTTTACCCTATTGGCCAATTTGCCTTATCGGTAAACTTTCAATTTCTCAAACTGTTAGTGAGTTAGGGTTTTCACTATTTTTCTAATAAAGCATTCTTTTTCCTTTGCCTTAGTCATTTTCGGCTTTATCGGCAACTTTTCCTTTTTTCAAACCAATCCCTTTGTCTTCATTCTCCTTTGTTTGATCTTTTTTGCCCTTATTGACAATTTCCACTTTTCTCAAACTAAGCCCGAGCCTTTACTTTTTTCTGTTTCACCTTTTCCCTTATCATTTTCCTTGCAAGCTGTCACCTCATCAATGAATCTTCATGTTTTCAAACTAATCCCTGACTACCCCTTTGTTGGCAAATCTCACTGTTGGTAAACTTTGAAAAATCAAACTATTAGAAAGTTTAAGTTTTCATCAATTCCCCGACAAAGACCTTTCCTTACTTTTATATGCCTTAGAAAATTCAGATTTTTCTATTTTCCTTATCAGAAAAAATACTCTGAGGTGAACCTTTTACCTTTTTCCCTTATTAGAAAATTTCACATTTCTCGAACCATGGGCCTTATCCATTGTTATTGGTGAAATGTGTCGATAGAAAACTTGGCTTGTCACTTCTTTTCTTAGTTATAGAATACACCATCAACAAAACCTCCAGTCGATGAACTTGGAGTTTCGCGAACCTCTAATTTTACTGACAAAGCATTGCTCCATCTACTTTCCTTGCCTTGAAATTTTTTCTTTGTCGCAGTCCCTTTGCCTTTCCTTAGTCGATGAACTTGTCGTCGCCAAAACCTTCAGTTGGCGAACCCTTAAGTTTGTGAACTAAAAAATTCACTAACAAAGGCATTCCTTCTTTTCTTTCTTTTCTCCTTGTGCTCCACCCTTTACCTTTGCTTTATCTTTTGTTGGCCAATCACCTTATCGGTGAACTAACAAAATTTCAAACCTGCGAACCAAGTTCACTAGTTCAAGGAGTTGTTGATTTGCTGACAAAGGGTAGAAATAAACATATTTTTCCTAAGGGAGGAAACACATTGACTTAGGGTATTTTACTTAGAATTTTTTTTATATACAACCCCTAAAAGATGTCTTAGAATGGATTTAAATAGGGGGTTTTGGAACAAAGACACAAAGTGGGATTTCTAATGGATTTTTGGGGCAAAATAGTGCATTTTAGGAACTAGATTTTTTGGGCACCAATAGACCCCTAGGAATATTGACATTATTATTTCTTTTAGATGGATTGGATGGTGTGGTGGTTTGGATGTTTTGAACATTTTTTATATCGGTGACCCCATCATTAAGAGTATTTTTATTTTTACCCCAAAAATAGGGTTTCTCATGGGATTGGTTGTTATTGTTATTGTTGGAGTTATTGGTGTTGTTGTTGACCTTGTTATTATTTCTATTGTCATTGTTTTATTTGTAAATTTTGATAGCCCCTTTTTCAATAAGGGGTCTTTCAATGGTAGTGCCTTTATCAATAACTTCTTCGAATGTCGATGCACATTGAATTTGGAGATGGAAGCCCATCTCTTGGTTAAGGTTTGTGACAAACATGTTGACCAATTGTTTCTCAAGGATTGGCCA